>CAVLJG010000898.1:775779-897403 GCA_963669975.1 Acanthoscelides obtectus | reverse complement strand
AAAACCACTTATACAGGGAATTTCCATTTTAGGTGCCTTCGCATTTTTCTTTTTTCCCGGACCTCCAAATGTATTGCACGTTCTTTGTAAAATTTGAGTTTTCATACGCTTAATTTTACAGATTGTTGCTTTCGATACCCATATTTTTTGCTAACTGTGTCACTCCCCCACTCACCTAGTGCAACTTCGTCTATGATTTTCACTTTCTCACTCAACTTTAAACACTTTCTTTTATAGGATGTATGCCATAGTCGTAAAATATATTAACGCGTGCAATGTATTCACTCAAGTTCGAAAATGAAATACATACGTACGTATAAACGTATCCTAAACGATCATACGACTGACCGAGTGTGTCGTATTTTATCGCAGAGGTGAATCCCCTACACTCTACATCATAAATCGGGGACTCCCCGACGCCGACATAACCATCGAGGCTTCAGCATTTTACCGTCGCGCTGTTTCGTGCGCCGAAGTTGTTTACGTTATCGAGCGTACACATTGTTTACGTTATCGCGCGTTCCGTTTGATCCTAGAACGAAGTTTGTGTTTACATTAGCGCAAGTTTTCATTATCGCGTGTTTACGTTATCGAGCGTCTGCTGTATATTAAAAACAGAATCACTCACCGATCTGGGCTGCTGTCCGGCACCGCCTCCCCCTCCACCTGCGCCCATGCCCATTCCCGGCGACGGCGCCAGGCCGGACTGGCCACGGCGGCTGCCCGACTAACCGCCGCTACCAGCCGGAGACTGCACCGACGGTGACGGAGACTGCTGGAACATCTGGGGGGGCCCTTGCGGTCCGCCGCCTTGGAAACTTGGCCGCGCCCATCTGGTTCATCAGCATCTGCTGTTGGGGAGGCGGCGGTTTTTGCTGTTGCATCGGAGGCATGCCGCCTGGTGCATAAACGAGGAATTGAAAAGTTAGTTAAAAAGCCCCGCACAACATTATGGAAAAACGTTTATATCTTCTAAGCCATAATCAGAATCATCGTATCAAATGACCTTAATCCTATGTGTTGAGTTTCATCACTTGTGAAGGCCATCTGTCACGATACAAAATTTTATTTATAATTTGATGCAAAATTTGTGAGATGAATGTGCATAGTTCCCTATTGATTTCAAATTACATCCTGTCTGTCACGTAAAGAAATGTTTGTAATAAATTTCGTACGAAATTATGCGCAATCGGTGGAAAAAAAACTAAACTGCCATTTGTATTGTAGCAAGTGCTTTTACATTGATGACGCCCTTTGTAATTACATATAAAATGCCAAAATTGCAAACTTTGAGCTTTTAATGAAGAATCAAGTACTATAATACAAAAAATGTTGATGAAAGTTTGTAATGTAGGTTTAAAATATTTATAAATATGAATCGCCGAATTTTAAAAAATTCCCGTTTTAGCATAATATATTGATGTTCATAATTCGTGTCCCAAAATGGAGCCAGTACGACAAATCTCAAAGTATTTGCATTTCAAAACCAGTAGAACTAACTCACCCATCATTTGATTCTGCATCTGATTCGCCATAGCTCCAGCCATCTGCATCTGTCCGGGCATCTGTCCAGGCATTGATTGGGCACTCCTCCCTGCATTTGATTGGCCAAATGGCCCGGCATTTGGTTGCCCATTTGGGCCATGCTGGCGTTCTGCATCTGCTGAAGACGGATCTGGTTTGCTACCTGGCTCACCATCTGGTTGCCGCCCATTGGGCTGCCATTTGGGGGCATGCCGATATTTTGAGGGTCCTTGAAATAGAACTTTTTTAGATTCAAGATTGCAGATTCGCCCATTTCAGAAACTTGAAAATATTTCACAGGTTTTTCTCTTGTCCTTTAACAAACATTAAGTAAACAATTTCATTAACATCGTCATCATGAGAAAGTATAGTCAGGAGAAATAGTGGGACGCTATTTTACATCTATGAATTTAACAACTTACCTGCATGCCAGGCATATTACCCGGCATATTCCCCATCATCAACTGTTGTCCAGGTCCCCGATTGATAGTCTGTAACAAGTTGGCGTTCGGGGCCTGTTGGGGGCCTCCCATCTGCCCTGGTTGGGGCCCCATGTTCATCATGGGGTTGCGGGTGCCTTGGCTCGCTAGATTTTGTAAGGCGTTGATCGGATCAGGCATCCCAGGAGCACCTTGACCCTGCCCAGGACTGGCATCCTCCAGCTTGTTTGGGCTCTGCATTGTGAAATAGTGTCAAAGATCCATTTTTTTCAATTGTATGCAATTCCCAAAAATTATAGTATCATGTAGGAAAAAAATAATAAACACTTATGAATGTCATTAGATTATTGAGATTTTCAAGGTTTTGAATTTTTTCATAGTCATAGCTATAGATAAAATGAATACTGATTTTTTCTATTAGGCTAAGAAGTAAATTTAACTGATATAGATGAGGGATTGCTTTTTACTTTAATGTTGCTTACAAGGACACCTCCTTTAAACGGATAGGTTCTCATGATCCCAACCGACTCTCATACAATTTGCATTGTACTAACTCTTCCTGTTCTCTTAATCGGACAAAATATAAAGAAACTTATCTTATTTTATTTTCTGTTGAGAGTATGCTATTGCATAAAAAACATTATTTATAATAGTTCATGTTCTGACAGCAATATTATTCTTTATTTAATTCAGGGTTAGAAAGTTGTCCAAAATATTGGCAACCCAGAAATTTGTGAAGGATTATTGACAGTTCTGGATACCAAATGATATCTATGACTTTGATCACATAACAGATCATTAATATCCTGAGTATACCCACAAAATGAGCAAAAAACTGTGGTAGTAAAGTTCTATTAACACACTAAACACATTTCATATATAGATGTACAAGCTTAATCATGCTGACTAAGGCTACAATAAATAGACTCATGAAGATTCTTATCAGCATCTCTAGCTGCTTTGAGCACTTGCGACAGAGGAAAGCTTTTTACTAATCTTGGTGGATTCTGACTCAAAACCTTGTCCAAAACTCCATCCAGTGATTCATCGGCAGTATTTTTAGCTAAAAAGTATTTAAACTATCAGGTATAACCTCAAATGAAAATTCATCACCTGTATAAAAACAATTATGATTTATAACAATAATTTAAATAAAAATAAGACAAATACTGATTATACAATAATCTTTTGTCACTGTGCATAGAACAAGTGTTTTTTACATTCTGTACAAGTATCAGCCCTTGAAGAGTGAAAAATTATGCATAAAACAATGCCAAATGTGCAAATTCAAGAGCCGCCGACTCCATACTCGGGAGGCCTATGTCACCTGAGAACCATGAAATACAGACAGACTATTTTGGAGTTGAGATTTTTTGGAGATCCATCATTTATTGCTATTGCAGATGCTATTAGACATGCTTACAAAGTATTCTTACTTACTCATTCCCTCACATGGAGAATGAGTCTGGCGACAAAACCAAGGTACTCTTCCTTATTCTTAGCCTCTGGAAGACGTGGCTCTCCATTTCCAGGCTATTTCGGGACGTTGTTCATGCCAGAAGAACGTATGGCTTCATCACTGGAAAGTGATAAATATTAGACAGTACAGAAGAAAATGAACACTATTACATTTTAGCAACAACACTCTGCCGGAAGGCACTCGTCCTCCAAGAGTTTTCGTCCGCCATCCCCCTGGATTTTTTGAAGCCTGAACTGTTATGAAAACCGTGAATGATGATAATTTGTTTTCAATTGATAATTGATGTCATATTGATGTTTTGACTGAGCTGACTGTCAATCATGAAACATAAACTTTTGAGATATTTGACAGATGACATTTGACTGTCAAATCTCTTAAGCCAATTAGCCCAACGGATGTACACCGTTGCACAGCCTATATGCATTCTCTAGTTTCAAACTTATGGCACACACACCATAACAATATAGGTTACTCAGGAGCAGATAAACCATGAGGTCCCAACTAACATTATCACTCCTATTAGAGTTGCAAGAATGATTATACAGTATTCCTTAAACAGCATTGTATACTGAAAGAACTTGGCAAAACCCTCTTAGAACAGCTATATAAGCGGAATGGGCACACCTAATAGGACACTTCAGTCATTTAAGAGGTTAAATAAGGGCTGCAGGTAACAGTTATAAAACAAAAGTGTAAGCCTCTTACAGCCGCTATAGGACATTTGCGTCAATGCAAGATTCAGTTTTTGTCAACTATACAACTATTTTGTTACGTGATTCTATTTTATTGCAACCAAACTATTTCTTATGTATTGTATTGACGAAGTGAAGAATATATAACTAACTCATTACAGTCATCTTGTTTACTTATATCGGCCATTGTGAATTTCATACACAGGTATATGAGAACTTCTACACTGTGATATCGGGCTATTGAATTACTTGCGCAGCAAATTTTATGCGATTATCGTGCAGATTAGTTACCCAATTTCTACGGGCTTCGTATTTGATTCATATTTTGACAATGATCAAAAGTATGTCTAGATTTTTAAGATGGAAAACTGAACTTATCTGCGTTAAAATCTTCCACAAATCCTATATTTAGACACAATTACACTAATGTTTATCACTTTATATCTGTAATTTCGAACTGAAACATAATTATTTATATTAAATAGAGGAATAAATGTTTGCCCAATATGGCGGGTGGTTGTGTACAATCATGGCGTCCATGTTGTCTTTAGGTTATTAGAATATTTTGGTATTGCCTGCAGGTGTTATACAACAATTTGACAAATGTCTGAAATGAAATACCAACAGAGTCGAATGATTTTCCCAGAATTTGTACCAGATCTATATCTTCTGTTTGAACAGTTGATAAAACCTTTTGAACCAATATGCATGCGTTGTTTGTCTTAAAACATTGATTATGGCATTTACAAAATATGACAGCAGAAAGTTAGGTTATGGTGAAGTTGTTTACAAACATATTAGCATATGTACAGCCTTAAACAGTTACTAAACAACAGTTGCAAAAGTGCTTCCGTTGGGAGCACTTTGTTGGCTAAAGTAGTAAATTGCCACAGCAAAACAACAAGCTCGGGTTTGTTTTATAAACATTACCATGGATGCCACAACACAACCATGTTGACTAACTTGCAAATATGCCGTATAAAATAGTTGCATAAACGTTTATGCAACAGTTAAAGGTTTGCCCTATAAGGTGTTGTATAACTATGCTATAAGAATATTTTAAACACTTCATTTTAGATCAAATATGTGCAGAAAGCAAATCTGCATCCACACAACATTAAGCCAGCATTTTGGTGTTCAGTTAACAACAATAGAGAGCTTTTATGGCTGAACGGTTCTTTTACCAAAAGCTTATACCACTACTTTGCTAGTGGGATGTATGTGGATATTTTGTAACAGAGATATTATTATCATAGCACTTTATAATGACGTCGCACGTTTCGCTGGTGTCACGAAGTAACTACATATACCCTATTTCACGAGTATTATTCACGGTAGAATGACAGCTGATATCTAGTAATATCTCAAAATTCCCCATATCGGCACAGGACACATAATTCTAACGGATCTGTCAACGCCAGGTAATCGGAGCCGTATTTTGTTTTGGTTTTTTGTACAGATTCATTTAGTAGTTGCTAAAAGTTCTTATTAGGAAAGTTCATTTGCATACAAAATCAAAACGTCGCAAACAAGTTTTACAAGATTTATACCCGATTCATTATTGCCAACGTTGCAGACTAACACAAAATGTCACTTATTGATCAGCTGTTCACCGCAGTAGATATCAAGGCGTGATGGATACTTGTGGAATAGGACATACTGAAATGTAGTATAAACTTTTCTGTTTTTATTCCTAAACAAAATTCTAAACCTTTGGATTATAAATACTATCATTTATTGTGTAAATAGCAATCAAAACTCATAAACATGTATGCAGGATGAGGGGTAAGGTTTACGTTAAAAATGGCTACAATTAAAAGTATCTGTATTTTTCACCTTTTCTTTTACATAGTGACTGTACTATTAAGGACAATAAGGATTTTTGAAATGAACTTGGCAACGCTGCTGTACACGTTGGGCTAAATAATATTTTCTACGTGCTCCTTTCTCTTGACTTGTTCCGTGTCAAATCATATTTCAACTGTCAACCTATAATAAAATGGGTGTGTTTGTAAACAGTTATGTTTTTAATTAAAGAACAAGGTTGATCCAACAAATTTCACTATATTATGCCATGCTAGAGTTCACGTAAAGGCAATCATGTCTCTAAAAAGTGCCGCTGAAAACTACTTTAGCTCTATAAACCCAATAGCGTCCCGCCTATACAGTGATTTGAATGAAATAAAATCTTCCTATGAAGACCTGTGGAACACCCTTCCCGAGAAGGAGCAGCAAGAAATCCTTACTGATAGCATCATCAAACCAGAAATATCAATAAAATACCTCAAAAAGAGGAAAAACCACGTACTGATTATGCTGTTAAGTTCATACACGACGGGACTTGTTCATACAGAGACGAACATTCAGGGCCTTTTAGTTTCAAAACTAGGAGCCAAAGGGATCTTAGACTGTTCCACCCTGAAGAAAAACCAACTTCCAAGCCAGAAGCAATGAGTAAAGCCAAAGCTAAGTCAAAGGTATGACCTAATATAGCCATGGAGTGAGACAATATTTAACACTATGATTCACCCTAGCACATACTGAAGGATAACAGTAAATACCGCTTCTTAAAATTGATATGTTTTTCAAGAGCAATTTTTTTTCCAGCCGTTTTCTGCGACCTATCAGGATGTGAAGTCGGAAGCCTTCGCTGAAGTCACAGAGGTGAACAAAATACAAATTCCTTGCCAAAAACAGGTTTAGATTTTTTGGATAATTGGTAAAGTTGAGGCTCTCTTGTTTAAGCTCATTATCTATCTGATTCTCATTATTCAAAGCTTTATATGATACATTTATTTATTGTTATACTCATGTTAGATACATAACTTGTAATTGAAGTGTACTTGGGACAAATATTTAAACCACACTTTAGATAGTTTGTGTTGTTAAATCAAATAAAATACATAAATATAATAAAAATAGATCTGAAACTCTTCATTTTTGAATCTGATGTTTTGGTTTTGTGCATGGTTTATTTTGTCTAGTGCACTTCAACTGAAACCAAAAATAAATAATGTAATTTTAATAATTTTGTTTGCTGTACTATGTGTGGAAAATTATTTCAGTAGGAAGGCAGATTTTTATGTATTTAGAAATATAAGTCTGAATATGATTTTTCCCTTTTTATACTTTGTCTAAAAAAATTATGAAATAAACCAGTTAAACAGGAGAGATCTTGCATCTGTGCCTTGCATATAGTCTTCTATCCAAAAATAGTCAAATTCTCGAAAAAGTTTTTGACTAAAATCAACCATTCACCATGATTGACCCTGTGGTTGTGCCGTTTAAGCATATACAGAGTGGCCCAACGAAACGGTCGCACCCCATTTCCTGGTATATTTTAGGAAAAACAGGGTGTTTTAGTTTATTGTTGCATAACTTTAAGATTCGATAGAACTTTTAAAATTAATGCATAAAGTCTATATAAACATGGGTCGAAAAATGCGTGGCTTCCGAAATACGTTTAAAAACACAATCTAAATGATGATCTTAATTACTTGTAATGCCTAAATCGAAAATGTAAAAAAATATTATTTTCCCTTAAATAATTAAAAATGCATCGAACCTTAAAAATCGAAATATCTCAAAAACGGCTAACTATAACGAAAATTCACAAGAGAGCTTTTTTATGTTGAAAAGTGCGAAGAATCAGTTTTTTATTCAAAAACAACAAAAAATTGTACTAAGAAAATTTTTTCGGTCATTTTAATACACTACAGGTACAGTAGAGAGCGCCCTCTAGCGGCTACAGTAAAACTATGCCCATGGTTCGTTTTGTCGTACCAAAAAACCCTTGTATACCAATTTTCACTGTTATACATCAAATATTGTTCGAAATATTTTAAAAAAACTATTTTAGAAAGTAAATTTAAACACCCTGTATTTCGGAAGCCACGCATTTTTCGACCCACGTTTATATAGACTTTATGCATTAATTTTAAAAGTTCTATCGAATCTTAAAGTTATGCAACAATAAACTGAAACACCCTGTATTTTTAAATAGAAACCGCCATTTATCGTTGTGACGATATTTGATTTTATAATAAAATTCGACTAACTTAATACCGATAATAACAGAAATACCAGCAAGAAGATTTAGCATCAGTCAGTGTGTCATCATATGTCATAGAAAAACTTTGTCTTTTATTTCAAATTGTCAAGTTACCTGCCTAGTTGTGATAAACATTGAACAATGACTTATTCAATTCAAGAAAGGGTAGAGATAACAAAACTGTTACCAAAATGGGAGCATTGCAATAGCTACTAGATCTGTGTTTAATATTCGCCGTAATCGCCATCTGGAAAATCGATCAGTTAGAAATGAAGCCACAGAAATAGTAGTTTCGGGACACGTAGACCTTGACAACACCCAAAGCACTCGTGGACTGGTTACTTCAGCATTTACACGCTCAACAGTACGAAGAATTTTGGAAGACAATAAATTTCACCCGTACAAGATAAAACTTGCCCATCAGCTTAATGAAGACGATTTTGATAGAAGGTTGGAGTTTTGCAAATTATTGTCTCAACGTTTAATAAACAATGCAAATCTGTTATTTAATATTTGTTTCTCGGATGAGTGTTCGTTCTCCCTCATTATCACAGTTCCTAGAATTTTATTATTATTAACTCAAATAGCTTCACAACAATTGAAGATAGGTATAAACTTTAATGTTACTACAAACTTCATGGAGAATCTAAAAGTTAAAAAAATGCGAGTTTCAATTTAAAAACCTCAACTGTAACGCAAAACCTTATTTTTGGATCACCCTGTATTGTGCGGCTATAGCTGAAAAGACGTCCTAGAAATCAAAATTGACCTGTCCGAGCGTTTTTCCTAAAATATACCACGAGAGTCACAAATGGGAGTGCGACCATGTCATTGGGCCACCCTGTATACGTACCTACGTCAAAGTCACGATGCTCCATTTTGATGTACCTACTTATAAGCAGTCCGATTTGGCGGAGATACCGCTTATCTGATTGGACATTGGACCCGGACTAGAATCCAGTAACCCCAACATTTCATAATACCTAGCACCCAATAATGAGCGACCCAAGTTTCGTAATCTCTCGTAGTAGTAGGATGGTGAACCGTTTTTAAGGTGGTAGTAAAATCAATCACCCACGTGGTGTGACGTAAGCAGCCAGCCAATAGTGTGGCAGCGATTTTGCGCGCTACTCGATCGTCAGCAACGTTGCCGCTTCCGTAGACGACCCGCGGGTTCATTGATCGAGCTACGAGAGCGTTGGGCGGCCCACATGGACGTGGGTGTGCATTTTTTGAGAAGGTTCGGAAACTAATCAGGGTGTCCCAAAAATAACACGAAAGAGTCACACGGGAGGTAGATTGGATTCAGATCATTAGATAAAATCAACGTGACTAGTAAAAGTTTTCTAGTTTGCGAGATATTGCCACTTTTAGGTTTATTCAAAAAATCACTTGCTGCTTTTTTGCCTGTTATGACTATTAAGAACTTATGAGTTTTTTCCTGGACTACCATTAATAGTTGGTTGAGAGATCATTTCATTGAAAACTAGCACGGTATGCTAAAAAATTAATACATTTTGTTTCAATGTGAAAACCTCTACTAAAGTTTTACTGATTACAGTGTAAAAATGTACCAGACTGAATCGGCAAATGATCTTAAAAACGAGCCTACTTGATGCTCTTTTAAAAATAGTATACCATTTGTACGAGGGATGTCTTTTAAGTTTTGCATATAGAAACAGTAGGCCGCGCGGATCGAACGTCAGTACTGAATCTTAACCTCACTCTTTAGTAAACCTAAATTCAAAGTTTCACAACAATACGTGCAGTGTTCTCACTACAGTGAATTTTTAAGTGTTACCAAGTCATTAGAAAAATGAAACTCAACCGAGAACATTTTCGCGCCATAATTTATTACTACCTTCAGAGACAATTATCGCAACAAGAATGCCTTGCTGAGTTACTGTCTGTTTTCGGCAACGAAGCGCCGCATCAGCCGACAATTTCCCGTTGCTATGGAGAATTCAAACGTGGACGGGTGAGTCTTAGCGACGATCCCAGGGTGGGTGCACCAAAAATGGCAGTCACCCAGGAAAACGTCGATGCTGTGCGCAAACTCATCATTGAAGATAGACATGTGACATATCGCGAGATTGAGGCGTCCTTGAAGATCTCAAAGATTTCAATTCAAAAAATTTTACATGAAGAATTATGAGTAAGACAACTAGTTTCTAGTTGGATACCCCACCTGTTGACTGAAGAGCAGAAAGCAGCCAGGGTTAATTGGTGTCAAAAAACGCTTGACCGTTTTAATTCCGGAAACTCAAAAAATGTGTACGGCATTGTTAGTAGTGATGAATCGTGGATTCACTGTTATGAACCAGAAAATAAACGACGGTCGGCTGTTTGCATGTTCCAAGGTGAAGAAAAGTCAACAAAAGTCATCCGTTCTCGAAGTGTTTCGAAAAAGATAGTCGCGACATTTGTATCCACAGCGGGTCATATTGTAACAGTTCCTCTTAATGAGCAAAGAACTGTTACTGCGGATTGGTATACCACCATTTGTTTGCCAAAAGTCATCACCGAACTTCAAAAAATCAACCCCGAACGAAGAATCATCCTCTACCAAGACAATGCAAGCTCGCACACAGCCCAAAAAACAAGGCAGTATTTAACGGAAGAAAAGTGGAATTATTGGACCATCCTCCATATAGTTTCGATCTAAATCCTAACGATTTCTTTACTTTCCCGAAAAATAAAAACAGACTGGGTGGTGAAAGGTTCCAATCACCAGAAGAAGCAGTTGGCGCATTTAAAAACGCCGTTTTGGATCTGCCAGCAAACGAGTGGAATGAGTGCTTCGAAATTGGTTCGAGTGCATGCAGATGTGTATTAATCTTCGTGGAGAATACTTCGAAAAACAATAAAGTCATTTAAAACTACCTACCGTGTTGTTTTATTTCCATATGCAAAACTTAAAAGGTTCTTCCTAGGTAGTAAACATTGGATAATTCCAAGTTTATTCATTGCGAAATACTACAAATAAACAATCTGCAGCCGTCTTTTGTATCCAAATCAATAAGTAATGGAACGACCTAAAAATGTCATTGACTATCTCGCTCTCATATTGATTGTTTGGTCGGTAGAATTATGTAACCTCGAAGAACAGAGGTGGTACCTGGGCACCGCAAGCGCAGGGTTAATTTAATACTGCTCGTGTTATTTAGCTCTTTCGCTGTTCAGGTCGTTTCATTCCTTAGTGATTTGGATACATAAGACTGCTGCACTTATTTTTTATTTATAGTATTTCTCAAGTATTACGACATCAATGACAAAACTTGCAATTATTCAATTTTTAGTGCGAAGAACCTACAAATGTTGTACTATTTTGTAAAAGAGCATTAAATAGGCTACTTTATAGGATCATTTGCCGATTCAGTCCGGTACATTTTTTTCACTGTAATTAGTCAAACTTTAGTAAAGGTTTTCACATTGAAACAAAATGAATTAATTTTTTCCAGCATACCGTGCCAGTTTTCAATGAACTGAATACTCGGCTATCTCAACCAACTATTAATGGTAGCCCAGGAAAAACTCATGAGTTAGAAGTTCTTAAAAGCCATAACAGGCAAAAATGGAGGAAAAAGTAGCGATTTTTTGAAAAAAACCTAAAAGTGGCAATATCTCGAAAACTAGAAAACTTTTATTAGGGTCATGTTGATTTTACCTGATTGATCTGAAGCCAATTTACCTTCCGAATCACTCTGGCGTGTTATTTCTGGGACACCCTGTATGTTAAATTAAATTTTGTTTTGTAATTACTATTTTACCTTCAATAAAAATTTAAAGAGGTGTCTGACGCGGAATTCGATTTGGTACCGAGGCTGAAACCCATACCCTCTACCGGACGCCTATGTTCGGTTACACCACAAATTTCTCCAAACCTCTCGCCAGACGTCGACCATTTGGCAACGCCGCTTCGGTGTCACGCCGTTCTGTTTTGACTGGAAATCGGTGCGTTTACACTCAGTTCCGCCGACGTTTCCGAGTGGTGTTTATGCACGCCGTGTTTGTGTTTTACGTATTTACTAGACAGGAAGCAACGTTCTCGCACATTTTCTATGACTAAAAAACGTTCCTACATCGGTTTTAGTCTACCTTGCATCGGTTGCAAGCGATCGCGCGTCACAGACCGTCGTGGAAATCGTCGTTGCACCCTACGTCGTGTTTGTTGTGTTGACATTCAAACTTTCTTCTGTGAATTTGTTCATAATTTTGTATTGACAGCTGCAAGTTTAGCTGATAGGTGACTATAGTTTTATAGTGTTTGCATTCTGATAAGGATATAATCAAAACTCCAGCCATGCTAGGCCTGAAACACAATCCAACAAGTGGTAAGATTCATTACATCAAAGTAGGCTAAACATTGTATATTCTGACAAGAATTTATGTAGATCACAGATGTTACAGTGATTTGTTATCGACGACAATCAGATATTTCATGATTTTGATATCGATTTTGTTTATCTCGTATCGCGATACTTACTTCCACTCGCCGACTCATCCACAAAATATTTTGAATTTTTACTTTTCCAAGATTCGGGAATCTAAATATGAGTAGGTATATTTTGGAAATAGACTTTTAGCATTTCAAGGCAACATTTTATTTTTACGGAGGACGTAAGAAAGTTGTTACTAATGTATTTCCTCTTGTTTTGACAAAATTATATATAAAATAACTGAACGATTTGACCACACAGTTCAAGGTGATTTGTAGGTGAAATTTCAAAGCAGCTTACGAAGTAGGCGCCTGTCACTTAAATGTCATGCTTGTAGGTTTCTAAGGTCGCCGAGTCCGAATCAGAGGTCACTTTGTTTACTTTTTCTAAAATATGCTCATATCTGGACCTGCTGCGTTTTTCCTATTTTTCTGGCAGCGTTCTGTAACACACTGTAATTTCGAGTCTGCCCGTTTCTTGCAATAAATCTGCATATTTGTAAATTTTATGTATTCCGACTCTTCAAAGACTGCTACTACTCGAGAGATGATTTGGATTTCAAAGGTTATTTGTTCTAATAAATGACCTACTTTTTGTACAGGGAAGACGGTCGCTAGATTCCCGATGTAAATAACTTTCTGCTCGGCTTTCTGTAAATATTTTGCAGCCTTCACTTTCAGCAAAATATACCGACTATTTTCGGAGTATTATTTCATTTCTGACTTACTTGTCTGAGACCGTTTATTGCCTTAGGGTATTAGGTATCTCTATGTGTGTGTGTTTTTTTCGGTGTTGAAACAGTCGTAAATATGATTTGAGGTTTTATCATGTCAGATGTCAGATTGTTCTCCTACAAGCCAATAGAGATATCAATGATGAGAGCAGTATTTTATGGTTTTAATTGGACTTTGTACAGGACTATATAAAAAATACAAACAAAAAATCTACCCTGCCCTGAACTTTTGTAATGTTTCTCAAAATATCAATTATAGTCCTGTGAATTAAATGTCATGTTTTTGACATTTTTACACGAGTATGGTGAAACCGAATCACTCTTAGGGCCGTACCGTAAGTCGTTCCTATAATTGTAGGACGCCTTTATGGCCTGCTTGATTTTCATAGTCTTTTTCCTCCTTCAGAAAGGCTGGGGTATTTCTAGATTTTTACTGTTCCGAGTCAGCGTCAGCGCTCTCGTATTGTGAGGTTATGTTTTCTTTTTGGATACTTGTAACTTGTAACATAACCTCAAAAAAGAGCGCTGACATGGAACAGTAGAAAACTATGGAAATCAAGGAGGTCATAAAGGCGTCCTGTAATTGTAGGAACAACTGACGATACGAAAATCCGTAAGAGATAATTTGCATTTTTTTATCGTATGAATATAAAATTTTGCCTTGTTTCACGAAAGAGAATTTTATGTTTTTTAACAAACGGGATATCAACAAAGCTTTTGATCCTGACTTGATGTCTACGATTGCACTTACTATACGCATACACCTGGTACGTTTTTAGATGAAAAACTGCTTTATTTCATAAATTTTACAGTTTTTCAACCGAGATAGCAGTAGCATTAGCATTATGAAAACTGGAATATTTGCGTGTTCGATAAAAATAGTACAAACATAGATTTGAGTGTCACAAGAACCTGATATGAGAATTAAATCACGGCGAGTCAGACGCACGTTTCATTTGGAATTAACACATAATAGCGATTATTGCCATAATTATTTTAATAAAATTTCAGTAAACCTGGTTACAATTTTGGAACGACAGCGATAAAAGTTATAGGTTGACTTACAATTTTAGGGTGGATTAGTGAATCTTAGGCCCGTATCGTCAGTCGTTTTCATAGTCTTTCGGAAAGGTTGGAATATTTCTAGGCTATGTCTTCTTTTTGAATTGTAGGACAGGCTATTTAACAGATGACATAAATCAAAAGTATGAACAATTTAATGCAAATAGATATTTGTGACATAACCTCAAAATAGAGCGCTGACACGGACATTGATATTTGTAAAAGTATTATTCATCGTCCAGATATTATAAGTCAGAATCAAAAATATAGAGAAAGAAAAGGCCATTGCTGAGAATTAGCTCGTAATTCCTGGATAGAAATATCAGGTCATCTTTCACTGTTCACTCAATAATAAACTAGCAGAACATCGGTTTTTGAAAAAATTAACTCATATTCATCGTCCGATGCCTAGTTCAGCCTTTAAAATCATTGTACTGCGCTACTGCATTGTTAAACTAAACTTGACGATTTGGACCAAGTTTTTGAGTCAGCTTTTGATAAAATTTCACTTCGTGTAAGTTTGGATAACATCCAATGTTGATTTTTAAAAGCAATTTATGGGAAATGCGCCGTTTTAGAGCAGTATTCACCATCGTTTATAGAACAGCGATAGCGTAAGTGTGAACCGGGACCCAATTCAAGTATGGTCGTTAGTTCGTAATGGTTCGTTGTCCCAAAAGTTAGAATCATTGACCTTCGGATCCTGTTAGGCAGCGTTGCGGATTATACACTGTAATTTTACCTTCCACGTACAAAATAATGTACACAGATTATATAACCGAAAAATAAATGTCTACCAGGCGTCACCCTCACTAAAGCGGGCTCACTGATTTTATTTTATATGAAATTTTAAAATAAATTGCGTATTATCTTTCTCCTCTACAAGAAGGCCTAGACAAATTCAAAATGCTCAGTTGGACGTTTCTGCTTTCGATCTCCATCACCAACTTAGTTTTTTCTTATGAACTCCATATTGAAATTTTGCACATTCGAACATAATTATTGATTCCGCATTTAGTAATGAATATTACATTTATTCATGTCACGACAAACTTCGCATATTTGATTAACGTAATATCATTATTAGTAGTATTTAAATGTGTGAATCTACATCAAAAATTAACGTTAGTTTGCTTTATGTTTATGTTGTGAGTTGTTGTTGTTCATTACTAATGTGTTTAATTTTTCCAATTAGATTAATAATAATTTTGCAAGTTAGACAATAAAACGGTTTTATTATATATTATATAATTACGTATAGTGATTATTGCAACATTATATTGTATTAATACAAGTGGAGAACAATGACATTTTTTGGCGGCAATGTACGCATAAGTATACTAAGTGACATATAAATCCGAACACCCAGTTTAAATGGTTTTATTTTAATAAAATTTTGTATAAGTACTTAATGAAGCATAATAAGTAAATGATAAAAATTTCAAAATGATTGCACTGCTTTAAAGCCCTTTGACCTTTAATAATGTGTGGATGCACCCTGATATGCTACGCATTCTCCAACGCGCCTAGGCATGCTTCTGATCAGGTGGTCAGTGTCCTCCTGTGGTATCTCATTCCAGGCAACCACCAACTCCTCTCGAAGTGCTTCTAGAGTCTGATGAGGACGTTGCAAATTGAGCAATCTCCTACCCATCATATCCCACACGTGCACAATTGGGGATAAGTCGGGAGATCTTGGTGGCCATGGTAACAATGTGACATCATTATGTTGAAAGAAGTCTATTGTGACTCTTGCAACATGTGGTCGGGCATTATCTTGTTGGAAAGTTGGATCTGCCAGGGTGTCAGGATAGGGTAAAAGATGGGGTTCTAGAACTTCGTGGATATAACGCTGCGCGTTCATGTTACCTCTGATGAAGGTTAAAGGTGACCTGGAACCATAAGCTATAGCACCCCAAACCATAACTCCAACAGTGTGATGAACATGTCTTTCAACAAAAAACTGTGGATTCCTCCTTTCACCACGTCGCCTTCTAACCCTGGCACGACCATCGTGCATGCCTAAACAAAATCGAGACTCGTCACTAAAGACAATACTGTCCCATTCCTGATCCCAGAGTGACCGTTGTCTGCACCACTCAAGGCGATTACGTCGGTGTTCTCGAGTTAAAGGGAGGACCCAGTGTGGCCGGTATGAAAACAAGCCAAAACTTCTCATTCGTCGGTAAACACTTCGCATGCCAATAGGTCTTCCGTGTTCTGCAAACCATTCATTTGCAATGGACCTGGTAGTGGAGAAACGGTCCCTTAAGGCCAATAATCTTAGGCGGCGATCTTCACGGTCTGTTGTTCTACGGCGGCGTCCAGTGCCCCTTGCTCTTTGCGTACGGCCTTCTCGAAGCCATGCCTGACAACACCTAACCGCAGTGTCTATACTTCTTTGCACTCTAACTGCAATTGCCCGGAAAGAAAGTCCAGCTTCCCGAAGTCCCACTATACGGCCCCTATCAAACTCACTAAGTTGACGAAATCGTATCCGTACTCTAGGCATCGTAACCGATCGTAAAGCATGTCAAGAACCAAAATCCGCCAACGTTGATTCTTTACTGCGGCTGAAATATTCATTTTTAGAGCGTTAGTGAATTAAAAAAAGCAGTATAAAAACCGGAATGTCCAACTGATAAGGCTAAAAATTTTTTAACTTGTTATTTACAGTAAGATAAATACATTCACCAACTTTCATTAAAATAAAACCATTTAAACTGGGTGTTCGGATTTATATGTCACTTAGTATATGTTATGTATTGCACAACATTTTATTTAGCTGCTAAGGTACAATTTATTAAAATGATATAATTTATCTACGATCCTGCAGAAAAGTGGGCTCCTTTATGCCCTGTTGTATTCAACCTTGAACGTCACCTTCAAAGTTATTTCAAGGTCAAAAATTTCAAGTTCTAATGCGTTCTCACGTACAGTTATGACTGAAGGTGTAGTTCAGGGTCAAATACAAAGTTGATATCGAAATCCTTGTTCAAAGTATACAAATGTTTGACCTTGATTTTTTCATCAAACCTCTAGGAATTTTCTCTATCCTAATGTTTGACCTTTATTTGTACCGGTGTTAAAAAACGAAAGTTGACCTTGACATGACCTTGAAGATGTGAAGCTTTTTGTATACATTGTATAGTAAATTGATCCTGTATTTGATATCAGTGATATTCATTTCGATTAGACATATTCACTGCTAAGCCAACATTTTGGAAATTAGAACTAACGCATTTATAGAAAACAGTTTTAATTTTCATATAAATTACAACGGATCAATAGCTTCAAAGTTCAAATCAAATTATTTTATCTAAACTGAACACATTGCGGAGCAATCAAAAATCAACCTACTTTACGAAGGTTTATGCTCCCCCAGCGAAACAAAATTAATTCTGTAATAATATAATGATATATTTCATCATTATAAGACAATCGGATTAAAGTTTACGATTGACGATCTAAAGCCACACAATGATTCATTTTGTTTATGACGATGCGCTTTCTCATGCATTCTATTCTTGGCACGCATAATAAAACTAAAAGTGCTCCCATGAAACTTTTACTGATTCATCCTTGCCTAACAGTAATACACAACTGTAAATGAATATGTACAAGGCATCCCAACAATAAACACCGCTCAAAAATAACAGCAAAAATGCTGAGACCTTTAGCTCTGCCTCGAGTACTGCTCACATGCTTGTCGTGCTGCCGCCCTAGCTACACTGTTCTTGCGCCTGTTCGACTGATCGATTATTCTTCTCTAACGGACAGTCTCGAGACCTTTTCGCATCGATGGGCGGTCGATGATCTAGCTTTTACGACTTTGCATCTACCGGACACACCCGCCGGCGCAGTTCTACTAATTTTACGCAGTTCAAAAGGTGGCGCTACCTTTTTCGGCTCTCTAATGAGTATTTTAATCACGTGTGATACGTTAATAAATGCCTGAAGATAACCTGGGCAGTCCAGAAATATTGCGAAATCGACAGAGATTTTTGTTACAAAATTTGCAAAGCTGTAGATTATACAGGGTGTTTCAGTTTATTGTTGCATAACTTTAAGATTCGATGGAGCTTTTAAAATTAATGCATAAAGTCTATATAAACATGGGTCGAAAAATGCGTGGCTTCCGAAATACAGGGCGTTTAAATTTACTTTCTAAAATAGTTTTTTTTTATATATTTCGAACAATATTTGATGTATAACAGTGAAAATTGGTATACAAGGGTTTTTGGTACGAAAAAACGAACCATGGGCATAGTTTTACTGTAGCCGCTAGAGGGCGCTCTCTACTGTACCTGTAGTGTATTAAAATGACCGAAAAATTTTTCTTAGTGCAATTTTTTGCTTTTTGAATAAAAGAACTGATTATTCGCACTTTTCTGCATAAAAAAGCTTTCTTGTGAGTTTTCGTTATAGTTAGCCGTTTTTGAGATATTTCGATTTTTAAGGTTCGATGCATTTTTAGTTATTTATGATAAAATAACGTTAAAAAGTCAGTATCTCGATAATTTTTAGAAGTAGGCTGTGCCTGCAAATATTTTTGAAATTGAAAGCAGAAAATTTTTTCGGTAATTTTAATACACTACAGGTACAGTAGAGAGCGCCCTCTAGCGGCTACAGTAAAACTATGCCCATGGTTCGTTTTGTCGTACCAAAAAACCCTTGTATACCAATTTTCACTGTTATACATCAAATATTGTTCGCAATATTTAAAAAAAAACTATTTTAAAAAGTAAATTTAAACATCCTGTATTTCGGAAGCCACGCATTTTTCGACCCATGTTTATATAGAATTTATGCATTAATTTTAAAACTTCTATCGAATCTTAAAGTTGTGCAACAATAAACTGAAACATCCTGTATACGTCACTGTAGTGCAGTGTCACCACTGAACAAAACTGTTAGCGGGATATTTAGATATTGCCTTAAGAAGGGTATTTTCGAGTAAAAGTTTTTATAAACGTTATGCACTAGCATTGATTGAGCTAGTTTTACACATGACCGCGCGTTGCTATGACCCTGTGCAAAATCCTGCTTTGCCTATAAGCGTCTGGTTCCTTGAACACTTGCTGCAATGAACACGTATGAAACAGTATAAAAAATGTGTCAATTTTCCAGTTCCGAAATTTTGCGCAAGTCGCAAAGCAAAGTTTGCTTTTAAACGCAAATAGCTATCCGATAATCCCACTTCTGATCCGTAATCCACTTATAGTAGACTGGATGACGGTGGGAGTCCCAAGGACGCTGCAAGATGCATTTACTACGTATTTCACGCGGCGCGCTACGTAGATCCTCGCCCTTTTCCTCCACTTTTCCTCCCTTGTCCCATCACCATCGATCCGCCTAGCGTACGGAACCTGCGAGCCTCGTCAGGAACAAATTCTAACCGCGTTCCCGCCTGTAGGCCACCAGCATGCACGATTTTGTTGTCGTTATCGTTATCGCTGAATTCGTTTTATTTTTTACACCGAACCAGCCGCCCTGCGCGGCAGCTGTGAGGAGCTTGAAAAACTTGTTAATTCGATTTTTGAAACGTCTAAGGTTAGTAGAACCGTCGAGGTGCAGTACCGTGTTTTGGAAGCATGGAATTGTACCCTGGTCTCTTGTCAATCTGAGTTCCTGCATGTAAAGAGCTGTCACCAGCAAAGCTGTTATGGACAGACAGCCGACGCATCCTGGTCAGCGCAGCAAACATCTCTCCAAGAAAGACCTAATGAACTTAATACGACTGGAATTTCAAGTGGTTTATAGTTCGTCGATCGGCAACTACGCAGAGCGATCTATAAAGACAACGTGGCGTAGCATCTCGTGCCATGGCCAGGCTGTCATAATCGGGTCAGAGACGCCTCCGTCGCGACGCGTCGCGGCGAGCGTCGTAACGCTGGCACGTGGATGCACCTTGGATGCGACGGATAATAAAAAATTAATGGAACACGATAAATAAAATCAAATGGCTAGTTAAAGCAAAATAGCAGGTTAGTGGCGTGCAAATGTAGGACCTAGCTCAATAAAGCGGAGAGTAGGGGGGTTAAGAGCGTCAGTGAGTCAAGACGGATTAAGTCACAAATCCCCGAGATGTTAGTCGGAAGTTGTTTTGCTTGACCACCTACACCTAAGAAAAGAATCTAATAGCAATGACGTAATCTAATTAATTGTACAGTGAGCGAAATAAAACATTTAAAAAACACAATGTATTAAACATGTAAACAACACGACAATAATCGATAAATATCCTGAAAAGAGTAAGTTAAAATGATATTTTACCTGTGGGGCCGTTCAAGTATTACGTGAGCACTATGGGGGGGGGGTCTTTGCTTTGCTTATTTTGGATGACATGGGGGGTAGGGGAGTTTAGATGATGATTGCGTCATCGGTAGTTATTTACTTTTTTACACGAATGGCAACCCACACATTGTCTTTGCTTGAAAACGAAAACGAAGAAGTTAAAATCCCTTAAAAATGGAGAGAGTTGCACCCAAACTAAAACAACTAAACGTAAGGTAGGTCCATAAAAAAGGTGCTACTCCATAAACTGGTGATTGGGGCAAAATCTGGAAGTCAAAAGCACCACCCACGCACCATATAACCTAGAATTCAACAGAAAAGAAAAATGATCGACTCCAGACTTCTGGCTTTCCAATAGATCAATAAATTATGAAATTTGCCAAAGAGAAATCAAATTATTAAAAAGGGAAGAAGTTTTTTGTGGTAGAAAGTGGCATACTTTGCCAATATTAAATCACTTACATATACAGGGTGTTTCAGTTTATTGTTGCATAACTTTAAGATTCGATAGAACTTTTAAAATGAATGCATAAAGTCTATATAAACATGGGTCGAAAAATGCGTGGCTTCCGAAATACAGGGTGTTTAAATTTACTTTCTAAAATAGTTTTTTTTAAATATTTCGAACAATATTTGATGTATAACAGTGAAAATTGGTATACAAGGGTTTTTTGGTACGACAAAACGAACCATGGGCATAGTTTTACTGTAGCCGCTAGAGGGCGCTCTCTACTTTTAATAAAAAAACTGATTCTTCGCACTTTTCAACATAAAAAAGCTCTCTTGTGAATTTTCGTTATAGTTAGCCGTTTTTGAGATATTTCGATTTTTAAGGTTCGATGCATTTTTAATTATTTATGATAAAATAACGTTAAAAAGTCAATATCTCGATAATTTTTAGAAGTAGGCTGTGCCTGCAAATATTTTTGAAATTGAAAGCAGAATAAGGTTAAACGTCAATTAGTTGACAGTTAGTTTTGTTGTCTGTTGAAACCTGAAACGTTTTTTTGCAATTGTGAATGCACGAAATTTAGTTTCTTTTACCTGTTTTTTTTTGTAAGTTTTATAAAAATGCCATTTTTATTCTCCAATCAAGAGTTAGCGGATATTCATTTTGTGTATGGCTTTGGACCCTACCTTTTGCCTGCAAGGTTAAATGCTGCGGCCTTCTTGGAAGTTTTAAAGGCTGAACATGCAAATATGTGGGATGATGTTATGTTAGATTTAAGAAGATTGGCCTGGTTCCAGCTTGATGGTTGTCCAGCTCATTATTCGAGAATATTTAGAAACTGGCTGGACGAAAATTATCCAGAAAGATGGATCGGCCGTGGAGGACCAGTCGCCTGGCCTCCACGATCCCCTGACCTAAATCCATTAGATTTCTTTGTGTGGGGATTTCTAAAAGAAAAAGTGTACCAGACTCCCGTAACCACAAGAGATATGCTAATAGACAGAATGAGGAATGCATGTGATGAAATAAGGCCTTATTTGAATAATGCTATACCACGTTCGATCATTCGTAGATGTGAATTGAGTATTGAACAACTGGGTTTACATTTCGAGCAACTACTTTAGATTTTGTATGTTTGTCTTAACTATCCAATAGCATTTTAGTTGTAAATAATTAATTTAATTTGTTAAAAATAATATTGGAAAATTAAACAAATTAATATTGTTTTTTTGTGTTTATTTGGAGTTAGGAATTATTGCTGTGTTTAAAAACACAATCTAAACGATCATCTTAATTACTTGTATTGCCCAAATCGAAAATGTAAAAAAAATATTATTTTCCCATAAATAATTAAAAATGCATCGAACCTTAAAAATCGAAATATCTCAAAAACGGCTAACTATAACGAAAACTCACAGGAGAGCTTTTTTATGCAGAAAAGTGCGAAGAATCAGTTTTTTTATTCAAAAAGCAAAAAATTGCACTAAGAAAAATTTTTCGGTCATTTTAATACACTACAGGTACAGCAGAGAGCGCCCTCTAGCGGCTACAGTAAAACTATGCCTATGGTTCGTTTTGTCGTACCAAAAAACCCTTGTATACCAATTTTCACTGTTATACATCAAATATTGTTCGAAATATTTAAAAAAACTTTTTTAAAAAGTAAATTTAAACACCCTGTATTTCGGAAGCCACGCATTTTTCGACCCATGTTTATATAGACTTTATGCATTAATTTTAAAAGTTCTATCGAATCTTAAAGTTATGCAACAATAAACTGAAACACCCTGTATATCTAAAGCTCCCAATTTTTAACTCAATTTTTATAATTATCATGCAAAAAACAGACTCAGAATATTTTTTCTGAGTAGACGCGAAGATATTTGAACTACGAGGTCTGTAAATTGAGTGGTGAGAACGAAGGCGGATCATATTTTCCCCTGCCAGCGCCTCCAGCGTTGCCAGATCTAACGCTACGTTGCCGAACTCATCACCGAATTCACAGACCTCGTATTGTGGCAAATATAATCGTGTGTTGTATAGTTGTTAAAACCTCCGGGGACCGACCCATCCTTGAAAAAACAACCTGCTCAACAATAATTGCATTGAAAGCGTACCGTCACGGAAGTCTGCCAGCTGCGACCTTAACACTTTTGCAGCACTCCTTCATTCGTTACGTATGTCACTTTCATTATCCGACGTGTATGCAAATGTGAAAAAATTGCATACGCGCTACTCGGCAAACTGAAATTAAAAATGCATTTGTATCTGGTTTTAATAAACCTGGTTCACTTATATGGGTGGTGTGGGACTTAAAAAAATTTGTCACATGTTGTCCATGTGATAGGCTAACTTATTTTTGAGAACGGCGGAGAAGAAAAATTCCGTGTGCTTAAAAAAATGGGAACCTTATTTTTGAGACATTATTATATTCTAGTGAACTGCTATTTTTGGAAACAAATAAAGCTTTTCTATATACAATAATAATAGATCAACATAAGAGTAAAAAAATATTATAGAATATATATAATAAAAAAGAATAATACACAAATTCGCCTATTGACACCAAACAAAGACATTGTGTTAAGGTCGCTTATGGTCTGATAATATAGAACCATATACCAAAAGAACTGATTAAATATAAAAATCACCAAATTACAATATCTGTAAAAGATTAGATAACAAGTTTCACCAACGCATACTGAAAAAATAAACATCAAGAACTTTGAGATTATATATACAGGGTGGCGCATCGAAAACGAAACAGACGCATTTACTGCAGCTCAGTTTTTTTTTTGAAAACGCTCAGACCCGTCGATTTTGTTTTCGAGAGGGACACAAGTTTAGCACGTGACGCCACCCCCAAAATCTTAAATTGAAAGGGGGGTCGAGTGATACCTTATTTTAAAGGTCTTTCAATTCCCTTTATAATGATATAAAATTAATGTACTTCAGTTCAGTAGTTTTGAAGATTTATTGATTTAAAGCTTAAACAAAAGTAATACATCATCATTAGTGGAGATCAATAAATTTGGCAGCAAAGTAATTTAAAAATGAAATAACTTTTTTGCCACAAAAAAACGCTCCAATAGCTAGTTTCGACAACAAAATGATAAATAAACCATGGGCGTAGTGAAGAAAAGCATTTACTTATTAAGTAAATTCTTTTAGTCAAATTTCTTCTGAAAGTCGTACAAACTAATCTGATGTACCTATTAAAGTCTACTATAAGCTTTAAATCAATAAATCTTCAAAACTACTGAATTGAAGTTCATGTATTTTACATCATTATACAGGGAATTGAAAGACCTTTAAAATAAGGTATCACTCGACCCCCGTTTCCATTTAAGATTTTAGGTGTCACCCCCGCCCAGGTTGCTGCGCGTGTTAACAGGGTGTCCGCAAAGTTGGGGTTTTGTGTGTAATGTGTAGTGAAACGAGGGCGACCAAGTAAAAAAAAAATAAAGGAAAAAGTACTCACTCTCCAGTTGACGAGAAGGGCTAAGTACGTCTCTGCCCGAAATCATACCGCTCCAACAGAAAATGAAATCAGCTGATGCGCTATCGAGCAGACGCAGGCAAACAAGGAAGGCAAAATGTTGCATAAAAAGTCTAGGTCTAGGTTCACCATGCCAGCCCAAACATTCACCGAAAATGTTTGTTGAAAATGTGCCCGACGGACAACGTGCGGATTTTCTACTGACCAAACATGAGTGTTGCGAAAGTTATTCACCCCATTACGCGTGAACGTAGATTCGTCTGTCACCAATATGCACTTCAAAAAGTCCGGATTATTATCATGTTGTTGCAACAACCACTCACAAAACACACACTGACCCCGACCCAGTTCTGTCGTCGGGTTGAGCTAGTGTCCTAGTACCAGTCGGGGATGTCGCGGGTACAGGACGGTATTGAGATATTTTTGATGTTGCAGAGCCCTTTATCTCGGTTCCCTTAAGACATTGGTGTATATGGTACTAAGAAAAATTGCTTATGTTTTCAAGATCTACACGTCGTGTAAAGGAAAACCCCAACTTTGCGGACACCCTGTATATAATAATAATAATAATAATAATAATAATGGTTTATTGGTGCTATTGCACAGAACGTGCTTACACAAGTCAATATAATAGAAGCGCTCAGTTACAAGAAGAAAATAAATGACAAACAATACATATAATAACAAACAGTACAGATTACACACACTTAAATATGGTTAAGAGGATGTCAATAAAACTATAAAAGATAAAATTATTACAAACTACGTTAAAATCAATAAATAAATAGCATAAGAGATAGAACTGAAATAGATATTTTATACATGGTTCGAATAAGTAGCAAAAAAAGGAAATGTAGCTAGAAATATAACTATTGAGTATCCTTGGAGAAGTTGTGGTTGAGGAACTCGTCAATGGTGAAAAAAGCAGCGGACAAGAGCAATTTTTTCACAGCATTACTGAAGTCATTGTATGCTAGTGATCTCAGTTCCTTAGGTAAAATATTATAAAATTTTATGCCATGGTAGTTAACTCCATTCCTTGTTTTAGCAAGTCTATGTTGTTTTGGGTACAAGTTGTCTCGGTGTCGGGTATTATATGAATGAGTTTCATGGTGGCTTGTATAAAGGTCAGGATTTGACTTGACATGCAAGAGGCAGCTCAATATATATGTGCCAGGCAAAGTCATGATCTTTAGTTTGATAAACTCAGATCTGCAGGGATCTCTATATCTTAGATTTGCTATATATCTGATACATCTTCTTTGTAGGGCAAATACTCTGTACATGTGGGGAGAGTGGCCCCACGCCAGAAGGGCGTATGTCATTTTGCTATGGAAGTACCCATGGTAACTGGTCAACAGGACGTTTAGTGAAACTGAGTGTTTTAAATTGCGAATTAAATAAATTATGCTTGTTAGAGATTTGGTAACATGACTGATATGTTCATACCAGTTCAAGGAGGAGTCGATATAGACACCAAGAAACTTCACAACCTTTGCGTGGTCACCATTCTGATTGTTATTTCGAAGTGTGATTGTCAAGGATTGAGATTTGTTTGAATTTAATGTTAATTTGTTAGCTATAAACCAATTCTGAATGCTAGATATACTGGCCGTCGTTTCGCTGTTGATGTTTGTAAATGAATCGTGAGCTGAGATCAGAGTGGTGTCATCAGCATAAAGAATGAGCTTACTGTTCATAGTATTAAGAAGACAATTTGGTAGGTCGTTTATATACAGTAAGAATAACAAAGGGCCAAGGACAGATCCTTGTGGCACGCCATGTAAAACTGTGCTGACTGACGATGTGCAGCCATTGTATTCGACGAGCTGTTGCCTTTGCTCTAAATAGGATTTTAGGAGGACTACAGCAGAAGGATCGATTGAGTAATACGGTAGCTTTGAAAGAAGTACATCATGCTGTACACAATCGAAGGCCTTGCTCAGATCGAAGAAATTTGCCTCTATATATTGCTTATTTTCAAATCCATTGTGTGCAATGTCAATAAAACTGTTTATTGCAGTAATCGTTGATAAGCCTGTTCTAAAGCCATATTGTTGAGAATTTAGGAAATTGTTGGATTCGAGATAATTGCTCAGTTGGTCCTTGAGTATAATTTCAAAGATTTTCGCGAAGTAGGGTACCAATGATATAGGACGGTGGTTCGAAACTTCGTCAACAGACCCGTCTTTATATATAGGAATTACCCTAGATATTTTTAGAGCTGCGGGGAAAATATTTGATTCTAAACACATATTGATTAGCTTAGTAAGCGGGTAAATAATTACGTTTAACATCGATTTCACAATTTTACTATTAAGTTTATATACGTCGGTGCTTTTAGAGTTTTTGATAGAATTAATCGCATCCCTAACTTCATTGTATGTAACATCACGAAAAGAAAATAGATTTTTTCTGCTATGATTATCCATATAGCTTAGCGGTGAAGTGCCATGTGACGGTAAGCTTTCTAAAAGGTTATTAACAACGGTGGTGAAAAATGAATTAAACTGGTTAGCGTTTAGTGTTGTGGTAATTTTTTTATCGACAGGAGCTGCATTGTCTTTTATAATACTCCACATCGCTTGCTGTTTATTATTCGATGAGTTTATATACACATCGTGTGCATCTTGCTTACGTTTTACTATTTCAGCTCTGTACTTGGATTTCAGGCAATTTATTTTGGATTTAGTCACAGTTGATGAATCGATTTTGTGTAATTCTATCAAGAAAGTTAAGTGATCGCGCATGCCACGTAACTCATTGTCAAACCATTGGACTTGTTTCTGTTTATTTTGGAAAACGCGTGTTTTCTCTGGTAGACATTTACCCACTGCATCGGTCACAACACGTATGAACAGCTCAAACTTCAACTCCACGTTTAGATTTGCATCATTTACAAACTGCCAGCCAGTACTTTCCAAACTGCTGTAAAGTAGAAAAAGACCAGTATCAGTAATTGGCCGATAACTTACCCTTTTGAAGCTGTTTTTTTTACCAGGTTGAAAACAACAAAACTCGATCCCCAGGTGATCCGACAAGTAAGTATCAAAGATATTCGTTTTGAGAAAACAGCTGCCTTGGATGTTCGTGAAAATGTTATCCAAGCAATGCGACCCTCTTGTACTGTCTCTGATCATATATTGCATTCCATAACAGCTAAACACATCAATAACTTGGTTTGCCCGCTCATCATTGGTACCAAATTTAACATTAAAGTCTCCAGTTACCACTACATGCTTCTCATAGTCAAGCTGGTCTAATGTAATACATAGCTTATTTATAAATCTATTGAAGTCACCTGCAGGAGATCTGTATATAGTGAGAATCTGAAGTTTATCAAAATATATTCCTGCAACCTCAAACGTCAATTCTTCGGCCTCTATCAGACATGAAGTGCGTAAAGGTGAAGCATTTGAGTCCGTTTTTACATATATGACAACACCACCATGAATTTTTTTCACTCTGCTAAAATTGGAAATGGATTTATAACCGTTTATGTTAACGTAGTTAATTTCGTCATTTAAGTACCAGTGTTCATTTAAGCAAATTACATCATAACTGTGTTCAAGACCTAATAACGCTATATCGTTAACCTTTTGTCGTAGGCTCTGTATATTAAAGATGTAACAAATTTACCATGCATTTATTATTAGCTCGTGTTATCTTATTACTATCTAAATTTGTATACAATACATTATTTGAAACGCTAACATTTAGGAAGCTATGATCTTTGTCATTCAAGAAAAAACCGCTTATGACATGGTACTGATTCAGTATTAATTGTCTTCAACGTGATATTATTTTTATATGGGTTGCTCAGTAGGATATCATGAACATATCCTGCAATGCCCTGTTTTGAACCTTTCATGCGATTGTCATAGGTGAGCGATATTGACGAATTTCTGTTAAATTTCCTATAAGTGGTAACTTTGGAATTTATTCTATTTATAAGGTTATTATCAGCGTGTGAACTTAATTCGTACAGAAATATTAAGTTGGTAGTGCGGCCAAGTGGTAGAAGGTTGCATAAACCCTTGTTTAAACAATAGGAACTATTGATATTTTGAGTCTTAATCATGAAAATTACAAAGTCATCTTTTCCATAAGGTATTGTTTTGGTGAATATATCCTTGGTCGCCATTACAAACTCGATATTTGGCTTTACATAGGACTCAATGGTAAACCTGGATTTGTCAATGTACAGTTCTAGAACTTTTCTGAAGTTCCTGGCATACTCGTCACCAAAAACAAGTATCTTCCTACGGTCGTTTGGGTTGTTTTTATTTGTTGCTGCCGGTGATGGCAGGGCAGCCGGTTCTTCGGTACAAGGCTCCAACAGTACCTCGTCAGTAGGACACTCAACTTCACTCTCCAGACCACTGGTATCGGTTAAGTCGATTGAACATTGAATAAGACTGTTAGTATATGATGAGCTTCCATCAGTTGGTTTGTTCCCGCACGCTGGTTTCCTATATGGTGGTGGTTCAGGTGTTTGCGTGTGCGCTTGTTTCTGGTCCACAGTGTCAGTTTGCATTCCACACTCCGATAATATCTTTGGCTCAGATTTTAACTTTTCAATCAAATCTTTTAAATGGTTAATGGTTTTTTCTTTATTCAAAAGCTCATTAGATAGTTTTCCTGTTTTTTCTTTTAATTTTACAATGATTTCACTCAGCTCATTATTCTTGGATTGTTCACTGGCTAGTTTGTTTCGAACATCTGATAGTATTTCTTCCTGCGTAACAGTTTTGTCTTCAAAATCATCAGCTTGTAGGTGAATATAGCTATTATTAGCTTTATTCATTTTCACAGAGGTAGGTTTTTTCAATTTAGACTGTTGTCTGGTATTCATCTTTATTTTTCGATGTTTTCAGGTAATTTTCGAAACAACTGGCAACGTTCTAAGTCAATCGAACTGTGTGTTTACATCTTTTTGTGGTTAACTCCAATGATATTTCCCACAATTTACCTGTTTTTTTCAATATGCATCACTATTCGTCACTATTAACTGTTTAATTATCCGAATCTGCGTCGGCAATATTTTATCAGGAGTTTACACTACTTATTTATGAATGGGAAATGCTATGTTAAGATAGCGTTGTTGCACGATTTCCGATTTTCTTAAACATATTACAAAGTAATCAAGATCACATATCTTTAAATAGGTATGTACACCTAGTTTTTAAGGATTTTTAGCTTATTCAAACCACGCACAAGGATACTATTCTTTTGTGCTCTTTCTTTTTCAATTTATTCACTAAAATTGTGATAAGTTATTATTATATTACATCACGAAAAGCTTCATATATCACCTGGTTTAGCTACAAAAATATATAATAAAGAAGAAGGATTTGCGATATAGTCGCAAAGAATGACAGTAGAATAAGACAACAGTTACACACATTTAATTGAAAATAACAGTTCCTTCACCCTTCAGGAACGTTCCAGGGTGGATAACAGCTGTCACCACATACTGTCATTGATGTCGGAAACATTTTTCTTTACTGTTCATATACGAGTATATTGAGCAATTTTATGATACGTTTTGGATGGTTTGCTTTTTAGTGTTATATTCTAGTGATTAATGTATGTACGTATGCTTTTTCGATTTTGTAGCGAATAACAAACCAACGAGTATAGGCAACCAGCATTGCAATAATCTGGACAGTTTGAACGTATTTATACAGCTTCAAAATTGTTACTCACAGTCTGCAAATTTTTTATGATAATAAGTATCAGTATATCTAAGAGTTAATGCTGAAGAAGGGAAATATGCATAGTGGATGCAAAATTGGATATCCTGCCATTTGATTCATTTTTTTTAATGACATCTATCGTTTTTTTACGTAATGCTCTTGCGGGAATAAAAACCTGTAGGCGATTACATAATTACAAACAAATGATGACGTCAGAAAAACATCTTCTTTCTTCAAAAACATCCCCCCACCCCCAACCGACCAACTGACGCGTTGTTTATTTGAAGTTGTTGACACTACATTGACGCATTGTTAACGTCGGCGAATATTTCTAATTAACGACCAACTCCTCATGATACACGTTTCGTAGTTGTTCTAAAAGACTCTTTGCGTCAACGTAAACACATTAATAGTCAGGGAAAATTACGAAAACATTAATGAGTAAAATAAATATCATCTTTAATAACCATACGTCAACTTTTTAACATTAGATAATTCGCTATCATATAATGTACGCTTCCTTTCTTCAATCGATTGAACAAGAATACTGCTTTCTCTATTGTTATAAGTCATATAAGTAGGTCTCCCGTATTTACGTGATATATGATTTATATTGATCGAAATCTTCTAAAAAATAGAGTCCTATTAATAAAATATATGCAAAATAGATTGAAATTACTAAACTACATAGTTATTTGGTACCATCAATTCTAAAAAGCAAAAACTAAGCAAAAGAAAAATACATTATTAAAAACAAGCTTTTATTTAGCTGTTAATAAACCGAAAAAAAAAAAAAAATTTAAAAATATTTTTTCTGATTAGAAATATGCCGTTCTCTTCTTCTTAATTTTGGGAGCAAGAGGAAAAATGGTGTAACACGTTTTTATTTCCAATCGAAAAAGATTGTTTTTTATTTTGTACTTAGAAATCCACTAACACTTACGAAATCATCAGTAAATACTGATGGTAACATTTCCAGAGCACATTGAGAGAGCAACACGTCAACGGTCATAAAAACAAGCTTCGCCAAAATATAAACTACTTCGTTGTGCGCTAACCCCAAGGTAAATATTTTTAAATTACTCCCTATCCACTTGGCGCGTTTCACTCTTCCGTCGGAGGACACCGATATTTACATCGCATCAGCCTTGACCTGGCCCGGAATCGCAGTTGGCTCTGGCTCGGAATCAGGTTAGTGGCAGGTTACTACAGGTGTGTGGGTGATAAACTGGAACACTATTCGTTCCAATTACGAGCTATTCCAGAAACTGAGACGGATAGAAGGCAATTCGGGCATTGTTTGTGCAGTTGTTGGGATTCAGTTTGAGAGAAGACATTAAGTTGTAGTTATATGCCCCTTAGACGTTGACGATTCCACAGTATGGTCAATCGTAGATGACCAAATCGTTAGATGTCGACGATTTCTCGATATGGTCAATCGTGGATGACCAAACTGTTAAACGTTGATGATTTCACGATGGATGACCAAATCGTAAGACGTTGACGATTTTATATCTTCCATCTTAGATGACCAAATCGTTAGATGTTGACGATTTCACGATATGGTCAATCGTGGATGACCAAATCGTTAGACGTTGATGATATCACGATGGATGACCAAATCGTAAGACGTTGAAGATTTTACGATATGGTCAATCGTAGATGACCAAATCATTAGATGTTGACGATTTCACGATATGGTCAATCGTGGATGACCAAATCGTTGGACGTTGATGATTTCACGATGGATGACCAAATCGTTGGACGTTGATGATTTCACGATGGATGACCAAATCGTAAGACGTTGACGATTTTACGATATGGTCAATCGTACATGACCAAATCGTTAGATTTTGACGATTTCACCATATGCTCAATCGTGGATGACCAAATCGTTGAACGTTGACGATTTCACAGTATGGTCAATTGTAGATTACTAAATCGTTAGATGTTTTACGATTTCACGATATGGTCAATCGTACATGACCAAATCGTAAGATGTTGACGATTTGATGATATGGTCAATCGTAGATGATTAAAGCGTTAGATTTTGTCGGTTTCACGATATGGTCAATCGTGGATGACAAAGCCGTTGAACGTTGACGATTCAAAGATATAGTTAAATGCTCAATCATTTCAAGAAATTGAAAAAAAAAACAATGTAAATATTTTTAAATTACTCCTTATCCACTTGGCGCGTTTCACTCTTCCATCGGAGGACACCGATATTTACATCGTGCGAATCGCAACAGCCTTGACCTGGCCCGGAAGGCATCGCAGCTGGCTTTAGCTCGGAATCAGGCTAGTGGCAGGTCACTACAGGTGTGTGGGGGATAAACTGGAACAGTATTCGTTCCAATTACGAGCTATTCCAGAAACTGGGACGGATATAAGGTAATACGGGAATTGTTTGTGCGACGTAGAACAGTTGCTGAGACTTGGTTTGAGAGAAGCATTAAGGTGCCGTTAGACGTTGACGATTCCACAGTATGGTCAATCGTAGATGACCAAATCGTTAGATGCCGACGATTTCTCGATATGGTCAATCGTGGATGACCAAACTGTTAGACGTTGATGATTTCACGGTGGATGACCAAATCGTAAGATGTTGACGATTTCACGATATGGTCAATCGTGGATGACCAAATCGTTAGACATTGATGATTTAACGATGGATGATCAAATCGTAAGACGTTGACGATTTTACAACATGGTCAATCTTAGATGACCAAATCGTTAGATGATGACGCTTTCACTATATGGTCATTCGTTGGATGACCAAATCGTTGGACGTTGATGATTTCACGATGGATAACCAAATCGTAAGACGTTGACGATTTTACGATATGGTTAATCGTAGATGACCAAATCGTTAGACGTTGATGATTTCACCATATGCTCAATCGTAGATGACCAAATGACTGGCTTGGAATCAGGTTAGTGGCAGGTTGCTACAGGTGTGTGGGGGAGAGAGAGAGCAATTCGGGAATGTTTTTGCGATGTAGAACAGTTGTTGGAACTTAGTTTGAGAGAAGACATTAAGGTGCTGTTATATGCCGCTTAAACGTTGACGATTCCACAGTATGGTCAATCGAAGATTCCCCAATCGTTAGATGATGACGATATCATCGCGTTTGCAAAAAAATAGAACTCTTTTTCCTGTCTTATTTGAATATAACTAAGCATAAATCTCAGTCCAGTTATCAATTTCGGATCGCGTCCTTAGCGAGAGGTAAAACTGCGTGGCGCTGTTGCAGCGAATGATGCGTACGTAGATATCCGCGTAGAAGGATTAAAATTCCAAAAACCTCATTCAGATGATTTATGGCCGGCCTCTAAATATGACAGATTTGGGACACGCACTTATCGATTCTCTCTTCCATACTCATTTTCGTCGATTTTTTTTGCAACTCTTATCTAAATTAACATCTCGCAGCGCCAGTTGTCTAGCCTCGTTTCTTTTACATGCTGGCTCGTCGACATTTCTGGCGCCTATTTATTATACCAAATAGCCCAGAAAACTAAGTAAATATATAAGAATGTAACGGTAAGTGGGATTGTGTATTATTATCCACTCATTCGCACAAACTTGCTCCAGTACACTTGAATCGGTCATTGCAAAGACTCTTTAAGTTGAATGAATTTTTCAGAAGACAATAATTATTTAAATATTTTTGCATGTTTTGTATATAACTTCATGTCAATCGTAGATGACCAAATCGCTAGACGTTGATGATTTCACGATTTGGTCAACCGTGCATGATCATATCGTTATGCTTGACGATTTCACGGTATGGTCAACCATAAGTGACCAAATCGTTAGACGTTAACGGTTTCACGATATGGTCATTCGTCAATGACCAAATCGTTATACGTTGACAATTTCACGATACGGTGAATCGTAGTTGACCAAATCGTAAGATGTTGATGATTTCACGATCTGGTCAATCGTAAATGATCAAATCTTTAAACGTTGACGATTTAACGTTTTGATGAATCGTGGATAATCAAATCGTTAGACGTTAACGATTTCACGATGTGGTCAGTCATAGTTGACCAAATCGTTAGACATTGATGATTTTACGATTTGGTCAACCGTGCATGATCATATCGTTATGCTTGACGATTTCACGGTATGGTCATCCATAAGTGACCAAATCGTTAGACGTTAACGGTTTCACGATATGGTCATTCGTCAATGACCAACTCGTTATACGTTGACAATTTCACGATACGGTGAATTGTAGTTGACCAAATCGTAAGATGTTGACGATTTCACGATATGGTCAATCGTAAATGATCAAATCGTTAAACGTTGACGATTTAACGTTATGGTGAATCGTGGATGACCAAATCGTTAGACGTTAACGATTTCACGATGTGGTCAGTCATAGTTGACCAAATCGTTAGATATTGATGATTTTACGATTTGGTCAACCGTGCATGATCATATCGTTATGCTTGACGATTTCACGGTATGGTCATCCATAAGTGACCAAATCGTTAGACGTTAACGGTTTCACGATATGGTCATTCGTCACTGACCAACTCGTTATACGTTGACAATTTCACGATACGGTGAATTGTAGTTGACCAAATCGTAAGATGTTGACGATTTCACGATACGGTCAATCGTAAATGATCAAATGGTTAAACGTTGACGATTTAACGTTATGGTGAATCGTGGATGACCAAATCGTTAGACGTTAACGATTTCACGATGTGGTCAGTCATAGTTGACCAAATCGTTAGACATTGATGATTTTACGATTTGGTCAACCGTGCATGATCATATCGTTAGGCGTTGACGCTTTCACGGTGTGGTCGACCATAAATGACCAAATCGTTAGACGGTAACAGTTTCACGATATGGTCATTCGTGATTGACCAAATCGTAAGATGTTGATAATTTCACGATCGTAAATGATCAAATCGTTAAACGTTGACGATTTCACGATACGGTGAATCGTAGTTGACCAAATTGTGAGATGTTGACGATTTCACGATATGGTCAATCGTAAATGATCAAATCTTTAAACGTTGACGATTTAACGTTATGGTGAATCGTGGATGACCAGATCGTTAAACGTTAACGATTTCACGATGTGGTCAGTCATAGTTGACCACATCGTTAGATATTGATGATTTTACGATTTGGTCAACCGTGTATGATCATATCGTTAGGCTTGACGATTTCACGGTATGGTCAACCATAAGTGACCAAATCGTTAGACGTTAACGGTTTCACGATATGGTCATTCCTGAATGACCAAATCGTAAGATGTTGACAATTTCACGATCCTAAATGATCAAATCGTTAAACTTTGACGACTTCACGATACGGTGAACCGTAGTTGACCAAATTGTAAGATGTTGACGATTTCACGATATTGTCAATAGTAAATGATCAAATCGTTAAACGTTGACGATTTAACATTATGGTGAATCGTGGGTGACCAATTCGTTAGACGATGATTATTTCGCGATATGTTCAATCGGTGTCGACCAAATTGTTAAACATCGACGATTTCACGATGTGTTCAACCATAGATAACCGAATCGTTGAACGGTGATGATTTGGCTAAATTTAGTAGGCTATTTTATGAATTGCGACCATGTCACGAAATGCTCGATCGTGTAATGAAATGGACAATTGTTCCATACGGCTACGACATGTACATATATAACATTGGTTTTGAATGAATATTCGACATGTATTAACGTACCTTTTCTGTCTACTAATCTGTTTCTGGAACATGACGTCACTGTCTAGAAATAGCAGATTGGGAAACAAACGCAATATTGCAAATACCAAGTGCCCAAGCACGTAATTGTAAACTGTAAACGGTGCGTCTAGCCACAACAATAATAATTCAGATATGTAAGCAGTTCACGAAGTTCGTAGGACTTTTTTTATGTTTGACACATGTTTAATATTTCTAGTATTTCGGAGAACTGATTATACGATTCGGCATATAGCACATGCCAGGTAAAGTGTGCTTAGGCAAAACAATAAGTGACGTATTGGTGAAATTTTGCCATTGAATGGGCATGCCAAGAAATAGCAGTCCAAGAAGTATATTCGCATCCGGAAAATATTTTGATTCTACTTTTTTTGCATAATCTTATTCAGGCTTTTAAGGGATCTGCGATCTCGACTGATTACTCTCTGCTTTATTGTGGTAAATAACAAGACATGGTTTTGAAGATATACTGTTAGAACTAAGCAGCTGCTTAGCATTTGATAAAGGTTTTAAAGATTGTAATAAATAAAATCAATTAATCTTAAAAGCTGTGTAATCTTATTATATTGTCGTTTTTTACATTATACCCATGACGTTCGGTGCTTGGGATCCAGAGTAATAATTGATCTTATATCGAGAAGAGACGTTCAGTCAATGCATTATCATCGGTTCATTGAACAACGGATCTCGATCAACAGCATTCCACGAGTCTCCACGAGAACACAACAGTCGATTGTTTACATTCCAACGCATCTCGCAGCTGTTACGATATCTGTCGTCTAGCCCGTCCGGCATATCGTAGTAGGCGTGCGCCGTGAGAGTCACCCGGAATGTTTGGCGCGATTCCGGGCCCCGGAGCGAAGAGGAGGGGGGGAGGGGGGCACGAAAGGAAATCGATCGCGTTCGTCTGGGACAGCGCCAACGGATTTTTGAGGCGGGTCGGAACGGGAAACTGGATCAGTGGAATATTGGGATTTTACAACGGCCGAAACGCCGATTTATGCGGATTCGTCTGGTTATCTTCGACGAGTCTGATAATGTGACTCCTGAAACTTGTCATGTGGTTTTTATACTGAGTGACATATAAATCCGAACACCCAGTTTAAATGGTTTTATTTTAATAAAAGTTGGTGAATGTATTTATCTTACTGTAAATAACAAGTGAAAAAATGTTCAGCCTTATCAGTTGGACATTCCGGTTTTTATACTGCTTTTTTTTAATTCACTAACGCTCTAAAAATGAATATTTCAGCCGCAGTAAAGAATCAACGTTGGCGGATTTTGGTTCTTGACATCCTTTACGATCGGTTACGATGCCTAGAGTACGGAGACCTGTACGATTTCGTCAACTTAGTGAGTTTGATAGGGGCCGTATAGTGGGACTTCGGGAAGCTGGACTTTCTTTTCGGGCAATTGCAGTTAGAGTGCAAAGAAGTGTAGACACTGTGGTTAGGTGTTGTCAGGCATGGCTTCGAGAAGGCCGTACGCAAAGAGCAAGGGGCACTGGACGCCGCCGTAGAACAACAGACCGTGAAGATCGCCGCCTAAGATTATTGGCCTTAAGGGACCGTTTCTCCACTACCAGGTCCATTGCAACTGAATGGTTTGCAGAACACGGATGACCTATTGGCATGCGAAGTGTTTACCGACGAATGAGAAGTTTTGGCTTGTTTTTATACCGGCCACACTGGGTCCTCCCTTTAACTCGAGAACACCGACGTAATCGCCTTGAGTGGTGCAGACAACGGTCACTCTGGGATCAGGAATGGAACAGTATTGTCTTTAGTGACGAGTCTCGATTTTGTTTAGGCATGCACGATGGTCGTGCCAGGGTTAGAAGGCGACGTGGTGAAAGGAGGAATCCACAGTTTTTTGTTGAAAGACATGTTCATCACACTGTTGGAGTTATGGGTTGGGGTGCTATAGCTTATGGTTCCAGGTCACCTTTAATCTTCATCAGAGGTAACATGAACGCGCAGCGTTATATCCACGAAGTTCTAGAACCCCATCTTTTACCCTATCTTGACACCCTGACAGATCCAACTTTCCAACAAGATAATGCCCGACCACATGTTGCAAGAGTCATAATAGACTTCTTTCAACATAATGATGTCACATTGTTACCATGGCCACCAATATCTCCCGACTTATCCCCAATTGAGCACGTGTGGGATATGATGGGTAGGAGATTGCTCAATTTGCAACGTCCTCCTCAGACTCTAGAAGCACTTCGAGAGGAGTTGGTGGTTGCCTGGAATGAGATACCACAGGAGGACATTGACCACCTGATCAGAAGCATGCCTAGGCGCGTTGGAGAATGCGTAGCACATCAGGGTGCATCCACACATTATTAAAGGTCAAAGGGCTTTAAAGCAGTGCAATCATTTTGAAATTTTTATCATTTACTTATTATGCTTCATTAAGTACTTATACAAAATTTTATTAAAATAAAACCATTTAAACTGGGTGTTCGGATTTATATGTCACTTCGTATATTTTTCATTCACCGTGACATCTGATTCATACAAATTTTAGCTGTAACTTTACTTTCTTGTCGACTGAATGTGTATAATTTTTTTAGAATATTGTATTGGGTTTAGAAAAGTGATATTGGGTTAAAGATATTAACATAAACAATACAATAATATAAATTTAACAAAACTGATAAAAATTAATCACTGCTTCAATTCTTGATCTCCTTGTTCAACGTATCCTTCATATTCATCACCTGGATTGTTTGTGGTTTTGTACGTTTGTTCGAACAGCATACGTCTTGCTTCTTTCTCGAACTTCGCCAGCATTCTTTTCTTTTTTTCTGCTTTCCTAAAATCGTTATTGAATAAAACTTTAATCTTTCGCTACAAATGTGGTGGATTCCTGCACCCGGACTTCCCGCGGTTGCTCGCTGGTAGATGACTTACCACTTGACTGATAATGGAAACATTGACGATTTTTTGAACCTAGATGAAAGTTTGTATGTTGAAGATCCAGATTCAGGCCAAGAAATTGAGAATCCAGTTGAATACAAGAACTTTACGGAGATTCTGATGTAGAGGAGATTGCAGTACTAACAGAAGCTATCCCAAATTATGGTAAAGCTATTACTCCGACCAAGCAGCTGAAAAGTTTTGTCGAAAATCGAGGAGATACAGAGTCTTTGGAGTTTCCTCCTAAATTAGAAATACGATTTCAAGATGCCATTTCAAAGAAAAACAGGAGACAAACGACAATATATGAATTTTTGCGTCCTTATAGTGACTTTTATGTATATTATACATATACTAAGTGACATATAAATCTGAACACCCAGTTTAAATGGTTTTATTTTAATAAAAGTTGGTGAATGTATTTATCTTACTGTAAATAACAAGTGAAAAAATGTTCAGCCTTATCAGTTGGACATTCCGGTTTTTATACTGGTTTTTTTTATTTCACTAACGCTCTAAAAATGAATATTTCAGCCGCAGTAAAGAATCAACGTTGGCGGATTTCGGTTCTTGACATCCTTTACGATCGGTTACGATGCCTAGAGTACGGAGACCTGTACGATTTCGTCAACTTAGTGAGTTTGATAGGGGTCGTATAGTGGGACTTCGGGAAGCTGGACTTTCTTTTCGGGCAATTGCAGTTAGAGTGCAAAGAAGTGTAGACACTGTGGTTAGGTGTTGTCAGGCATGGCTTCGAGAAGGCCGTACGCAAAGAGCAAGGGGCACTGGACGCCGCCGTAGAACAACAGACCGTGAAGAACGCCGCCTAAGATTATTGGCCTTAAGGGATCGTTTCTCCACTACCGGGTCCATTGCAAATGAATGGTTTACAGAACACGGAAGACCTATTGGCATGCGAAGTGTTTACCGACGAATGAGAAGTTTTGGCTTGTTTTTATACCGGCCACACTGGGTCCTCCCTTTAACTCGAGAACACCGACGTAATCGCCTTGAGTGGTGCAGACAACGGTCACTCTGGGATCAGGAATGGAACAGTATTGTCTTTAGTGACGAGTCTCGATTTTGTTTAGGCATGCATGATGGTCGTGCCAGGGTTAGAAGGCGACGTGGTGAAAGGAGGAATCCACAGTTTTTTGTTTATCACACTGTTGAAGTTATGGTTTGGGGTGCTATAGCTTATGGTTCCAGGTCACCTTTAATCTTCATCAGAGGTAACATGAACGCGCAGCGTTATATCCACGAAGTTCTAGAACCCCATCTTTTACCCTATCTTGACACCCTGGCAGATCCAACTTTCCAACAAGATAATGCCCGACCACATGTTGCAAGAGTCACAATAGACTTCTTTCAACATAATGATGTCACATTGCTACCATGGCCACCAAGATCTCCCGACTTATCCCCAATTGAGCACGTGTGGGATATGATGGGTAGGAGATTGCTCAATTTGCAACGTCCTCCTCAGACTCTAGAAGCACTTCGAGAGGAGTTGGTGGTTGCCTGGAATGAGATACTACAGGAGGACATTGACCACCTGATCAGAAGCATGCCTAGGCGCGTTGGAGAATGCGTAGCACATCAGGGTGCATCCACACATTATTAAAGGTCAAAGGGCTTTAAAGCAGTGCAATCATTTTGAAATTTTTATCATTTACTTATTATGCTTCATTAAGTACTTATACAAAATTTTATTAAAATAAAACCATTTAAACTGGGTGTTCGGATTTATATGTCACTTAGTATACATTACGTTTTTAAGATAAAATAATGGACACTTGCTCTTTTTATTCGATCCAACACAGACACGAAATATTGGTAAAGACCACACATAAAAATATCAACCAAGGATCACCGGGAAGATTAACGAAATATATATCGCCACACCTGTTTGCAGCTGCAGATCCCACACGGAAGAGATTGCACAAAATTAATTCTGGAAATACTTTTTTGACTTCTAATGTCAAAAATTAGGTCAAGCTAAAGAAGGTTTTTAGGAGATTCCTGAATTTTTAGTGTGAATATGGAGGAAAACTCTAAAAAGGATGGACCTAGTGAGGAAGTGGAGAGTGTGGTCTCACTGAGTGAAAAGGGATTTTGTACAGAGGAAGTTTTGAAACTAAAAGATTATACCATTTCGATTCAAGAGAAATTAATAAAAGAATTGTACGAAAAGATAGACCAATTAAACAAAAAAATTGGGAAAATGCAACAGCCGTCACAAGAAGCAATTACAACTTACGCTAATATGGTTAAAGCTTCAGGGCCTTCAACCGTTAATTCGCCTACAAAAATGGTAGAATATAAGCAACAATGCGTACCATTACAAACATGTACAGCAAAAAAACAATCACCAGTATTAAAACCCACAAATACAGTCATTGTTAAGCCTAATAACCAACAAGAGTGTAATAACACAAAGAAAGACATCGCAAAATTTGTGAATCCTACCAGTTTGAAAATTGCTATTGAAAAAGTTTATGAATTGAAAGATGGTGGGGTGAAAATCCAATGTAAAACAAAAGATGATAACGCGAAGCTACATAATGAAATAAAATCAAAAATGCCAGAAACATATACAGTGAAAACTTCAGAGATAAGTAAAAAACCACAAATCAAAGTTATTGGATTTTGTCAAGAATATGCAGAAGACGAGCTAATAAATACTATAAAATCACAAAATGAATCTTTTCAAGAAAATTCACATATGAGAGTAATTACAGTCAAGAAAATGAAAACTAAATATCAAGCAATTTTAGAAGTGGATGCTGTGACTTTTAAGTGTGTTATGAATCAGGGTGTTATTTTTATCGACATGTCTGTTTGCTCTGTTTTCGAGTACATCAATGTTTTGCGATGCTATAAATGTACCGGATTTAACCACACAGCTAAATACTGCACAAAATCAGGAAGATGTCTTACTTGTGGATTAGAAGGACATTCAACAGAAAACTGTAGTACCAGTGAAATGTACAAATGCTGTCCAAATTGTAAAAGTGCAAACCAAGATTTTAATCTAGGATTACCTATTAATCATGGACCATTTGACAAAAATTGTGAAGTATATAAAAGGAAAATTGAACGTGAGAGGGAAAAAATTAATTATGCAAATGAATAGCAACTACTAAGCTCAGATTTGCAAGACGTGGCTAAATCTATAAGTGATGAATATAACTCAATATACCATTTAAACATACAAGGAGTCCTGAATAATATAGATGAAGTTCAACAGTTTTTAAAATGGAGAAAACCACTTGTATTATGTCTTACCGAAACACATGCTACAGAAGACATCACTGATGGTGAATTACAAATTACTAATTATAAAACCTACAGATGCAACTCCAACTCCAGACATACTGGAGGTGTAGTGATTTATGTTTACCACAAAATACAGATCACATTATTCGATTGTACCACTTTAGACTATGCATACTGGTATGCACATATACAGTTCAAATTATTTGGGAAACGTTATGATCTTTGTACTTTTTACCGTTCACCAAACAGTGATGCAGATACATTTTTAACGTTTTTTGAAGAAAAATGCGAAGAAATGTGGAATTTTAGAAACAATATAATACTTTTAGGTGATTTTAATTTAAATTATTATGGTAAAAGCATGAAAACAAGAAAATTGAAAGAAACCATAAACAACTATGGGTTCAAGCAAAAAATTGAAGAGAGTACCAGAATAACATCATTATCAGAGACTTTGTTAGATCTTGTTATTGTAAATTTCGAATGTGCAGGGATTAAAGCTGTACATACACCTAAAGTTAGCGATCACAGTTGGACATTGCTGCCCTTGGTAGGGCATTTTTCTGATACAAAAATTAAGAAAATCGTAAATACTATTAAGTACGAAAAACTTGAACGAGAACTTGCTGGCTGCTATTGGAATTTTGGTGAGAATATGGAAAAAATATATGACAACATAATAGGAAATATAAAAACTTGTTTAGATCTTGCAACTGATAAAAAACTGATTTGCTCGACAAAAAATACACCCTGGTATAACAAGAATATTAAGGTAGCTCAAAATTTGAGAGACAAACAATACAATAAATGTATATTCACAAAATCAAATGATGATTGGGAGGTATATAAAAGTCTTAGGAATAAATGTGTATATGTAATTAGAGAAGAAAAAAGAAAATTCTACGATAAACAAATCGATAATAACAAGTGCGACAGTGTAAAGATGTGGAAGACTTTAAAAAGACTGATCAATTCGAAGCCGCATGATTGTGTAAATCAAGTTCAATTCGAAAACGGTACCGAAACAAATTCTTTGGTGATTGCAAACAAACTAAATGAATATTTTGTGGAAAGTATTGTTGATATTGTAGGTACTGCCAATGCTGCACCTGACTATATGAAAATCAGTTTCCAGGGGGAAATGTTGCATACCCTTTCAAAATTTCACAGCGTATCATTGAATTATCTAAGAAAAAAAGTAAACAGTTTAAAATCAAATAACAACTGTGCCGAAATGATTACTAAAAACGTGCTGAAAAACTGTTTCGAAATTTTGGGATATCCTGTATTAAATTGGATCAATTGTTCACTGAGAAGCAGTTCTTTTCCTGAAAATTTGAAATGCTCTACAATAACACCAGTTCCCAAAATAAAAAATTCTAAAAGATGCAGCGATATGAGACCAATAAATGTGTTACCAGACATTGAAAAATTATTAGAGTCCATAGTGCATGACCAATTAATGCAGTTTATAGAAGAAAACAAAATTTTAGTGGAGGCGCAAGCAGGCTTTCGAAAAAAATATTCCACAGAAACAGCTTTCCAGTTGGTAACTGAGAATTGGAGAAGAGCCATAGACTCAGAAGAAGTTGTCATAGCAGTATTTTTGGATTTGAAGAGGGCATTTGAAACGATTGATAGAGATATTTTGTTAGGTAAATTGAAGGCATATGGTATAACAGGAAGTGTTTTAGATTGGTTTAGAAATTATTTGTCTAAAAGGATGCAAGTTACAAAAGTTAATGACACTATTTCATCAAAAATTGAAAATACGTTGGGTGTTCCACAGGGCAGTATCCTGGGACCACTTCTTTTTATTTTATACATAAATGATTTACCTGCCATAGTCAAAAAATGCAAAATTCAAATTTTCGCCGATGACACTATGATTTATAAAAGTACTAAAAATATTCAGTCTGATATCTCTTATATAAATGAAGACTTGAAGCTTGTCTCAAAATGGTTAGCATCTAACAGACTAAAATTAAATGCAAGTAAAACGAAAGCCTTGTTAATCGGAAAAAACAATGTACAAATGTTCAACTGAATATTGATGGTGAAGATATTGAATTCGTAGAAAATTTTAAATACCTGGGAGTTTTTGTTGACTCTCGATTAATTTTTGATATTCATTATGAAAAAGTTATAAATAAGATTAGTAGTAAAGTGGGATATTTATCGAGAGTTTCTGGATGTCTGAGTTCATATAGCAGAAAAATTATCTATAATACCATCATTCTTCCAAATTTCTTGTACTGTTCGACTATTCTATATTTAGCAAATAATTCCATTTTTGAAAGACTGCAAATTTTACAAAATAAGTGCATGAGAATAATACTAAATAAAGATAAATATACTCCAATTAGGCAAATGCTTAGCAAATTAAAATGGCTCAATGTAAAAAATTTTATCAAATATCTTGTAATGATATTCATTTATAAAGTAAAAAATAATATATTTCCATCAAGTCTAACTAATTTAACATCATCAAATGTCGACCATCATTTACATAATACCAGAAATAAAGATGACTTCCATTTAATGACCAAAAAGTATAACATATGCTACAAATCTGTATTCCATCAAGGGTTGATTGAATATAATAAATTATACTCGGAGATAAAAGACCAGAAAACTTTGACAAAATTTAAAGTAAAATTGAGAAATAACTTGTTAAATCTACAATTATAGGTTGCCCAGCATTTACATCATACACCATATGGCTTGAATTTACTAGTTCTAAGTTGTTTACAATTGTTCTGTTTATGTAGCCAAATGTGCTAAATAAATCTTTCTACTACTACTACTATATAATTAGTAATTGTATATGCTGACATTAAAGAAACGTCTGAGAAGATATCTATCAGAAAAGTGTTACTACACCGTCGACGAATACCTAACTGCTTAATTTTATTTATTTATTAAGCTTAACTGAAAAGAAACAGTCTATTTATTGCTCCTCTTCTAGACATTTTAAGTGCTCAATTGTTTTTATTTATTTAAAATTGATTTTTTTTCCATGTTCGTTTGATGTCATTAAGAATTTGTTTGTGTTTGTAATGACTCCTATTTTATTTATTTATTTGTTTATTATTTATTATCTCAATTACTGTTTTAATTAACTACCTGTTCTTTTTTGCATATAGCATACTTATGTATTGTATATGTAATGTTGACAAGTCTTATGTCATAGCTATTTATGATCAAAAGACAATAAAGGCTATCTATCTATCTATCTATCTATAATTCGTTCACTCATATCTTCACAAAATTGTAATCGCCGATCAAAATCGTCTTCATTAAGTTCTTGTACCAGGTAAATTTTATACGGATGAAAACTATGGGCCTTTAGATTCCGTTGGACAGTACGTCGACTAACACCACACACAGTCTCCAATTTGCAGGTACTTAACGTAGGATCTACATAAACTTGCCCTAAAACCCCCATTGCTTCGTTCCTTATTGGATTTTCAATGTTGCGTTTTTTATTGGCGACTGACCCAGTTTTCCGAAATTTAGCTACAAGTTCTAGAACATATTTTCGATGCACGTTACTGTTCTCATGTCTCTCATTAAATATTTCTGCTGTTCTATTAGCGCACTGATTATTTCCGATAAATATTTCGATAATTTCAACTCTTTCCCCTGTGGAATATACCATGGTTAATTTATGTAATAAAGCGTTACAAGTTATTTTAACAACAAATTTTGGTCAAATCAATCGCAAACTATGTACTAAATTCCTATTTAAAATAAGTACGAGATATTTTCTTACCTTTCTTCAAGAACTAACTTTTTTGCCACAAAAAAACGCTCCAATAGCTATTTTCAACAACAAAATGATAAACAAACCATGGGCGTAGTGAAGAAAATCATTTACTTATTAAGTAAATTCTTTTAGTCAAATTTCTTCTGAAAGTAGTGCAAACTAATCTGATGTACCTACTAAAGTCTACTTTAAGCTTTAAATCGATAAATCTTCAAAACTACTGAACTGAAGCTCAGGTATTTTACATCATTATAAAGGGAATTGAAAGACCTTTAAAATAAGGTATTACTCGACCCCCCTTTTCATTTAAGATTTTGAGGGTGGTGTCACCCCCGATTAGGGGGCTGCACGTGCTAACGTGATTTTTTGCCAAACTTGTGCCCGCCCTCGAAAACAAAATGCGTCTGTTTCGTTTTCGATGCGCCACCCTGTACGTATTTCATTTTCGAAATTTTTCGTGTGTTCAAAAAATTGGATTTTTTCATACCTAACTTCCAAAAAAAAATTAAAAACAAACATAGCTGTCCACCTACTTGATCATGAGCTGTGCAATCTGTTTGTGTGCTTTCAAGAATCTTTCCAGATCCCTCTTCAAAAACTTGTATACTTGCGATGTCTCTATAGCTATCGCTGTACCGAGAACTGTTTCTTGGTCACGAATCAACAAAGAGATTTCTCCGAATAGCGCTCCGTCTTGAAGATGATACACCTGAAAAAATAAACATTTATATGCGAGGGTTGATCTTTGATCCCTATGCTCCGCCCCTGACCTTTTTGCAGATGATTGATGACAGGAAAACAAGTGATTATAATCGATTCATTGGAAAGTCTTTGAATTAGGCAGGTGTCTATTAAGGAATCTACAATCTTCGCTCTTTTAAAGCACATCTTGCCATTCCGAACATTCAATGCCTATCAGAATATTCATCAATCATGATGTTTTATAACTTATTGTCAACTTACCTGTATAATTATTATTGAAGTTTAAAATATTATGACAACATTAGAAACCATAGCAACGCTACTCAGATATTATCCAAAGCAACTTGATTATTACGTTATAAAAATGTTTTATCATCATCGTACAAATGATGCATTGGAGAAAATAAGATTTTTCGGTCAGTAGTTGTATACAGGGTAGCACAAAAAAGTTATGATAAGTTATTTACCGAAGCTAACACGTAAGTGTCGCTTTCTAGAAGTTTGGCCATAAAAAATAACGGATTCTTGTGTTTCATACTAGAAAACCTCCCTATACCGAGTTTTATGCCAAAATCTGAAATAGTTCTCAAGCAATAAGGAAAAATAGAAAATAAAATTGTAACTTTGACACCCTGTAACTCGCAAATTATCAACTTTTGGACTAAGGTATGTTTAGGCCAATTCCCAACCTTTCGCAGACGTCAGAAGTCGACGTCAAGCCGAAACCGGGTGATAGGCAAAGTCATAACAGCTATCAGAAAAATATTTAAAAAAAATGTATGTATGTGTTTTGAAAATTATTGGTCTTTGAAAAAGATCGGGTTATTAAACGAGCGAATCCACGGTTACTAACAAACTCAGCTGCTTCCAATAGTCTTTGCCGTAGCTCAGCTACATTTTGAATCGGCTTGAAATACACTTTTTCTTTTACAGTTCCCCAGTAAAAAAATCTAAAGGATTCAAATCAGGTGATCGGGCTGGCCACGGTATTGTACCAGACCGCCTTATCCATCTACCCGGAAAGTTTTGATCGAGATACTCTCTCACTGAGAGTGCATAGTGCGCTGGGCAGCCATCATGCTGAAACCACATGTCCCTGTAAATACTCAGTGGCACGTCCACCAATAAATTTTGTACATGATTTTTCAAAAAATCCAAATAAACTTCAGCAGTCAAAGTCTCTGGGAACTCAAACGGACCGATCATCTTGCCATTTAAAATTCCTGTCCAATGGTTTATCTTGAAGCGATATTGAGATTTATCTTCTCTCATCAAATGTGGGTTTGCTGCGTGCCACTCGTGTAAGTTATGCAGGTTCATGTACCCATCTTTCTTAAATGTGGTCTCATCCGACCATAAAATTTTTTCAAAGAACTGTGGATCTTTACTGTGTCCTTCTAACATTGTGCGACAAAAAGCAACTCGGGGCTCATAATCCCGGGGCAGGAGAGGTTGAACACGCTGTATGTAGTATGGATGAAGCACATCACTTACTTGCTATTGCACACTTTGATACCGATCAGTACTCCTTCGTTTACTGTGCATCTTTACATGTTCGTGCTTGTTGATTTCGTACTGTTACTAATTTTGGATTCGTGAACTGGAGTGTTGATCGCTTGTGATTTGGATTTGGACTGTTTAATTACTCTTCAAAACATCATTTGCTTTCCTTAGACTATCTTTGATAGTGTGATTGTGCAGTGCCGCTATGTCCGTGTACACCGTACAATAATATGCTAACATGCACCTCATTTATGGAGAATGCAGATGCAACGCTAGTGCTGCAGCGAGACTTTACTGTGAGAGGTACCCGAATGCAGCTCGTCATCCAGATCATCGAGTGTTCACAAATGTGCACCACTTACTGTTCTCAGAGGGCCAACTACCAAACCAATCACACGGTGAGGGAAGATCTTTCCTTCCTTACCAAGATGTGGTGCTAGAAGCTGTCGAAGAAGACCCGAGTACTTCAGTGCGTGCAATAGAACTAAAAACAGGTGTGCCCAAAAGTACAGCCCATAGAATCTTGCAAAAAAACGTGCTCCATCTATACCACGTACAGCGTGTTCAACCTCTCCTGCCCCGGGATTATGAGCCCCGAGTTGCTTTTTGTCGCACAATGTTAGGACACAGGAAAGATCCACAGTTCTTTGAAAAAATTTTATGGTCGGATGAGACCACATTTAAGAAAGATGGGTACATGAACCTGCATAACTTACACGGGTGGCACGTAGCAAACCCACATTTGATGAGAGAAGATAAATCTCCACATCGCTTCAAGATAAACCATTGGACAGGAATTTTAAATGGTAAAATAATCGGTCCGTTTGAGTTCCCAGAGACTTTGACTGCTGAGGTTTATTTAGGTTTTTTGCAAAATCATTTAGAAAATTTATTGGAGGACGTGCCACTGAGTATTTACAGAGACATGTGGTTTCAGCATGATGGCTGCCCAGCGCACTATGCACTCTCAGTGAGAGAGTATCTCGATCAAAACTTTCCAGGCAGATGGATAGGGCGGTCTGGTACAATACCGTGGCCAGCCCGGTCACCAGATTTGAATCCGTTAGATTATTTTTACTGGGGAACTGTAAAAGAAAAAGTGTATTTCAAGCCGATTCAAAATGTAGCTGAGCTACGGCAAAGACTATTGGAAGCAGCTGAGTTTGTTAATAACCGTGGACTCGCTCGTTTAATAACCCGATCTTTTTTAAGATGTCGAGCGTGTATTGCGGCTGAAGGAAAACAGTTTCAGCATTTGCTGTAAAGGTAAATCATCATCAGCAGCATTTTGACGCCCACTGTTGTGCAAACAGTTATCCTTAAGGGTCCTTGTGCGTTTTCATAATCGCTGTTTAATTAGAAAATTTTGATAAATTTTCATCAGTTTTTCCTCAAATAAAAATTGTGCATAAGTTAACGAGTAATCTTCTAAGTGTTATACCATTTTGGAATCCTTATTAAATGCGCCAACTTTTAAGGTTACTTGCCAAACTCTCGTAGTACATTTTTTCCAGTACAGCCAGTTAAAGTTGAGCAAAGTTTTACTTTGGAATACTTGGTTGGGAAATAAGTGGCAATTTTTCCTGAACGAGAAAAGTTGGCAGTAAGGTTGAGACATCAGTTTGAAGATGCATTATTCATCATTACATTGTAAAAATAAAATCCAAAAAAAGTTAATATTTGTAGTAACAGGAGTTGACAGACTGCCGTAGGGTGCGAAATTTCTATATTTTTTTCAAAGACCTATAATTTTCAAAACACATACATAAAATTTTTTTAAATATTTTTCTGATAGCTGTTATGACTTTGCCTATCACCCGGTTTCGGCTTGACGTCAACTTCTGGGACACCCTGTATATTATTTTGTGCGTGACGTGACCTATCATTTATTTACAGGCTACAGGCTTAATTAAAATGTTTAATGTCTACAGATTATTAGCACACAGTCCTTACTAAGCTCCTGTGCATTGCTGCTTCACCTGTTTCCTTACAGCTTAGACCTCAAATAATGCGATCTCTGAAACAGATGTTACTTCACATCAGAGACAAACCATGATAGCTCAAGCGTCATAACGTTTAGGCAACACGTACAGCTACACAAGTGCGCAACAAGTAAACAACAGCTAATTCCAGGTTGACATACCTACATAAAACCTACATAATGTCAGAAAAGACGACGTAATGTCACTTTTGAAGATACCGGAATCCGGTATTCAAATCTGGCCGAGTACTTGGTACTCGGCTTTCTGAAGAGTAGTACCCTAATACAGTACCTCTTTTCCCGAATGCGTATACAAAGCGACAGTTCCACTGGAGATAATGTAGCATCCGTCAGCGACAGATCCAGATCTGACGATTGTTTCCATTGGCAGGTATATCTGAGGTACCAGTTTGGACACGAGCTCGTCTATGTCGTATTCTCGTAGATCGTTGAACGTCGTTATGGACTTGACCAGCTTTTTGCAGATGTGGGTCCTTACGTCTCGCTTTAGGTTATCTTTGAATCGGAAATAAATGCATTGAAAACTCTATTCATCCGTGAAAAAATCCAATATGGCGCCTATAATAAAAAATAAAGTTGATGTTTGAACACAAAATATTCCACAGAAACGGCTTTCCTGTTGGTAACTGAGAATTAGAGAAGAGCCATAGACTCAGAAGAAGTTGTCATAGCTGTATTTTTGCATTTGAAACGATTGATAGAGATATTTTGTTAGGTAAATTCAAGGCATATGGTATAACAGGAAGTGTTTTAGATTGGTTTAGAAATTATTTTTCTAAAAGGATGCAAGTTACAAAAGTTAATGACACCATTTCATCAAAAATTGAAAATACGCTGGGTGTTCCACAGGGCAGTATCCTGGGACCACTTCTTTTTATTTTATACATAAATGAGGTACATCATAGCCAAAAAATGCAAAATTCAGATTTTCGCCGATGACACTATGATTTATATAAGTACTAAAAATATTCAGTCTGGTATCTCTTATATAAATGAAGACTTGAAACTTGTCTCAAAATGGGTAGCATCTAACAGACTAAAATTAAATACAAGTAAAACGAAAGCCTTGTTAATCGGAAAAAAACAATGCACAAATGTTCAACTGAATATTGATGGTGAAGATATTGAATTCGTAGAAAATTTTAAATACCTGGGGGTTTTTGTTGACTCTCGATTAATTTTTGATATTCATTATGAAAAAGTTATAAATAAAATTAGTAGTAAAGTGGGATATTTATCGAGAGTTTCTGGATGTCTGAGTTCATATAGCAGAAAAATTATCTATAATACCATCATTCTTCCAAATTTCTTGAACTGTTCGACTATTCTATATTTAGCAAATAATTCCATTTTTGAAAGACTGCAAATTTTACAAAATAAGTGCATGCGAATAATACTAAATAAAGATAAATATACTCCAATTAGGCAAATGCTTAGCAAATTAAAATGGCTCAATGTAAATTTTTTTATCAAATATCTTGTAATGATATTCATTTATAAAGTAAAAAATAATATATTTCCATCAATTCTAACTAATTTAACGTCATCAAATGTCGACCATCATTTACATAACACCAGAAATAAAGATGACTTCCATTTAATGACCAAAAAGTATAACATATGCTACAAAAGCGGAAATTTGAACGTTGAAATCCCATCTCAAATTAAGTCTGGAAAAAGTAAAACTGTTTATGAAAATCGTTTTTTTTAAATACTCTGAATTGCGATACTTTCTAAGTTCTATTGTCTTAGATATCTAAAAACACACGGTAGGTGATGTTGAGTCAGCATATCAATTGAAGAAAATAATATAAACATGAATAAACAATCGACAATATTAAATAAAAACATGAATTTTATTCAAAAACACTTTTTAAATTTTGACTAAATTATACAGGGTGTCCGCAAAGTTGGGGTTTTCCTTTTCAGAAACAAATACCCTTGAAATAACAAAGGTAATGTGTAGTGAAACGAGGGCGACCAAGTAAAAAAAAATAAAGGAAAAAGTACTCACTCTCCAGTTGACGAGAAGGGCTAAGTACGTCTCTGCCCGAAATCATGCCGCACCAACAGAAAATGAAATCAGCTGATGCGCTACCGAGCAGACGCCGGCGGTGGTGCAGACCACGAACAGAGGTAACAAATATGACCATCGTACAGAAACCACATTGATTGTCTTACACTTAATGGCACATCTTCTAACAAGGAAGGCAAAATGTTGCGTAAAAAGTCTAGGTATTGCATCCCGTCCAATCGATTTGGGAGAATAAATGGTCCAATGAGCATACCGTTCACCATGCCAGCCCAAACATTCACCGAAAATGTTTGTTGAAAATGTGCCCGACGGACAGCGTGCGGATTTTCTACTGACCAAACATGAGTGTTGCGAAAGTTATTCACCCCATTACGCGTGAACGTAGATTCGTCTGTCACCAATATGCACTTCAAAAAGTCCGGATTTTGTCATGTTGATGCAACAACCACTCACAAAACCGCACTCTTGCTGGAAAATCGTCAGGTTGAAGGGCTTGTACACGTTGGACGTGAAACGGATACAGCCCCTCTTCACGCAGCGTTTGCCACACTTTAGTTTTTGATACTTGCACTTCTCTAGCCACGTCTCTAGTGCTTGTTGAGGGATTCTCGTCTACGCGATTACCTCTACACGCGTGACCGTAACCGTAGGTTGAAGGTTGCATACTGACCTGACACACTGACCCCGACCCAGTTCTGTCGTCGGGTCGAGCCAGTGACCTTGTACCAGTCGGTGATGTCGCGGCTACAGGACGGTATTCAGATATTTTTGATGTTGCAGAGCCCTTTATCTCGGGTCCCTTAAGACATTGGTGATCTACGTCGTGTAAAGGAAAACCCCAACTTTGCGGACACCCTGTATGTAATTTCTTAATATTCAATAACCTGGTGATGTTTCAATGACAAGCTGTCATCTCATACTTTGACAGTAGCTTGCTTTCAACATTTCATAGCTATTGGTGGAGAATAACGGACTGTTGATTTGTCAATCCTGGTGAAAGCCACCCTAAATGCGCAATTTTGCCTCCATTTAAGTGACTTCTTATCTCTTACAATTTCCGAGATTCCAGTGGCGAGTGTGGAATTTGCCACCCGATATAAATATTGACTTCGTTTTTGTAATCACCCTGACATTGGATCCATATACCTGACAGGAGGCCCAATATCTTCTGTTCGTTTATGAATTTCCTTTGATACTTGAAGGTATAGTAGTCCAACAGCTTATTCCCAAGATCGCTGGGGAATTTTTTCTCGTCGATATAAGCTTCTAACTGATTGGTCAATTCGAAGAAACGTATCTGCATCGCCTTTCTTGTCAAAAGGTATATCGCCAGTACAACTAAAAAGCAAACGTGTTTTTACCGGATGAAAGAATTTTCTGTAGGAATTTAATGTTTTTTTCCATTTTTATATAATTCTGCCTAAATCAATGGTCTAGATACTCTTGTCATGGTCTGTGCGCCAGTTGATGTGTGGGATATAAAATGAGTACAAAGTTTCCCATATTTAAATAATCGCATTCAGTTGAAAAAGATTTTTCACACTTGATTGGTTCGGTAATTAAATTCTAACGATAAATACCAGTAATACATACTCTATGCCATTTATACTAAGTGACATATAAACCCGAACACCCAGTTTAAATCGTTTTATTTTAATAAAATTTTGTATAAGTACTTAAGGAAGCATAATAAGTAAATGATAAAAATTTCAAAATGATTGCACTGCTTTAAAGCCCTTTGAACTTTAATAATGTGTGGATGCACCCTGATGTGCTACGCATTCTCCAACGCGCCTAGGCATGCTTCTGATCAGGTGGTCAATGTCCTCCTGTGGTATCTCATTCCAGGCAACCACCAACTCCTCTCGAAGTGCTTCTAGAGTCTGAGGAGGACGTTGCAAATTGAGCAATCTCCTACCCATTATATCCCACACGTGCTCAATTGGGGATAAGTCGGGAGATCTTGGTGGCCATGGTAACAATGTGACATCATTATGTTGAAAGAAGTCTATTGTGACTCTTGCAACATGTGGTCGGGCATTATCTTGTTGGAAAGTTGGATCTACCAGGGTGCCAAGATAGGGTAAAAGATGGGGTTCTAGAACTTCGTGGATATAACGCTGCGCGTTCATGTTACCTCTGATGAAGATTAAAGGTGACCTGGAACCATAAGCTATAGCACCCCAAACCATAACTCCAACAGTGTGATGAACATGTCTTTCAACAAAAAACTGTGGATTCCTCCTTTCACCACGTCGCCTTCTAACCTTGGCACGACCATCGTGCATGCCTAAACCAAATCGAGACTCGTCACTAAAGACAATACTGTTCCATTCCTGATCCCAGAGTGACCGTTGTCTGCACCACTCAACGCGATTACGTCGGTGTTCTCGAGTTAAAGGGAGGACCCAGTGTGGCCGGTATGAAAACAAGCCAAAACTTCTCATTCGTCGGTAAACACTTCGCATGCCAATAGGTCTTCCGTGTTCTGCAAACCATTCATTTGCAATGGACCTGGTAGTGGAGAAACGGTCCCTTAAGGCCAATAATCTTAGGCGGCGATCTTCACGGTCTGTTGTTCTACGGCGGCGTCCAGTGCCCCTTGCTCTTTGCGTACGGCCTTCTCGAAGCCATGCCTGACAACACCTAACCACAGTGTCTACACTTCTTTGCACTCTAACTGCAATTGCCCGAAAAGAAAGTCCAGCTTCTCGAAGTCCCACTATACGGCCCCTATCAAACTCACTAAGTTGACGAAATCGTACAGGTCTCCGTACTCTAGGCATCGTAACCGATCGTAAAGGATGTCAAAAACCAAAATCCGCCAACGTTGATTCTTTACTGCGGCTGAAATATTCATTCTTAGAGCGTTAGTGAATTAAAAAAAAGCAGTAGAAAAACCGGAATGTCCAACTGATAAGGCTGAAAATTGTTTCACTTGTTATTTACAGCAAGATAAATACATTCACCAACTTTTATTAAAATAAAACCATTTAAACTGGGTGTTCGGATTTATATGTCACTTAGTATATATCCTATCACACGTCATTACCGGAATTACTAACTGTAATAAACTTAGAATTGAACCACCATCTGAAGTGGGATATTCACATAAATTTTAACACAAATGTTTATTGTTTATACTTTGTATTTGAACTAGCCAATGCAGCGATCTTATTAAATGTAAACATAACCTACTATGTATGTATCGAAGAAAGAGACTAAACCAAAACAGTGATCATCGCGTGATTATTGCGTGATCTGTATATATATATATATATATATATATTTAAAGAGATAGGGAGCATAACTGTTATTGGGCAGAATAGGTCGAGCCCTTACACAAAACCAATGACAAACCAGAGGGTGGAGTGGGAGACGATACGACCGTGCATGCAGGCTCTCCTGGTCAGTGTTGCCATACGTAGCGGAATTCCGCTATTTGTAGCGGATTATTTTGAGAAGAGCGGCGTAGCGGCGGTAGAGCAATTTAGCCCAAAATGTAGCGGAATTTATTACATACAAAACTATCATATTTATTTCACTGTTTTAACGTTAATAACGTTCTAAATCCTGAATAGGCAGTGGCTAGAGTCTGATTTATTATCACATTAATAATAAAATTGGTGCATTTGGTGCCGCTTGAGCCATCTAGGAACAGAGACGAGAATTATTCCACTTGCCTTTTTTTTTCAATAACAGATGGCGTACGTGCTGCTTTCGATACTAACCGTTTCTAACAGGTCTCAGCAGGCAGACATAATATTAGGTTTCTCGCTTTGTATTGTATTTTTCAGCTCTGTTTAGTTTCGTTTATATTAGTGTTCTTATTTTTGTGTTGATCATTTTATTGATATATCATTTGCTGCAGATTTTAATATTAAATCTACTGGTAAGTAACAAAACTGCTTAAATATCTAACATATTATAGTTTGATCCAGAAATAAATCTTAGTCGCGAAATTTGTTTTTAACGCTTTTTCTTCTGGAAAATAGGAATAATGGAAAGGCGACAGCAGACCATTAACGATTTTTTTGATAAAAATCCTTCTAAAAAACAAACGGTGAAACCAAACGTGGCCGTACCATCCACTTCGACTGCATCTGTGTCGGACTCGGAGCATCCCGAACCTGAATACAGACAAAATAGAAGAGCGGAATCTAGTGGAATCAGGTCTGAGCCTGATATATTCGACTTGCGAATCTCAGGATAACCAAGAGCCAGAGCAACCTGTTAAGAAAAAGACACGAAAACAAATGTTTATTACTTCATCATGGCTAGAAGATCCGTTATTTAAAGGCTGGTTGGGACCTGTTGAAAATGTTGAAAGCAAAATGTAAAGCTTGTAATGAAATAATGGATGCTAAAATCGAAATCAAAAAGGCATGCCACTAATGTACAAGCAATTTCGAATGTAAGAACGTTAGATAGCACTTTTCAGTCTCGGGAAGCACGTGAGTTGGAAAAACGGCAAATATTTGCATGCTTAAGATGTAGTCTTTTAGTTGTAAGTCATTATATAAGTTTTAGAACTGTCGATCATATAACAGGAGTTAGTCAATTATGTTTTAAGGACCCAGATCTCTCTAGCTCACTTAAATTAAAAAGATCCAAATGCATAAGTATAATTAAAAATGTGCTGGCTCCTGTTATTAAAGACGAAATAATTTCAGAATTGGAAAATAAACCATTTTCTATTTTATTGGATGAGAGTACAAGCAATACAAGACTACTATGCATTCTTGTAAGGTATGTTCATAAAAATTCAATTAAAACCCATTTATTAGATATAATCAAAATAAACGCAGATGAAGGTACCGCCAAAGGTTTATATTCTCTTTTTAAAAAATGCGTTATATCCAATCCAGTAAAAATTACCAATATTGATGGATACTGTTCCGGCAACGCTAGTGTTATGATGGGCAATAACGAATCTTTCAAAACTTATCTTTTAAAAGATAATCCTAATATAATTGTCAATGGCTGCATTTACCACTCTGCTCGTTTAGTGGCGGTGGCGGCAGCTGAAAAGATTCCAAGCAACGTTGAAGCTCTTTTACAAAACTTATATTCTTACTTCTCAAGAAGCCCAAAAAGGCAGTGTGTTCTTGAAGAATTACAGGAATATTTCAAAAAGTCAAAATTAAAAATTTTAAGCCCTAGTAAAACAAGGTGGCTTGCTTTATCTAAATGTGTTGATAGAGTTTTGGATCAGTGGGGCATCTTGCTTAGCCTATTTAGATTATCTTCCATTGAAGACAAAAATCCTGTAGCAAATGTAATACTTAATGAGTTACAGAATCCATTTGTTAAGGCGTATTTAATGTTTTTTAAATTCGAGTTGCCCATTTTTAACCAATTTAATGCTCTCTTTCAATCAGAGAAAGTTATGCTCAATATCATATCAATAGAGAGTGAGCGATTTGTACGTCATCTATGTACAAACTTTATGCGACCAGAATATTTTAAAAATGAGAAATTATATAATCTAAATCCTAATGATCCCCACTGCTTATTACCAATTGAACAAGTGAATGTTGGTCCGCATACAATGGATGCAATAAAACACTGCAATAACACGGCAATCGAACAATTTAAATTAAAAGGTGTCACATTTTACCAAAAATCGGTAGAAGAGTCCCTTAAAAGATTTCCTATCAAAGACAACTTCTTTTCAGAGCTAAAGTTTCTCTCACCGGTTGATGTGATGAACAATCGCCTTATTATAAGTGATACCTCTCATGGCGCCGTTTTAAAAAAATTTGCCCTTCATATTGAAACCGAAAAGGCAATTTTGGAACTAAAGAAAATATGTATGTAAAAAAAATAAAAAAATATGTTAGGTACCTTGTTTTATAAAGTATCCTCCCGACAAGTATTTCAGTGCGGACCTGTATTTGATCGTGCGGTCTTGGAGCACCGGCATGCCCTCCCCTGTGAGGTCTTAAGTCACCTGATTCACGAGCCCTTTGTACTACATTAACAAAGGCACGAGGGGTTGGTTGCACTCGATTGGGAAACCGATCCGCATAAACATGTGCCATTTTTGATTTCGTTTGAGCCACGCCACAGACACCACTATTCACTCACGCGTTACCGACTGACACTGACTGTATACAAGTGAATAAAATAATTGTAAAAACATCGTTCCAAATTCTTTCGCTTTTTTGTTTCCGATGCGATGAACCGATAAGGCGGATTATAGCCGTTGTCTTCTTTGTCCTTATTTTTTGTTTTTTTTTTCTATTAAGATTAAGATATTTGTGATAGTTTCTATTTTTTTATTCGTTCCTAATTCTAAACCAAAGACAGTTTTGTTTTTTAGAGGTATACTTTTTATGTTTTTACGAAAAATTGCAATTATGTTATGTTACTGTTTGTATTTTTAATAGGGTTTTTAGACAGTGTTTAAAAAAAAGTAAATATGTGAAAAATATATTTGTAGTTTATTTTAAACATCCCCTCCCCCCTTAAATTTTTAGACCGTAGCGGCATGTAGCGGAATTTTGCGATACGTGTGACGGATATTTTAAACTTCGCTCTGGCAACACTGGTCCCGGTGGCTGGCCGTACAGCACAGAGTCGGCATCAGATTTATACTGGTATTACTGTGTGCTTATTAGATTTGTCAGTTTAATTTCTTAGGACTCAAAATGTCTGATACGGATGAAGTTGTTGACGTTAGCTGCACACCGTCTAAAAAAAGAGCTAAAAGGCTTCATTTTAGCGTTAGCGAAAAACAAATAATTATCAACATTTATAGATAAATACGAAATGCAAGGAAGGAGTGGCTCATGTTGTGTAATGTCATATCTCACCCCAGACAGCGCCACACAACAGCTTTCCTGTCAAATATGTAGCGATGGCTAGCACATATTCTTCAGACCTGTAGTGTATGAACAGTGGCAGATAAACACCTGAAAAATAGAATATACGAGGGTTGTATATAAAATAACGTTCCCAACACTGTACACCGTCGTGTTTGTCGGCTCCCCCACCGCCGATCCCAACACGAAGCGCCTATCGGCGATGCTCAGTATCGGTTCGTTGAGAATCTAGTCTTCACGTCAGAAGGGCGTTCATGTTTCATCTTCACTAAGAATGATCAGAACGGCGTAGAATTTCGAATAATGAACGAAAGCATGTTAATATCAATGTCATGATTAAAAATATAGTGGATCCCAATTTTTCTGATTAACGTAATGTTTAGTTTTGAAAACTTTACTCATGATTAACAAAAAAAGAACACCCAGTAAAAATGGTTTGATTTGAATGAAATTTTGTACACACTCGGGCTCTAGGTATACCATTTTTGGATCTTTTGATATCAAATCTCACCTAATATATAAGCGCTGCTCTTGAAAAAGCATATGACGTACTTCGAGATGAAACTCTTTTCGGTGCTGTCAACGTTTTCGTTGTGAATCCACGCGTTCCTTTCTTCGTGCTTCACGAAGTATCGGGTGGCGAATCTCGGTACCGCAAATTGCATGCACGCCATGAAGTGGATCGAAATGAAGGTGATGAACGCGCAGGTTAGCACGAAGAGGAGGCTTTTCGACGAACATTCGAAATACTGGAAGATGAAAAGAAGAAATGATAAAGGCTCCGAGTCGAATTAGCTGAAATTATAACTGGTAGTCTGGGTACCAGCGAGACACCCTCGTACATCGTTAGGCAACCAGTGTTACGCGGCCGTGTATTAAGAGCGGTATAGGTTGCAGCTAGAATACGTGAGAGATCGAGTTCACGTTCGGGAAGCATCTATCACCATCGCGAAGTAACAATCGACATATATATAACTTTGATGAAATGCTGGAACGTTTCTGGAATTCATCGATTGAAGTTAAATGCCCGACCAGATGGCGGAAGCAGTAAGAACCAACGAGTTCAGACTAGGTAGAAGGATTCTTTCAAGGATTTATTTTCCTCCTAATTTTTGACAGTTCTATCAATAGATTTGTATCTCGCCAACTGGCCAGGAAGTATTGTAATCGCGAAAAATTTTGAAATTGAGATATTATGTTTTATATATACAGGGCGTCCGCAAAGTTGGGGTTTTCCTTTACACGACGTGTAGATCTTGAAAACATAAGCAATTTTTCTTAGTACCATATATACCAATGTCTTAAGGGAACCGAGATAAAGGGCTCTGCAACATCAAAAATATCTGAATACCGTCCTGTAGCCGCGACCCGCGACATTCCCGAGTGGTACTAGGACACTAGCTCAACCCGACGACAGAACTGGGTCGGGGTCAGTGTGTCAGGTCAGTATGCAACCTTCATCCGACGGTTACGGTCACGCGTGTTGAGGTAAACGAACCCGTACAAGCACAAGCACTAGAGACGTGGCTAGAGAAGTGCAAGTATCAAAAACTAAAGTGTGGCAAACGCTGCGTGAAGAGGGGCTGTATCCGTTTCACGTCCAACGTATACAAGCCCTTCAACCTGACGATTTTCCAGCAAGAGTGCGGTTTTGTGAGTGGTTGTTGCATCAACATGACAATAATCCGGACTTTTTGAAGTGCATATTGGTGACAGACGAATCTACGTTCACGCGTAATGGGGTGAATAACTTTCGGAACACTCATGTTTGGTCATTTTCAACAAACATTTTCGGTGAATGTTTGGGCTGGCATGGTGAACGGTATGCTCATTGGACCATTTATTCTCCCAAATCGATTGGACGGGATGCAATACCTAGACTTTTTACGCAACATTTTGCCTTCCTTGTTAGAAGATGTGCCATTGAGTGTAAGACAATCAATGTGGTTTCTGCACGATGGTGCACCGGCCTATTTTAGACGCGAAGTGCGTGATTTTTTGAATGAATTATTTCCGAATAGGTGGATCGGACGTAATGGACCCGTAGCGTGGCCTCCGCGATCTCCAGACTTAACACCTTGTGATTTTTTTCTTTGGGGAGAAATGAAACGCTTAGTGTACAAAACTGAAGTGCATACGGTTGATGAACTTCGTCTCAGAATTGAACAAGCTGGTGCTTTCATTCGGGGGAGGGACTCCATTCTCAAAGCCTGCACCGATGCTTGGCTACGTCGTGCACGTACCTGTGTTTTTGAATCAAACGGCGATAACTTCGAACAATACCTATAAAGTACGTTTACCTAAAAACTGAAAACGCGGAAACGCCGTCATATTTGTTACCTCTGTTCGTGGTCTGCACCACCGCCGGCGTCTGCTCGGTAGCGCATCAGCTGATTTCATTTTCTGTTGGAGCGGTATGATTTCGGGCAGAGACGTACTTAGCCCTTCTCGTCAACTGGAGAGTGAGTACTTTTTCCTTTATTTTTTTACTTGGTCGCCCTCGTTTCACTACACATTACCTTTGTTATTTCAAGGGTAGTTGTTTCTGAAAAGGGAAACTCCAACTTTGCGGACACCCTGTATATATAGACCGATTCAGTAACTGCGCGATAGTCCAGTCCACTTAGATATAAATTTGACATAAATCAGTTGCAGGTGTGGCTATGAATTAGTGTCAAAGTAATAAATTAGACTTTGAATACGGTGTTTTTTTTACAGTATGTTGTTGGTTCTAAAATTAACAGTTTTCTAGTCACAAGGTGTTCAAACATTAAATTCGAAAAAGAAACTGTGATTTCTTTGGCCCCTGGATTCCAAACAGTGGCCATTTCTGCAGTACGGGGTCAGGAATGTATACAGTATCTAGAGATATACTTGAATTTTAATTTTTCTCACATATAGAATACATTTCAATTATTGGAAATAAATTGTTTTTGTACTTAGAACTTACTTTAGGAATTAAGCTCGTATGCTCTTACCTCTGCACTCCTGTACAGTAGCTGAATGAAGGTTACGATTCTGATCATCCTTGAAAACAAGAGCAGACAAAATATCCCTAGGACCCAATCGGGATACAGTTGGTATTCATCTCTCACGAAAAGATAGGGAATATTTTTTGGAATCGACGATGCTAGGTCGCAGAAGAAGTAGGGACTACGTACATAGTGCCTGAAAATAATTTAGTAAGGAGTAATTTATGATTTTCATTTTGGTCTGTTTGATCAATCAGAAAATAATGCGAAAGTAAATAATGCTAGTGTTTATACGGTCTATGGGAAAAAGTCTATGATCACACTAGAATTACAAACCAATCAAGAATAAATATGGGTTTGATAAAAACAAGTTCTAAATACTCCTAAAATCAGCGATCATTGATGGTTATGTTTTATGTTGAAAGTGTATTTGATGCTAACACAGTGGACGAAATTACTAATATTAACTATGTAAAATTAGGAGATGCTCTTTGACTGCAAGATGACTGAAATGTTTATTAACGTTGATAGCTGCTATACAAGCCTATTGGGTAATGTTGAAGTTTGCATGAAAGAAGACAACAATTTCAAGGATTCTGAATTGAAACGAGACTATAATTATAAAAGGTTTATGGTTACTGGTAGTGAAAGAAACCAATGTTCTTACCAGATGAAAAGTGAAACATCGCAATACCAAAATTGACGACAGTAAAAATAATATTAAACAAATATGGAAAACATTGAAAAACATAAGAACAAATTCAATGCATTATCTAAAATGAAAAAATAATAGCAGATCGAATTAATACCGATTTGATAGAAAGTAACAACGACACTGTAAGATCAATCAACGACGGGAATCCCAAAATTATACTAAGTGACATATAAATCCGAACACCCAGTTTAAATGGTTATATTTTAATAAAATTTTGTATAAGTACTCAATGAAGCATAATAAGTGAATGATAAAAATTTCAAAATGATTGCACTGCTTTAAAGCCCTTTGACCTTTAATAATGTGTGGATGCACCCTGATGTGCTACGCATTCTCCAACGCGCCTAGGCATGCTTCTGATCAGGTGGTCAATGTCCTCCTGTGGTATCTCATTCCAGGCAACCACCAACTCCTCTCGAAGTGCTTCTAGAGTCTGAGGAGGACGTTGCAAATTGAGCAATCTCCTACCCATCATATCCCACACGTGCTCAATTGGGGATAAGTCGGGAGATCTTGGTGGCCATGGTAACAATGTGACATCATTATGTTGAAAAAAGTCTATTGTGACTCTTGCAACATGTGGTCGGGCATTATCTTGTTGGAAAGTTGGATCTGCCAGGGTGTCAAGATAGGGTAAAAGATGGGGTTCTAGAACTTCGTGGATATAACGCTGCGCGTTCATGTTACCTCTGATGAAGATTAAAGGTGATCTGGAACCATAAGCTATAGCACCCCAAACCATAACTCCAACAGTGTGATGAACATGTCTTTCAACAAAAAACTGTGGATTCCTCCATTCACCACGTCGCCTTCTGACCCTGGCACGACCATCGTGCATGCCTAAACAAAATCGAGACTCGTCACTAAAGACAATACTGTTCCATTCCTGATCCCAGAGTGACCGTTGTCTGCACCACTCAAGGCGATTACGTCGGTGTTCTCGAGTTAAAGGGAGGACCCAGTGTGGCCGGTATGAAAACAAGCCAAAACTTCTCATTCGTCGGTAAACACTTCGCATGCCAATAGGTCTTCCGTGTTCTGCAAACCATTCATTTGCAATGGACCTGGTAGTGGAGAAACGGTCCCTTAAGACCAATAATCTTAGGCGGCGATCTTCACGGTCTGTTGTTCTACGGCGGCGTCCAGTGCCCCTTGCTCTTTGCGTACGGCCTTCTCGAAGCCATGCCTGACAACACCTGACCACAGTGTCTACACTTCTTTGCACTCTAACTGCAATTGCCCGAAAAGAAAGTCCAGCTTCCCGAAGTCCCACTATACGGCCCCTATCAAACTCACTAAGTTGACGAAATCGTACAGGTCTCCGTACTCTAGGCATCCTAACCGATCGTAAAGGATGTCAAGAACCAAAATCCGCCAACGTTGATTCTTTACTGCGGCTGAAATATTCATTTTTAGAGCGTTAGTGAATTAAAAAAAAGTAGTATAAAAACCGGAATGTCCAACTGATAAGGCTGAAATTGTTTTTACTTGTTATTTACCGTAAGATAAATACATTCACCAACTTTTATTAAAATAAAACCTCTTAAACTGGGTGTTCGGATTTATATGTCACTTAGTATATATACAGGATGTCCCAACGAAAATGGAAAGTAGTTTTATGGGCAAACAATTTATTTTAGTGGCAACCTTAATATGTTAAAATCATTTTTAAATATGTACTAGTCAAGGTTACCACGATGACAGATTTTTGATATCATAAAACTACTTTCGCTGAACAAATATTAACTTAGCGATTCTCCTCGGCCTCATCTCAACGGTATTCTTGTCCGCGATAATGTATCCAGTATTAAATATTATGATCATGTCTATCAAGGCTAGAACCTCCAGAATCATCGCAATTTTCACCGACGACAATTTTTTGTGGTACAGTCGGTGGGAGAAGGCTCCATCTATCGTGTTGCTCAAGATCAGGCACAGATATAAGAGGAGTTGATATACTCCATACCACGCCCTGGAATAGAAAATATAAGATCATTTATCATCCAGAACGTGATTCGTGTCAAACATGTACACAAAAATAATGTCATGAGCGTTTACCTAAATTTGCTCAACGGATGTATGACATACGGATGATCGGACTCCAATTGCTTGATCCTCTCCCTCCTCAAAGTGGCCTTGCTTTTAAAAATCTTGTCGGAGAGTGGGCTTTCCGCGACGATTATGAGGCTCATCCACTTAGCCCTCAATCGTTCCCAGCAGTTCATGTAAACGCGGTCACCGAAGAGGTCATCATCGTCCGCGGTGTGGATAACGCAGTGGTGTTTTGGGATCTTCCAGTCCGCCATCGATCAACCTTTTTAAATTGTTCTAAACTGTTTGGTTGTGGATTTTGTGAGGTTTGTTTTCTTAGTGACTGAGTCAGCTGTGACAAGCTGGTTCTGGTTCGTATACAGTAGGAAAAGTAAGGTCATCGCAATGTTTTATCTAACAATGATTTTAATCAGTACGGAGGAGTTGAAACCGGCAGCGTATCTACTACTACTGGGTGCGTTATCTATTACTTTTTTTAACTATAAGTTTATGTTAAAATCCACACCAATATCATGAACAACCTCTCCATCCTGAAAAAGTGACTGTTTGGTGCGGATTATGAGCTGGTGGCATCGTTGGATCGTTCTTCTTTGGAGATGCCGAAGACAAGGCCATTACCGTCAACGGAGAACGTTATCGCGGCATGTTAACAGACTTTTTGTGGCCACAATTGGATCGTACTGGTGCCGACGATCTTTGGTTGCATCAAGACGGAGCAACGGCTCACACATCTCGCCAATCATCAGTTGGCCCCCGAGATCGTGCGATTTAACACCTCTTGACTATTTTCTTTGGGGATTTGTGAAAGGAAAAGTATATGCGAATGGTCCCCGGACAATTCAAGACCTAAAGCGCAATATTCGGACTGAAATTGCGGCCATAGACCCGATTATTCTGGGAAAAGTCATTGAAAATTTTGATTTTCGGATGTTGGCCTGTAAACGAAGCCGCGGTGGTCACATGACTGATGTTATTTTTCATACATAAATGGCATAAACCAACCTTCATTTATCAATAAAAAAAATCGATTTTACCTCGTAAAAAGCGTGTTGATTTTTCAAATAGAAAAAAAGTAATAGATGGCGCACCCTATAGATTATGGGAGAATGGAGATATCCTCTTTTAAAATGGTCGGATGATTTGGATATCTTATTTTTCATTTGATGGTGATAACATATCTAATATCCCAATACGTTTTTGGGGAAGTGTTATTGTAAACTTTTGTTTTCTAAATGTTAGTCAAGCCTGCGCTCATAGTTGACAATGACAAGGATGATAATGTTCTTGTCGTATTGTCTTCCATATTTTACTATGAGATACTTCAAATTGAGATGCTATGGCTCTAGTACCCGTTGTTTTCGACCATTTTAAATATCTTCCTCAATTAGTAACATTTCAGGTTGAGCAGGTCTTCCAAAGTGACCTCCACGTCGTTCTTTTCAATATCCAGTGCCACAAAGTCTAATAACTAAATTTCTTCTCTCTATTAAAGGAAACTTTTCCGCATCTAACCTGCATGCTGCGACTGCAGTTTGTTGGCACTGTTCGCTTGTTGGTATTGTATCCACTAGTTCATTGTTTTCGTAAAGATGGGCCATTCTTCGCACAAAATAATCAGACACTATCAAAAGAATGACACAACTGATCGAACCAAAGACTCGTTCTGGAAGCCAACAAAGTTTGACAAACCTAGATAAACGATTAGAGTAGTAAACAAAAAAACGTTAAGATTTTACACAACAATGGTCGAAAATATCATAAAATCTGTGAAATAACATTCTCATTTTTTTTTTAAATTTAAATCTTCAACTATTTTTTTTATTTTGTAACTTTTATTTAGGTAATTTTCACTCAACTTTGAAAACATCCTGTATAGTTTGATATGCAGAGATCGACGATTCATCGTACCTAAGTGAATCTACCCAATCACGATTCGATTTCCCATTTTGAAACGATTTGACTTAACTCTTTTCTTTAAAATCCGAAGTGTAAAGTCAATATACCTGACTCCATTTCTTATGTCGTATTTTTTTTTGTTATCACTATCGATGAGGAGAAATGTAACTTTTTCTTTGTAGATTCCTTTATTACCCAGAAATACAATTTTCATTCTAATACAATAAAAAAAAAACAATAATATTTCGAATTCACTTCTTGGCTGCTGGAGGAGATGAGACCAGCATGGATATCTTGCTGGGTCTGCGGTACATTTCTTCGAACATCTCCTTCTTGTATTGTTCCTCCAGTTTATCAATGTTCCTGAAATAAGACGTCTTATCACGTAGCGTTGTTCCCAGATTTGGCCTAGTACCACGCGCGACAGAGATGCAGCGATGGGAACCATATTTTTGAGATTACCCTCGTACATGTCTGCGAAAATCAGTAGTTCGCCAAATAATAGGCTACCAAACGTTGCATTAAAATCAACTAAGCCTAAAATACTTTGGTTTGGTAAAGAAAGATTTGAACTTTGAAAGGATGTTTCAGAGAGAAAAAAGATTGTAGCCTTCTGAGTGCTGTCATTGGAAAACCTGTGGTTTTGATTGACCTTGTAGAAGAGGAGGTCGTTGATATGATAACAGTGTTGCGGCCAAGACCGGTCCCTGGGGAACACCCGCGTTGGTATTGTGGGACGAAGATCAATATGTGCGATGCATACACTTTCAAAATTTCACAGCGTATCATTGAATTATCTAAGAAAAAAAGTAAACAGTTTAAAATCAAATAACAACTGTGCCGAAATCACTACTGCAAACGTGCTGAAAAACTGTTTCGAAATTTTGGGATATCCTGTATTAAATTGGATCAATTGTTCACTGAGAAGCAGTTCTTTTCCTGAAAATTTGAAATGCTCTACAAATACCAGTTCCCAAAATAGAAAATTCTAAAAGATGCAAGGATATGAGACCAGTAAATGTGTTACCAGACATTGAAAAATTATTAGAGTCCATAGTGCATGACCAATTAATGCAGTTTATAGAAGAAAGTTACAAAAGTTAATGACACTATTTCATCAAAAATTGAAAATACATTGGGTGTTCCACAGGGCAGTATCCTGGGACCACTTCTTTTTATTTTATACATAAATGATTTACCTGCCATAGTCACAAAATGCAAAATTCAGATTTTCGCCGATGACACTATGATTTATATAAGTACTAAAAATATTCAGTCTGATATCTCTTATATAAATGAAGACTTGAAGCTTGTCTCAAAATGGTTAGCATCTAACAGACTAAAATTAAATACAAGTAAAACGAAAGCCTTGTTAATCGGAAAAAAACAATGCACAAATGTTCAACTGAATATTGATGGTGAAGATATTGAATTCGTAGAAAATTTTAAATACCTGGGGGTTTTTGTTGACTCTCGATTAATTTTTGATATTCATTATGAAAAAGTTATAAATAAGATTAGTAGTAAAGTGGGATATTTATCGAGAGTTTCTGGATGTCTGAGTTCATATAGCAGAAAAATTATCTATAATACCATCATTCTTCCAAATTTCTTGTACTGTTCGACTATTCTATATTTAGCAAATAATTCCATTTTTGAAAGACTGCAAATTTTACAAAATAAGTGCATGAGAATAATACTAAATAAAGATAAATATACTCCAATTAGGCAAATGCTTAGCAAATTAACATGGCTCAATGTAAAAAATTTTATCAAATATCTTGCAATGATATTCATTTATAAAGTAAAAAATAATATATTTCCATCAAGTCTAACTAATTTAACATCATCAAATGTCGACCATCATTTACATGATACCAGAAATAAAGATGACTTCCATTTAATGACCAAAAAGTATAACATATGCTACAAATCTGTATTCCATCAAGGGTTGATTGAATATAATAAATTATACTCGGAGATAAAAGACCAGAAAACTTTGACGAAATTTAAAGTAAAATTGAGAAATCACTTGTTAAATCTACAATAATTATAGGTTGCCCAGCATTTACATCATACACCATATGGCTTGAATTTACTAGTTCTAAGTTGTTTACAATTATTCTGTTTATGTAGCCAAATGTGCTAAATAAATCTTTCTACTACTACTACTACTACTTACTTAGCTCTTGTAGTGGCCCAGTGCTTCAACTTTGACGTAACTAGTTTGTTCTTAGCCATGTAAGTCATATAGTCTTTTTTGTTTAGCCTGTAGACCTGCGTGGTTTCTAAGGCTATCGTTGTTGTCATCGTTTGTGTTTTCAGCACCAGCGAAACCTCGCCGAATACGTCGCCGTCTTGTAGATGAAATACCTGTTGATGATGATACCAATTTCAGTTCTTGGCCACTCTATAACTCAAAAAGCACCGCTTGGATGAAATCCAATAAAATATACTAAGTGACATATAAATCCGAACACCCAGTTTAAATGGTTTTATTTTAATAAAATTTTGTATAAGTACTTAATGAAGCATAATAAGTAAATGATAAAAATTTCAAAATGATTGCACTGCTTTAAAGCCCTTTGACCTTTAATAATGTGTGGATGCACCCTGATGTGCTACGCATTCTCCAACGCGCCTGGGCATGCTTCTGATCAGGTGGTCAATGTTCTCCTGTGGTATCTCATTCCAGGCAACCACCAACTCCTCTCGAAGTGCTTCTAGAGTCTGAGGAGGACGTTGCAAATTGAGCAATCTCCTACCCATCATATCCCACACGTGCTCAATTGGGGATACGTCGGGAGATCTTGGTGGCCATGGTAACAATGTGACATCATTATGTTGAAAGAAGTCTATTGTGACTCTTGCAACATGTGGTCGGGCATTATCTTGTTGGAAAGTTGGATCTGCCAGGGTGTCAAGATAGGGTAAAAGATGGAGTTCTAGAAAGAGAAAGAAGATTAAAGGTGACCTGGAACCATAAGCTATAGCACCCCAAACCATAACTCCAACAGTGTGATGAACATGTCTTTCAACAAAAAACTGTGGATTCCTCCTTTCACCACGTCGCCTTCTAACCCTGGCACGACCATCGTGCATGCCTAAACAAAATCGAGACTCGTCACTAAAGACAATACTGTTCCATTCCTGATCCCAGAGTGACCGTTGTCTGCACCACTCAAGGCGATTACGTCGGTGTTCTCGAGTTAAAGGGAGGACCCAGTGTGGCCGGTATGAAAACAAGCCAAAACTTCTTATTCGTCGGTAAACACTTCGCATGCCAAAAGGTCTTCCATGTTCTGCAAACCATTCATTTGCAATGGACCTGGTAGTGGAGAAACGGTCCCTTAAGGCCAATAATCTTAGGCGGCGATCTTCACGGTCTGTTGTTCTACGGCGGCGTCGAGTGCCCCTTGCTCTTTGCGTACGCCTTCTCGAAGCCATGCCTGACAACACCTAACCACAGTGTCTACACTTCTTTGCACTCTAACTGCAATTGCCCGAAAAGAAAGTCCAGCTTCCCGAAGTCCCACAATACGGCCCCTATCAAACTCACTAAGTTGACGAAATCGTACAGGTCTCCGTATTCTAGGCATCGTAACCGATCGTAAAGGATGTCAAGAACCAAAATCCGCCAACGTTGATTCTTTACTGCGGCTGAAATATTCATTTTTAGAGCGTTAGTGAATTAAAAAAAAGCGGTATAAAAACCGGAATGTCCAACTGATAAGGCTGAAAATTTTTTCACTTGTTATTTACAGTAAGATAAATACATTCACCAACTTTTATTAAAATAAAACCATTTAAACTGGGTGTTCGGATTTATATGTCACTTAGTATATTATCGCCAGTTTTTCGACATGTTTTGAACTGGTTTCATTTTTTCTTTTCTCGAAAACGAACTGCTAAGTATACCTAGAGAAGTTGCATCTCTCTCTTCTTAATTCGAAAAACTGAGTTTTTAAAAAAATCAGTGGGCTACATTTCTCGCCAGTATAACCGATATTTCAACAATTTTTCGACATGTGATGAAGTTGTTTTAATTTTTGTCATCGAAAACTAAACAAGATACGAAGTGATACCAAGACAAGAAAAGGTGGATCATTAGCTGCTTAATCCGAAAAAAAGCATACATTTTTTTGTCAAAATTATTCGCGAGACTGTCCCCCGAGACGCTACTGGAATATACAGGGTGACTTCGAAGTTGAGTCATTTATTTTAACAGTAGACCTGATCAAAAGAAATGTTTTTTTCCTTTAACATTTTTCTGGTAAAATTAAAGTAACAAAGTTATAGCCCTTTAGAAGTTTGAGTACCGCCCTGTCTCAATAATAATATTATGTGCTCGTGTTTGGCAACAACGGATATAATCCGCCTTATCGGTTCATCGCATCGGAAACAAAAAAGCGAAAGAATTTGAAACGCTGATCACGATGTTTTTATTCAGTCCATGTGTCAGTCGGTAACGCGTGAGTGAATAGTGGTGTTTGCTCAAACGAAATAAAAAATGGCACATGTTTATGCGGATCGGTTTCCCAATCGAGTGCAACCAACCCCTCGTGCCTTTGTTAATGTAGTACAACGGGCTCGTGAATCAGGTGACTTAAGACCTCACAGGGGACGGCATGCCGGTGCTCCAAGACCTCAAATACAGGTCCGCACTGAAATACTTGTCGGGAGGATACTTTATAAAACAAGGTAAATTTTTTTTTTTAATTTTTTTTTTATTTTTACACACATATTTTGGTTTATCTTCCTTCTACAATCATTATCTGAAAATTAATGACTCAACTTCAAAGTCACCCTGTATAGCTTCTAGTTAGTCTAATTTAGCGTCTCATTACTCTGAACTGCCAAAATTCAACAAAATCAGGTGTCGATAAAAATCCAAAATTTTTATAAAAATTTTACAGTCTAAATTTTGAAAACTTTTCAGGGTACATGTTTATATGACCTTTTCTACCTAAATTCGAACCGAGAATGCGTCGTTCTAATTACAGCTTATCATTAAATGACACCCTTAATAGAGTCCAACTACTTGACCTTGTTTTTTTTTACTGATGTACGAGGTCTGTAAACTAAGTGATGAGACTGTCAACGTAGCGATATGGCAACACTGGAGGCGTCGAGCTTGCAGGGGAGACAGTGGAACATGTGATCCGCTTTCATTACAAGTTTGAACTCGCTCGAGTGTTTTGGATGATCGTAGCAATTTTTTTTGTGGAACAGTTTTCTCTATTGTTCTAAAAAGTCTCATCACTTAATTTACAGACCTCGTAGCAGTACCTCTTTTCCGCTTCTTGTAAACACCGCTACTGTTCCACTGCTTATTATATACAGGGCGTTGGGAACGTCACCGGCCCTGATAATAACATCCTTGGGTAGAAAAATTTGAGGAGTCAGTCTAGCCACAATTTGGTCCACCTCATTCGCTGTCAAATCTTTGAAAAGGAGCGTAGAGCCGATGAGTTTCTTGGAGAAGTGTCTGTTTACATCGTTCTTCAATTTTTCTGGAGTGAAAACACTGTCAGATTCAATAGGTCTTGCCAATATCATTTTGTCTACAGGGCATGGTTTGAACTTATTACCTGATAGAAATCCTAGAATACTTTCTTCCCGAAAATACTTCTTATTGAATTTTTCGGAGCAGAACTTCAGTAACTTGTCTTCGAGATCAGTAGGGAAGTTGCTCAGTTTCGTGTATGCTTGTATTTGATTTATCAGTTCTAGGAATCTGATATTCATTGATCTTGTTCCCAAAATGTATATCGCCAAAACAGCTGCGGAAAAATTATGTCATATCCAAAAGACAGACAGCGACAGGTGATTCTGGCCACAAGCATTTCAAATTTACAGGAAGTTCCTTCAGAGGTGCCCCAAGGTTCAGTTCTAGGGCCCCTCTTGTTCTTGATATATACATTCGATTTGGTTGTCAACATTAAAAACTTAAGTGATGCCGAAAATTTTAAAATGGCTGAGGCTAACATTAATATTGATCTTGGAAGTATTAATAACTATTCTGCTATTAATAATATGAAACTCAATCCTAAAAAATCAAATGTACTTTTTGCAAGAAAGAAAAGGGGGGACATCTAAAAGCAAGCCTGGAGCTGAAAATAGGCAGCATACGTTTAAAGTTGAATGATATTTTATCAAAACTAACATGGATACTTCCTCAGTTTTAAAACAAAAAGCCGATTATATGGATCATTAATTAGTTCCACAATTCCATATGGAATCATAACGTATTTCCTTACAAACTACAGAAAATTCAAAATTCTTGTTGCCGTTTAACAAATGAAATCTTAGGAAATATCATCATGTAACTGGCCCAGTCAAAGATTCAGGATGGCTCAAAATTAATAACCTGTATACATGTTTATTTTTGTCATTTGTAAAATTTATATTCTCTATTGGAAATCTAAAAATCTCTATAAGTAAAATTCATTTAAATCTATGAATACGAAAGTGAGATTACCCCATACTGAAAATATTAACATTTTTCCAACGATGTAGGTGAAGATAAACATAACATATTCCTCTTCTCCATATTTGTGTACTGGAACATAAACACCTAAAAATATAAACAGTATCTTACGACTAGTATCATACTTGATACAAAAAATTTTTGGCATTTTTTACTTCTTAGTTCAAAAATAAAGTTCCCAATCCTGCAACTTTTCCGCTAAATCTGGCAACACCGCCGTGTTTGTCGGCTCCCTCACCACCGATCCCAACAAAAAGCGCCTAGTGGCGACGCTCAGTACCGGACAGCCACGCGCAAACGTTACCACCCATAGAAATTCCTCGACAGTTGAGTGAAGTATATGGAATTCGTTGTGCCTGAACAAAATGTGGGAACCTTATTTTTGAGACGACCCTCGAATTTTATTATTATTAACCTAGAATTACCCAAAACGCATGCGCTGCTCCTCAGAAAGGCCCTTGTGTACTGATTGCTGAAAGGCATTCTATAGGCACCGGTAATGTATATCCAACTTTTGCTACTATTTATGTCTTCCCGACGGATGTAATGTCTGAATATCCTTGACACGCCCCAGTGCATGCAAGCCATCCAATGAGTGATGATCAGCGACACCGTGATGCAAGCTATCAAGAACATTGGCCCTTTCAGGTGCAAGTTAAGGTGCTAGAAGCAAGAACATGGTTTGTCACTACTAGGGTACCCCATATACTTTAAAATAGAGTATTGTCCTCTTTTCATGTATGCGCACTTTTTTAATCTACACCACCACCTACAGTCTCTATAGTCCTTGAGCCTTAGGTCTTCGTGGCGGTTCAAGTATAAAAAAGTTAATTCTGAGGTTTGGATGTTTCCATCCTGCGCCGCGTTGGCAAGTTTATCTCGTACAAAAACCGTTTGCGTCTTCTGGCTCTTGTTGGTTGTATTTCCCTTTCATCCTTGTTTTCCTTCAAGTTACATCACTTCGGCGTTTTTGATACACATCCATTTAGGCTTGATGAAGCCAATCAGCAGAAACGCAAGCCGCTCGGGTTACCGATCCTTCTAATTCTGCCCGTGTTCCTTTACTGCGGACATGCCAACGATTGTCCATTGTTTTTCACGTTCCACTATATGAGATAGAAAAGGTACTTACATCGTTAACTTTATCCATGAGATTCACCACCGTGACTAATCGAGCGATTTTGAACAACATAAAGAGAGCGATTATGGCCTTGTACGTGTGACAACGGCCCGAGCAAAAGTCTGGGTTCGCCAGGTAAGGAAGCGTCATTGGGTACGATGAAAGTACGTCGCATACGAAGTAGGGACTGAACAGGTAGTTCCTGGAGAATATTCAGGATGTTTCATTAGGAGAGGAACATGCTGTGCATGGCTACTCATCATCTTGGTCTAGGCTCTAGCAGCAAGGCATCCGGTATCGTTAGTGTGAGTACCGGAGCATGTTAGGGGAAAGTGGATTGCAAGACAATTCTCAGAAATGGAGAAGCATCTCGGGATATCTCCGTCAGACACGGGAACTCATCGTAGGGCCCAGCGCTAGGGATGGACGTTTGTGCTTATCTTTGGATAGAGCCAACCTAAGGTTGCAACTGCACGTGATGGGGTGGCTGGGGATCTCTTGTGAGCACTGTGGGGTAGGAGGAAGAGACCTCGGCGCACGTTCTGTGTCGCCGTGAGGCTCTGAGCTACTATAGGTAGACTCTACTAGGTTCCATCACTTTGTCTAAAAAATGCGCTGGCTCCTTATGGTGGCCGCTTTGCCTCTAATTTCATGATTCATCCGTTCATTCAAGCCTAGGTCGTGCTGATGAGTAGCCAAGAAACACGAAGCAGCTGTCCATCCATTTAGTTTTAAAAATTCTCTTACTTAGCGATTTTTGAACGATCCAGTTCGATTCTTCTCTCGAGTCTGATGGGATATCCGGTGATGAAGTTCATAACTATATCGACTATAGATAGAAGATCCATGCAGAAAATCGAGCTTTTAAAAAGATCGGGAAGATTGCTGAAGTACGGCTTGGACCGACTCGTCGAGAAACTCACTAGAATCGGCTTGCATATAATCAGCGTGGTGTAAAGCACAAGGAGATGTATTTCGTACCATGCTCTGAAAACAAAGTTTGTAGGTAAATTGATTCTACATAAAAATATTACTATCAAATATTCAAAATCTGTTTTATAAAGTATCCTCCCGACAAGTATTTCAGTGCGGACCTGTATTTGATCGTGAGGTCTTGGAGCACTGGCATGCCGTCCCCTGTGAGGTCTTAAGTCACCTGATTTACGAGCCCGTTGTACTACATTCACAAAGGCACGAGGGGTTGGTTGTACTCGATTGGGAAACCGATCCGCATAAGCATGTGCCATTTTTTATTTCGTTTAAGCCACGCAACAGACACCACTATTCACTCACGCGTTACCGACTGACACTGACTGTATACAACTGAATAAAATAATTGTAAAAACATCGTTCCAAATTCTTTCGCTTTTTTGTTTCCGATGCGATGAACCGATAAATCGGATTATATCCGTTGTTGCCAAACACGAGCACATAATATTATTATTGAGACAGGGCAGTACTCAAACTTCCAAAGGGCTATAACTTTGTTACTTAAATTTTACCAGAAAAATGGTAAAGGAAAAAACATTTCTTTTGATCAGATCTACTCACTGTTAAAATAAATGACTCAACTTCGAAGTCAACTACGAAGTATAGGGATACACTTGTAGTTACCTGAACTTACTGAAAGGATGTACTATGAAATAGCTTTTGGAGTGCATGTGTCTCTCTTTCTCTTGGCGAATGGCAAAGTCGCTTCTGAAGAAGTTCCTTGATTCCGGGTGATCTTTAGAGATACTGATGAAGTTGAACCATCTCATTGGCATCTTGCTGAACTGTTTGTAGAGTGGGCGATCTTGCTTCAGGCTACACGAATGCATTTTCTCAAATATTCGTTCGGAACTTTTGATCGGACAGATGCAGTTTTAGCGTATAAAATGTATCGGTGACAATGTCAGTTGAAGTGGGTGTTATACGGGGTGGCCAATATATAACTGATTTAAATTGTTTTGTTAAAACGTTTTACTTAAATAACGAGTCGACCTTTCATCAGTTAGTGCAGAAATTTGAACAAATAGGTGAAGTTTCTCGGTACGTTAAAACAATGTCCACTAACTCCTCATTAGTGTGACATGTGACATTTTTATTAATAAATAACTTTCTTATTTAACTTCAGAAAAATCGACCGTTCTTCATTCAGATCACACCCACGATACATATTAAACCTTATTTATACTAAGTGACATATAAATCTGAACACCCAGTTTAAATGGTTTTATTTTAATAAAAGTTGGTGAATGTATTTATCTTACTGTAAATAACAAGTGAAAAAATTTTCAGCCTTATCAGTTGGACATTCCGGTTTTTATACTGCTTTTTTTTAATTCACTAACGCTCTAAAAATGAATATTTCAGCCGCAGTAAAGAATCAACGTTGGCGGATTTTGGTTCTTGACATCCTTTACGATCGGTTACGATGCCTAGATTACGGAGACCTGTACGATTTCGTCAACTTAGTGAGTTTGATAGGGGCCGTATAGTGGGACTTCGGGAAGCTGGACTTTCTTTTCGGGCAATTGCAGTTAGAGTGCAAAGAAGTGTAGACACTGTGGTTAGGTGTTGTCAGGCATGGCTTCTAGAAGGCCGTACGCAAAGAGCAAGGGGCACTGGACGCCGCCGTAGAACAACAGACCGTGAAGATCGCCGCCTAAGATTATTGGCCTTAAGGGACCGTTTCTCCACTACCAGGTCCATTGCAAATGAGTGGTTTGCAGAACACGGAAGACCTATTGGCATGCGAAGTGTTTACCGACGAATGAGAAGTTTTGGTTTGTTTTCATACCGGCCACACCGGGTCCTGCCTTTAACTCGAGAACACCGACGTAATCGCCTTGAGAGGTGCAGACAACGGTCACTCTGGGATCAGGAATGGAACCGTATTGTCTTTAGTGACGAGCCTCGATTTTGTTTAGGCATGCACGATGGTCGTGTCAGGGTTAGAAGGCGACGTGGTGAAAGGAGGAATCCACAGTTTTTTGTTGAAAGACATGTTCATCACACTGTTGGAGTTATGGTTTGGGGTGCTATAGCTTATGGTTCCAGGTCACCTTTAATCTTCATCAGAGGTAACATGAACGCGCAGCGTTATATCCACGAAGTTCTAGAACCCCATCTTTTACCCTATCTTGACTCGCTGGCAGATCCAACTTTCCAACAAGATAATGCCCGACCACATGTTGCAAGAGTCACAATAGACTTCTTTCAACATAATGATGTCACATTGTTACCATGGCCACCAAGATCTCCCGACTTATCCCCAATTGAGCACGTGTGGGATATGATGGGTAGGAGATTGCTCAATTTGCAACGTCCTCCTCAGACTCTAGAAGCACTTCGAGAGGAGTTGGTGGTTGCCTGGAATGAGATACCACAGGAGGACATTGACCACCTGATCAGAAGCATGCCTAGGCGCGTTGGAGAATGCGTAGCACATCAGGGTGCATCCACACATTATTAAAGGTCAAAGGGCTTTAAAGCAGTGCAATCATTTTGAAATTTTTATCATTTACTTATTATGCTTCATTAAGTAGTTATACAAAATTTTATTAAAATAAAACCATTTAAACTGGGTGTTCGGATTTATATGTCACTTAGTACGTATATATATGTGGTTAAAATTTGTCGGATAAGTTGTGAAACACCCTGTATATCATACTTGTTCAAATCTTTAATCTGTAATCTAGTGGATAGTAGGATTCGTAGTTTCTTTTTGTTCGATATGAATGACGAGGCAGTCTGTTGAATTATTAGTGAATGCATATTTTTACGGCTAATATAATTTATTTTTAGGTACAACCGGTGATATACCACACATGTTTAACAAACCATTTTATCAGTAATTGTAATTTTACTGTTATTCTAGGAATTTAAAACAATGAATGACTTGATGTAGAATGAGTTATTAATAGAAACTTCGACATTGGTATGTTCTGGGTAATTCTTCATTGCCACTTGACTTTTTAATGATCTCGCCGAATCGAATTTGGCATCGACTATAATTTTCTGGTCATGTTAATATTGCTTCTGTGGTGTTATTACGTAAAAAATCGTATTCCTGTAGCGAATTAAAACCTCTCTCCTAATACCGGTCTCAAAAATCGACCATGTTAAGCCTGGATCCTAGCAACTACAAGACTAAAGCTTTACTATAATGAATATGGTAATAGAAAAGAGTATTAAGACAGAGACATGTTGCAAAATATTGAAGGCTCTAAACTCGGCTTTATATGAAGAACACAGTTTAAAATTCATACGCTTTTATTATTCCATTAAAACCGTAAACACCGATTTGAATGGAAATATCAATAACATAGTAGGCCATTCCCTTTGGTAATTTTCTGCGTCATGTCGCGAACGGAAGTATACAGACTATGGAAAGTAGAATCACTCGCTGAAAAACGTTTCATATTCTTTTAATATCCTTATTATCATGTTAATTTCGTCGAATTTAGTACAGTAGAACCGCGGAAAAATGTGGACCCAAGTGCTTTCGGATAATCGAAATTTCGGAAAAAACGGAAATAAATATTTAGACTCACAGTGCTTTTTATTGAAACAAGTAAATGCGTGTGTTAAGTGAGTATATACCTCTATAAGGTTATGTAAAACTAGTCCTTAAATAGATCAGCATCTATCCAGGCATTTTTTTGATTTTTATACCACACTGGGAGAGCGTTGGGACGGACGTGTTTAAATGCTCTTGGTTCAGCTGATTTTCCGATTAACAACAAAGGAACTTTGTGTGTACCGGAAGCATTGCTACAAGCAAGGATAGTTACACGTTTTTTAATGCGTTTGCAACCAGGAGCTCCAGATTCTTGTTTTGAAGCTAAGCTTATAGTTTAGTCGCAGTTGTAAATTTGTTCTGGACTTAAACTATACTGCGACATTAATTCTTTAAAATGTTCTCCATATTTTAATACAGCGGACTCATCGGCAGATAACTTTTCTCCGTTACCTTTTAATTCTCGTATACCGTGTCGTCTTTTGCCATCTATGCAGCCAACCATCACAGGCTGCTAAGTTATCAGGCGCATCTATAACTAGCATTTCTTCAGTTTAGTTGACTGCCTTTTGCCTTAGAATTGGTCCGGAAATTCGTATTCCACGTTCTCGATTCTGTGTAAACCACAGATATAAAGCACTTCTTGTGACGGCTGCGCTGATGTCAGAACACTAGACCACTTTTCAATTTTCTCGGGTTGTTTTTTCCAATCTGAAATGGTACCTATGCCCATACCCAAATCACTTGCCACGTTTTTAAGCAAATCACCTCTATCTAAACGTCTGATTGCCTCATGTTTCTGTTCTGTGGTAATAACAACGCGTTTACGTTTATGTCTGAGCCGCTCCATCTTAGCGATTATGAATCTGACTGAAACAGACATACACGCACACATACCAGTGATTTCCGCAAACGCCCTTGGGGTATCACCGGCAGCGAATCTAATGCGCAAACGCTGAAAGGGGAACTACCGTCGGCTATTTCGGATCATGCGAACAACTGCGGTTAAAACGGAGAAATTATTGTATGCGATCTGTTTTGGATAAACTGGATTTCGGATAATCGCGAGTTCTACTGTACTAGAGTAATGTTGCTAAATTTAATGGCAAAAATTCCTTATAATTATTTGCATTGTTTAATTACTAAATGACATAGAAAATGCAACGCCGACTAGAAGTGCTGTAATTTTGAGCATACTTTTTCGCTGCATTGATTTTATTAGGAGATTGATGTCTTTTTGTTGTATTGTATTCCAGGCCATCCGAATTTGGTTTCGTACAGCCTCCAATGTTTGTGGAGGGTGCGGGAATTTCTGGAGATCGATATCTAAGTGCTAGATGCCTCAAATAACGATACCAACGGAAGCGATTTCTTTGCTAAATTACTAATTTTGCACACCGAAACAGCAAGGCACGGGTTTGTTTTATAAATGTTACTACACAACTATTTTGACTACCGAGCAAATATGCCGCATAAAATAGTTATACAGGGTGTTTCAGTTTATTGTTGCATAACGTTAAGATTCGATAGAACTTTTAAAATTAATGCGTAAAGTCTATATAAGCATGGGTCGAAAAATGCGTGGCTTCCGAAATACAGGGTGTTTAAATTTACTTTCTAAAATAGTTTTTTTAAATATTTCGAACATTATTTGATGTATAACAGTGAAAATTGGTATACAAGGGTTTTTTGGTACGACAAAACGAACCATGGGCATAGTTTTACTGTAGCCGCTAGAGGGCGCTCTCTACTGTACCTGTGGTGTATTAAAATGACCGAAAAATTTTTCTTAGTGCAATTTTTGCTTTTTGAATAAAAAAACTGATTCTTCGCACTTTTCAACATAAAAAGGCTCTCTTGTGAATTTTCGTTATAGTTGCCGTTTTTGAGATATTTCGATTTTTGAGGTTCGATGCATTTTTAATTATTTATGATAAAATAACGTTAAAAAGTCAGTATCTCGATAATTTTTAGAAGTAGGCTGAGCCTGCAAATATTTTTGAAATTGAAAGCAGAATAAGGTTAAACGTCAATTAGTTGACAGTTAGTTTTGTTGTCTGTTGAAACCTGAAACGTTTTTTTGCAATAGTGAATGCACGAAATTTAGTTTCTTTTACATGTTTTTTTTTTGTAAGTTTTATAAAAATGCCATTTTTATTCTCCAATCAAGAGTTAGCGGATATTCATTTTGTGTATGGCTTTGTAAATGGAAACGCAGCAGAAGCAGCCAGAGAATACGCACGAAGATTTCCAAACAGACGACATCCAACTCACTCAGTATTTGTAAGAGTGCATCGCCAAATAATTGAAAATGGTTTTGGAAATCTCCAAAGGGATCAAAACATAAATGTTCGTCAGCGCAGATTTACCCGTATGATTCTGCGTGAGTTTGATAGAGATCCGACCACAAGTGTTAGGAGAGTTTCTGGTGCCTTGGGAATTTCAGCAAGCCATGTTCACCGTGTTCTAAGAAATGACCATAGACGTGTCTTTACCATTTGCAACCTGTGCAAGGACTAGAGCCAGGGGACGGAGAACATTTTGTCAGTGGATTCTTGATAGAACTGATAATAATAGGGAGTTTTTAAGTAACGTTTTATGGACCGATGAGTCATGCTTCACTAGACGTGGAGTGGTAAATTTTCATAATCAACATAATATTTGGTCGCTTGAAAATCGGCATGCAGTTCGGGAAAGAAATTTTCAGCATGAATTTAATGTGAACGTGTGGATTGGTATCTACCGTAATCGACTATTTGGACCCTACCTTTTGCCTGCAAGGTTAAATGCTGCGACCTTCTTGGAATTTTTAAAGGCTGAACATGCAAATATGTGGAATGATGTTATGTTAGATTTAAGAAGATTGTCCTGGTTCCAGCTTGATGGTTGTCCAGCTCATTATTCGAGAATAGTTAGAAACTGGCTGGACGAACATTATCCAGAACGATGGATCGGCCGTGGAGGACCAGTCGCCTGGCCCCCACGATCCCCTGACCTAAATCCATTAGATTTCTTTGTGTGGGGATTTCTAAAAGAAAAAGTGTACCAGACTCCCGTAACCACAAGAGATATGCTAATAGACAGAATCAGGAATGCATGTGATGAAATAAGGCCTTATTTGAATAATGCTATACCACGTTCGATCATTCGTAGATGAATTGTGTATTGAACAATTGGGTTTACATTTCGAGCAACTACTTTAGATTTTGTATGTTTGTCCTAACTATCCAATAGCATTTTAGTTGTAAATAGTTAATTTAATTTGTTAAAATAATATTGGAAAATTAAACAAATTAATATTCTGTTTTTTGTGTTTATTTGGAGTTAGGAATTATTGCTGTGTTTAAAACACAATCTAAACGATCATCTTAATTACTTGTAATGCCCAAATCGAAAATGTAAAAAAAAATATTATTTTCCCATAAATAATTAAAAATGCATCGAACCTAAAAAATCGAAATATCTCAAAAGCGGCTAACTATAACGAAAACTCACAGGAGAGCTTTTTTATGTTGAAAAGTGCGAAGAATCATTTTTTTTATTCAAAAAGCAAAAAATTGCACTAAGAAAAATTTTTCGGTCATTTTAATACACTACAGGTACAGTAGAGAGCGCCCTCTAGCGGCTACAGTAAAACTATGCCCATGGTTCGTTCTGTCGTACCAAAAAACCCTTGTATACCAATTTTCACTGTTATACATCAAATATTGTTCGAAATATTTAAAAAAACTATTTTAGAAAGTAAATTTAAACACCCTGTATTTCGGAAGCCAGCATTTTGATGTTTAGGAGGGCTTTTACGGCTGAACAGTTCTTTTACCAAAAACCTATAGCACCATTTTGCTGGTTGGTTGCTTCGGTCGCGAAGTGACCCTACTACTTTCAGTCCGTACACGTCGCCGTGCACCTCGGTGCATGTTGTGCAGGGCAAGCTGCGATGCTATCTGAAGTAATGGCGTGATTGTAAACACCACATACTGTTTGTAAGTCGACAGGAAATTCATTCATGACTTTGTATAAATGAACGTGTAGTGGCCGTTCACCGTACATAAGATGAATTGTAGCCAGCTGTTGCTGAACCTGTTTCTTGTTATTCAGTCCCGGGTTTAAAGTACTGGTATCATGCTACTGCAATAATAAACGTATATATTGATGTTTAGTTCAATTGGTATTGATTGGGGTGCAGGTATTGTCAGGTTGACTCAAAACGCCGAGCGAGTGGCGAGGGGAACATTTTAAGTGAGGGGTGGTGGCACTAAGGGATATTTTTTCACGGTGAAGATTGGTACATGCCATTCAACAAGACGACAGCTGGAAGCAGGCGTGCCCCAGGGGTCATCCTTAGCCCCCCTGCTCTACAACATCTATACTCACGATGTGCCGAAGACAGCTGACACAATGCTGGCCCTATATGCAGACGACACTGCTATAGCCGCCAAGCATAGACGACCCGAGATCATCCGTAGGAGACTACAGAATGAACTGGACCACATCCAGGACTGGTGCGTGGAATGGAAAATCCGCATCAACGTCTAGAAGACGCAGGCAATCTTCATTCAACGAAGAAGGATTGCAAGACCTCTCGAAGCATCCATCTTCGACGAAGATATCCAGTGGAGCGACAAAGTCAAATATCTGGGGATCGTATTTGACAAGTCCCTCACCTGGAAAGCCCACATAGAAGCTGTCATCGCAAAGACCAGAGCAGCCATAGCTCAACTCTACCCATTACTGGGTAGACACAGCCGGATGCCGCTAGCGACCAAGCTACGGCTGATCAAGGCCATCGCCAGACCTCAGCTCGCTTACGCCTCCGCGGTCTGGGGGTACGCTGCCCCCAGCTACCGCAAGCGACTTGCTGTTCTAGAGATGAAGCTACTCCGGATCGCCACCAGTGCACCATCCTACGTAAGAAACTCAACCTTGCGTAGAGACCTGCATTGGGACACCATTCACGAGTACATGAGGAAAAAAGCGGAGAATACCTTCGAGAAAGCTCAGGACCACCCGAACGAGCAGCTGCGATTCCTCATGGACTACGATCCGGACGAGAGGCCTCGCAACCGCAGAACCAGGTACCCTAGACAAGGTCCCAGTTGGCACCCGCTAACTGGAACCTTGACTAGGAGAACCCGCGGTTGCTCCCCCCCCACGGCGTGGATGCAGAGGACCAGGACCAACCAGGACCAGGACCCGCCACGACCAGAACCCACCAGGACCAGGACCCGCCACGACCAGAACCCACCAGGACCAGGACCCTTCAGGACCAGGACCAGGAACAATATATAGGTATGAGGACTTGAAACTCTTGATTTTTCGAAAACAAGAGTTTCAAGAGAACCTAGCAGACCCTCTATCGATGATCGCTTAACGACATCGATAGAATGTGCGAGGTAAAGGGAACCAACCCGCCGTTCCCAGAGACTGAAACACATGAGGAGACGTTGTAGCAGACCGCAGGTCACGCACAACACATGGCCTACCGAGACGCTGATGAGTCGGGCCACGCGGAGGTTAGGGTTTAGTGGGTATTAGGTGGTCTCCTCAAGACAACCTGGAGTCCCACACACGCCGTAGCTCGGGCTATGGTATGGTGCGTAAACGCATTCACCAAAAAAAAAAAAACTAGGGGAGGGATGCGGGTGGAGTCTGCATGATACAGGTCTATAGTCTGTCCGGAAGATGACGTCAAGTAGATTAACTCTATACTTCCTACGCCTTCGTTAAATACGTATGTAGTTGCAAATGATGTTTACCTCGAAATATAAATCGACGAGATCAAGCGAATTTTTGCGAATTAGTTACACAGATTTGTAACCAACACGATTATTGTTTGCAAAGTATCGCTGCAAAATGCAAATAAATGTGAAACATACTATCTCCACCAATACAAATCGAAAAGTTTATTTCTGCACATTCCTCTCGCAAAACAGAAAAAACTCGTTGGAGCGCTGTTATCAGTGAGCAGAAATAGTGCCACAAAAAGTGTTTGACGCTGATTGGTCAACCAATACGATTATCGTCTGCAGAATATTATACGGAGGCTCTGCTAGGTGTACGGCTTGTAGGCGGGTCTTTCGTGGTTTTTTATCTCTCACAGGATATTATTGGTTATTTACAATTCCCTTTGGTTGCTCTCATGTAGGAAACGTTGGGATGGGATTTTCAAAATACTCCGACAGTGAAGATTTTGGTACTGGTCGCGACAGTTGATTATCAATTAGTATACTAAGTGACATATAAATCCGAACACCCAGTTTAAATGGTTTTATTTTAATAAAAGTTGGTGAATGTATTTATCTTACTGTAAATAACAAGTGAAAAAATTTTCAGCCTTATCAGTTGGACATTCCGGTTTTTATACTGCTTTTTTTTAATTCACTAACGCTCTAAAAATAAATATTTCAGCCGCAGTAAAGAATCAACGTTGGCGGATTTTGGTTCTTGACATCCTTTACGATCGGTTACGATGCCTAGAGTACGGAGACCTGTACGATTTCGTCAACTTAGTGACTTTGATAGTGGTCGTATAGTGGGACTTCGGGAAGCTGGACTTTCTTTTCGGGCAATTGCAGTTAGAGTGCAAAGAAGTGTAGACACTGTGGTTAGGTGTTGTGAGGCATGGCTACGCCGCTGTAGAACAACAGACCGTGAAGATCGCCGCCTAAGATTATTGGCCTTAAGGGACCGTTTCTCCACTACCAAGTCCATTGCAAATGAATGGTTTGCAGAACACGGAAGACCTATTGGCATGCGAAGTGTTTACCGACGAATGAGAAGTTTTGGCTTGTTTTCATACCGGCCACACTGGGTCCTCCCTTTAACTCGAGAACACCGACGTAATTGCCTTGAGTGGTGCAGACAACGGTCACTCTGGGATCAGGAATGGAACAGTATTGTCTTTAGTGACGAGTCTCGATTTTATTTAGGCAGGCACGATGGTCGTGCCAGGGTTACAAGGCGACGTGGTGGAATGAGGAATGCACAGTTTTTTGTTGAAAGACATGTTCATCACACTGTTGGAGTTATGGTTTGGGGTGCTATAGCTTATGGTTCCAGGTCACCTTTAATCTTCATCAGAGGTAACAGGAACGCGCAGCGTTATATCCACGAAGTTCTAGAACCCCATCTTTTACCCTATCTTGACACCCTGGCAGATCCAACTTTCCACCAAGATCTCCCGACTTATCCCCAGTTGAGCACGTGTGGGATATGATGGGTAGGAGATTGCTCAATTTGCAACGTCCTCCTCAGACTCTAGAAGCACTTCGAGAGGAGTTGGTGGTTGCCTGGAATGAGATACCACAGGAGGACATTGACCACCTGATCAGAAGCATGCCTAGGCGCGTTGGAGAATGCGTAGCACATCAGGGTGCATCCACACATTATTAATGGTCAAAGGGCTTTAAAGCAGTGCAATCATTTTGAAATTTTCATCATTTACTTATTATGCTTCATTAACCATTTAAACTGGGTGTATTTTCTTCTTTCTGTATCGTGGTTCACACGTGATGCTGAGAGAAGTTATGTGGCTATAAATCCCTTACATTGCCCAGCATCAAGCCACGATGGGAATGCTGAACAGACAGTCTGATAGATTTGAGATAGACTTTTAACTATATACATGTTATTTCATTATACAGTTCAAGTATTGTATGCAATGCAAAGATTGTATATTAAAAAATACAAATAAAAAATTTTAATAAGTAAAATTTCGAAAATTGAAATACAAGTGAGACTGGACATACAGGGTGATTCAGAAGTCGTGACCAAAAATGAAACATGATACTCAGGACCGCATTTTAAGGGGGGTCTTCTATGTGACATTTTTTCCTCGACAAAACAATTGTTTTAGTATCTTCAAAACCGTCAACTGAAATGAACAGAAATTTGGTATGTGCATCTACCTAAGTATTGTCCACATTCAAAATTCCTAACTTAAAATTAACGTGCACCAGTGGCGGAGATACAGGGGATTAATGGCATTACACTGGACAACAAATTTTAGTTTTTTAATTGTATCTTGTGGGAAAAGTGCACTTCTTTGTTAATTTTGGGGCTCTGAATCCAAAAATGACAATGAAATAAAAAAATTAGTTGCGGTTTAGAAAAAAAACTTTTTATTTTTAAGGATATATTAAAAAAAGTAACAAGATTCATATACTTATAAGAATCACTATATGCGCTGTCTTTTGCTGTTCTTTTATGGATCGTTTCTGGAGCATCTCTACCAAGAGTCCAACAGTAGTCTGCAAGCATGGAAGGATTCCACTTTCCCTGCTGCCTTTTTTCCATTGTTGAAATATCCTGATGAAAACGTTCGCCGTGCTCATCACTTACGGCTCCGCAATTGTCAGGAAAAAAGTCCAGGTGTGAGTGTAGGAAATGTATCTTAAGAGACACATATTACAGCCCATCTTTTGATACGATGACAGCATATTTTTGACAAGGGTTTTATAGTTGTCAGCTTTTCTATTTCCCAAGAAATTAGTGACCACCAGACGGAAATCATTCCAAGCAGTTTTTTCAATACCTGTTAAAGTGTTTTCAAACTGTGTGTCTTTCAAAATATTTTGAATCTGTGGCCCAACAAAAATACCTTCTTTAACCTTTGCCTCACTTAGTCTTGGGAATTTCTGACGCAGGTATTGAAAAGCTGACCCATCTCTATCTAATGCCTTGACAAAGTTTTTCATTAGGCCCAACTTGATATGCAGTGGTGGTAATACATTTTTTTTCGAATCTACTAATGGCATATGCTGTACATTTTTTTGACCTGGCTCTAGGAATTGACGAACAGGCCAGTTTTGTCTGGTGTAATGAAGTGCCTTTGCCCGACTGTCCCATTCACACAAAAAACAGCAAAACTTTGTGTAGCCTAGCTGCAGCCCAAGTAAAAGTGCAACAACTTTCAAATCACCACAAATATGCCATTGGTGCTCATCGTATTTTATGCATGTCAATAGGTACTTCATATTGTCCTATGATTCTTTCATGTGAACTGCATACCCTACAGGAAGAGATGGTAAAATATTTCCAATATGCAATAACACTGCCTTTAAACTCAATGTTGAACTGTCTATAAACAATCTCCATTCTTCTGGGTTATAGTTTATATTTAAAGCCGCCAGTAAGCCGTTAATGTTACTGCAGAAAACCAAGTTATTCTCCATATTGAAAAATGGTTCTAAGTCTTTGTGGCGTTTACGAAAAACCCATACCGAAACATCGTCTTCTAACAAGTTCCACTGCTGCAGTCTTGATCCAAGTAACTCTGCCTTACATTTTGGAAGTTCTAAATCTCTTACAAGATCATTTAATTCTGACTGTGTTATTTTGTGCGGTTGGTGGCATGACGTGCTCGGTATAAAATCAGGATCTCTTGACGTTGATGGCATATCTTCTTCCTGACTAATCACTCGATCGCCATGATCTGATTCGTTTTCTGATTCGCAAGTGTAGGATTCTGGAATAGGATTTTCGTCACTGTGAGGCACAGGTCTCATCGCAGATGGTATGTTCGGGTAGTTAATAACCGATTTTTTTTTCTTGGACATACCTGTGGCTTGTCCAACACAAGGTACCATGCAAAAGTAACAATCATTAATATGATTTGTAGGCTCTCTCCAAACCATTGGGACAGCAAAGCGCATAGACCGTTTTTTGCCATTTAACCAGCTCCTCAGACTTGAAGCACATGTATTACAGCAGATGTGGGGTGCCCACTGTTTGTCTTGATCACCTAGTTTACAACCGAAATAAAGCTGATATGCCTTTGTTATTAGTGGAGTAATAGACCGTCTCTGAGACGCAAAAGTCACATCACCACACACGTAACGAAACTGATCTGGATCGTTTACACACTTTCGAGACATCTTGCATGAACGCTGTCAGCCAACTGAGGAAAAAATGGCTAATATAAAACAATATAATGTACACGTATGTATAACGTAACACAATCATGCCGATTACATCATCTTTCCTTGCCGAATATAAAAATGTAGCACGTGCATTCTTGTGAATTACAGTATATTAACACTGTCACAGCAGGAACACATATAATTACCGTATCTCTAAAACTTGAACTAATATTGAAAAAATAAGTTTCATTCCGGTTTTAGCACATTAAAAATAGTAATATTTTGTTGATTTGATTTAGGATATTTTTTGGCTGTTGATCAGTGTTATTTTTCCAAATAAAAATAGTACGCCACTGTTTTTTTTGAAACTCGCAATTTTTCGAATTCCGCCTCTAATTTGCTATAAATAATTACTCTTGCGTTTTTTCCTAGAGTGCCTTGTTTTCGTAAAAATAAAAAAAGCACGAATTAGATATTCAAAGCTTTATTTCAATAAATGTAAAAAAGACCACCATTCTGATGGATACAAGTGCGGCATCTTAATAAAGAAAAACGTATTTCCGCAAAATTTGTTGTGGCTTAAATTTGACGAAACACGTACCCAGAGACTTAAAACAATTTCGAAATACACATAATTTTAAAAAGAAATTATCAGAATGGATATGCCCAATACACATACACCTCCTTGATATAAGTTTTTCTTTAAGTGTCAATAACTTTTTTGTTTTGATTCTGGAACACATTCCAACATACAGGGTTTGTCCGGAAAGTAATAGGACTGAGCGATTTAAAAAAAAATTATTGAACCAATCGTTACAATTCTTTAAAAACTTTCAAAATAAGCTCCTTCTTTGGATTGAAACATTAATTTATTTACCCGTACCCAATAAATGTCTACTACTACTTTCCATTTTTTCTGAGCTATTGTTAAAACCGTCTCCATCTCGTACTTGGCAATATTTTCCATTTATTATTAAATATTTCCTGGTAAATGATTCATCCGTTAATAATGTCATTATTCCCCATTCGAATATTCCGACTAATGTTATCAAGCAATAATAAAACAGTGGTGAAGGCTATCGAAAAAATTTATTAATCGAATTGACCTGGCGCTAATAAAAGTTGACCCTCTTTTATTATCATTGTAATCTTGCGATGCAGCGTCAGTTTATTATCGTAGGTGATTCAGAATTACACTTGATTGCTACTAAAATAAGTGAAAGAAAAAACATAGAAAACCAGCTTTTAATTAGTCATTAATAAAAACAGCTAAAAATTAATAATAATTATATAAATAATGTTTATTGGCATAACTACAAAGTTTTCTTATAAATAATAACAATAAACGTAAGATACCCAAAAAAGTATACACTTGTGCTTGGGTTTTAACCGAACTTGAGTTATACGAGGGATGTCTTTTAAGTTTTGCATATGGAAATAAAACAACACGGTAGGTAGTTTTAAATGACTTTATTGTTTTTTCAAGCATTCTCCACGAAGATTAATACACATCTGCACGCGCTTGGTGTTGATTGCTTTCAAGATTACAGTATATTCAGATATGAGATAGACCGGAGATAAACAAGACCACGTGATCATCGAACGCTGTAACATTCGGCAGGGACGTATTAAGAGTCACGCAGTACATATTTTAGATAGTAGATGCTGCTTTGCGTAACTTTGTAGTAAATTAGCACAATTCGATGTGTATACGATTGGTGATGGATATAGGATCATGTGGGGGTGGGGTGAGAAATATATAATGACGTAAATATACATAAGGGTTTCAAAATTTTCGCTTCGATTTCCAGCTTCGGATGCCGCCTGATGTTTGGTGAAATACAGTCGAATATAATCTCAAAATGGCGTTTAAATTAGCCTAAATTAAAAATAATCGTATATCTCTTAAAATTGCTTTTAGAATATTGATTAGTATATTTTTTGATTTCTAGGTAAATATGTAACCAAATTAAAACGTTCAAAACGTAAAAAAATGTGCATGGTTGAACATTGTCAAAAAGTAGATTCTTGAATAGGTTTTGCCAAAATGGGTTCAAAAATGTCAATAATTAATTAAAAAATACAGTAGCTTTATAATTACTTGTAACTTACCGAATTTGATGAACGACATCTTTTATTGGAAAGATGAGCTTGATGAGCTTTCATCATCGCTACTGCCTGAAGCACCAACGTCAATAATGAATGGCTCGACTTGTTCCTCTAAAATATTGTCCAGTTCCCACATTCTCTTTTCAACTTTGTCTTTCACGTGCTTAATACAGTTTTCCCATTTTTGCGCTGTTATTAATTCTAGTGCTTCTTTGAAAAGTCCTTTGAGGTCACAAAATTTAAAAGTTGTATTGTGCTTAGCTATATAATTTTTAACCTCTGCCCATATGAGCTCAATGGGATTGAGCTCGCAATGGTATGGAGGTAAACGGAGCACAGTTTTATTTTGACTTGCTGCCATTTCGTCAATGGCGTATTTTTGATATTCCGCCTTGTGATCCTTGACAATTCTTAATAATTGTACTTTCAGCATTGCTTCTTCAAAGTTGATATTTTTCGAGCGGAGCCAATTTTGAACATCAACTTTCCTTGAAGCCGTTGTTGTGACCTTCTCCATTCTTCGAGAATGATAAGGCGCATTATCCAACGCAATTACTGCGTTTTCCTCTAAGTTCGGTAAAATTTTTGAAAACCACTGTTCAAACGATTCGCCATTCATTTCCTCGTGGTAATCTCCAGTTTTCTTAGACTCAAAGCACCACAGACCGTCAACAACAAATCCATCCTCACTGCCAATATGGCAGATAATGAGCCTTTTCCCTTTACCTGGAAATCGAAGTACTAACTGGTGTAGATTTATTTCAATAAGCGAACCTTTTTCAAATGTTTTCATCACATTCAGCGAAAAAACATTGAGACATGAGTATCAGATTGCTATAATTGGGATTATTTAGTCATATTGAAGGAAAGAATATTGAACGTCGTATGATTACTCAGCGCTTCACAATTTAATTTAAAGTTATAAACCTCTAAAAAATGAATGATCAGGAACCTGAAATACGCGCAAATATTAATATTAACAAATTATAACTTTATAAAGCTTAAAGTATGAATTAAAATGATTAGAAATATTAGGAACGGTACACAATATAAAACTTAGTAACTTTTTTTAAGTTTATAATATTCGACATATTTTAAGATTATATTAAAAAATTATTGAAATATCGAAAACACATAAAAACATGGCTTAAAAAAGTTCTAACAAATGAAAATGACAATAACACATCCACGCATTTTATCGAAAGTTATAAAAGTTTTGTTACTTGTAATATGTTTTATCTGCCCCCTGGAATTAATGTTTAGAACCTTGTTCCCAAAGTTTGAAAAACATCCGATTGTTGTCTATTACTCGTATTTACCTGCTGGATTTTTTAATCCGGTGGACAGTCCATCTAGAAAGGCCCTCCTGGATGAAGTTACAGAATCATCAACCCATACTTTACTTGTAGTGTGTCCTGCGTTTACCCATGTTTCATCAAGGTAATAAATCTTCTTGTTTTGATTTCTATATTTCCCAATTTTTGTTAAATAATCCCTCCTCCATAGCACAATTTCTTCTCTATCCAGTAGTAAACTATTACGACCCCGTTTTTTCCATTTGAAATTTAAATGCTTCAGTAACGCATGGAAAGTTGATCGTTTGAAATTTGGCAACGTTGTATCTCCATTTACCTCCTGCAGTACTTTATCTATAGTAGGTATTTCATTCATCAAAGAAGAATTCCTGCACTTTCCTCCTAATCGCATGCTTATCAGCTTCATCCAATGATTTAACAATACTTTTGCGATGTTTACTGGTCATTGGCTCAGAAAAGGTGTGATTTTTTTTGTATTGTCTTAACACATTAAACACTGATGCGCGACACACCCCAACTTTGTGAGAAACCTTCACAACAATTTCTTTGATGGTTGATGCCTCGTTCTCCTCGCGCTCGATCTTATATATATTCAAAATGACCTCTTTCATTTCTGCACTCAGGTGTCTTTTTTTAGAGCGTTTCCTAGGTGGACTACAGGAGTTTACAACTTCATCGGCAGTATCTGTACTACTGGGCATTTTGCGCAAGCAGTTGATAACAATAACAATCAATAACAAGGTATAACAATAACAACGACAAGCTCAACAACTTAATAAGATAACAAACGAAAACGTCCAAAGAAATATCAAATTGCAATGATGCACACGACATACGTAACACGTCTGAACCTGAATGTGACTCTGCCTTGATACGACTGCTCTGCCGCTCGGCATAGGCATTTAATTGCGAATTGACCAATGAGGGCTCCTGTTTTACGTCGAGACGGCGGCGTTAGCGTGAAAATCACCCGAACCTTTTGTTTACATCCGGTCTATCTCTTATCTGAATATACTGTAGGACGTCCCTCTGAATCCCTCAGAGATAGTCTTTTTTTATTTCTGGATTTTCATGACAAATATCTTCTAACTTTCTTTTCATACCATCCCTGTGTTTCTTCTGGCCAACTGCGTTTTACACCTTCCTGTTTAAAGACTGTTTTGCTGTTTTTATTTCCTCGCGCAACTTAATGATCTGTTTATCAACTTCAGCACGGCTTGGCGTAGTATCTCTGGTAGAATACAAAACATTCAGATTTTTTCTAGTAGAGCAATCTTATTTTTCATAGCTTACTGAGAAGGTTTTGCTCTCTGTTTATCTGTATTTTCATTAATTTCGCATTGCTGTTGTGATTCATTACCGGGTTTTATTTTATCTTCTTCCTCTTTTTTAATATTTGAAGCTGACTGTATAATTTGTGTTTTTTCCGCAGGTTTACAGGTTGCCTAAAAATAAAAACTTTCTATGGCTTCTGCTAAAGATTCTCTTATTAAGCTACATAAATGCAAAGTATGGCAATATATATGGTAAATACAAATCCCTATGGCTTTAAATCTAATATGTTTAAACGAGCAATTCGTTCCGGTCACAAAATACAGGGTGTTAGTTTTCTGTATATATGTATAAAACTAACATCCTGTACTTTGTGACCAATTGACGGACTGAATCATAAGATAAATCATAAATATAATGAATATTACCTCGAGACTTTGAGATAGGCCATAATATTTTCTAATCAGTAAAGCGAAACTTTTTGGATATTTCTAAGATTCCTAGTACTCATAGGTACCTAAAATGATTTCGTCACTCACCTTAGAAAAAAAATTTAGTAGATTGGATTTATTCTTAGTCACAGCTTGCAATTCTTCTTCGATTCTCTTAGATACGATAATATCTAGTTCCTTGTCGGACTTTGCTTGAATTTTGTAATTTCGCTACACTTCGTTAACTAACTTTTGTACATTTTGTACTTTCGTACTTGTATGAGATTTTTTAAAACTTTCAAACAATTTTTGGTATAACTTGGATTTGTCTATGTGAAACGACATCTTATTTAAACATTAAACTTTGCCTAATGGAATCAATGGTCACACAAATGTTAACTTACTATGCTTACAATACGTCTACTCGCTATAGTATCCAAACGAAACAATACACTGATAGAGGAAATTCTAAAGCGAGTAGGGGAATTACCGCGCGCTGTTCACTTAACGTATGCATTATTTGCGGGAATCCCCGAAAATGCGTTTCGTTTTCAAGCGAAGACAATGTGAGGGTTGCCATTCGTGAAAAAAGTAAATAACTACCGAAGACGTAATCATCATCTAGACTCCCCTACCCCCCACGTCAACCAAAATAAGCAAAGCAAAGACCCCCCTCCCCCCGCCCCCCATAGTGCTCACGTAATACTTGAACGGCCCCTTACCTTTTTTTGTCACTGAGTATAGATCGATGAAATTTTCCCACTGCCCCGATAACCTTTTATCTCACTCGAAAAAATCTATTGTCTCGATAAGGTTTCCTTATCAGCACTTTTTCCGTCGGATCGGTTTCCGACCACGGATATCAGTAGTTCCATGCGGTTTCTTAGAACGCGAGTTATAACCTAAGAAATGTATGCAATACGTTATCGCGATGTTTTGACGTGCCAGTTTATAGTTTTCCCGGTGGAATATGTAAACGATTTCAATTATTTGGAATTCCAGTGAAATCGAGATTGCCTTGTTTCTAGAGTCCGGTCGAAGGTCAGTTTTTCGACTGAAGCCGAAGATGAAATGATACGTACACACAAAAGTGAGCCAAGTCTCTTACCCAGAAACCAGAGAATACCGTCCCGGTTTTTGATGCGGTGACGTCATCTCAAAGCGCAAGCCTCAAACGCCTTTGAGTTTTCCGTGCTTTCAATTTCGTTGAAGCTCCCAAAGAAAAGGGACGAGTCCAATCGTTTCAAAAGCCGAAATCTAATCGTGGTAGGTTCACTCATGTACGATGAATCTTCGACCTCTGCATATCAAACTATACAGGGTGTTTTCAAAGTTGAGTCGTTTATTTTAACTGCTTGTAGGACTCTTCAAAAGAAGTTGATATAACAAAAATCACTTATATAAAAGTTGCGTAATAGGAGAGTTAGTTTAAATTATTAAAAATCATCATTAAGTTAATCAAAACTATCTGATTGAGAGGTAAACGATATTTCAGCTCTAAATACATGTTTTTAAGACAAATCAGGTTACCTTAAGTAAGACTCGTGGGAAAACGAAATTTTAAAAATATACTAAGTGACATATAAATCCGAACACCCAGTTTAAATGGTTTTATTTTAATAAAATTTTGTATAAGTACTTAATGAAGCAAAATAAGTAAATGATAAAAATTTCAAAATGATTGCACTGCTTTAAAGCCCTTTGACCTTTAATAATGTGTGGATGCACCCTGATGTGCTACGCATTCTCCAACGCGCCTAGGCATGCTTCTGATCAGGTGGTCAATGTCCTCCTGTGGTATCTTATTCCAGGCTATCACCAACTCCTCTCGAAGTGCTTCTAGAGTCTGAGGAGGACGTTGCAAATTGAGCAATCTCCAACCCATCATATCCCACACGTGCTCAATTGGGGATAAGTCGGGAGATCTTGGTGGCCATGGTAACAATGTGACATCATTATGTTGAAAGAAGTATATTGTGATTCTTGCAACATGTGGTCGGGCATTATCTTGTTGGAAAGTTGGATCTGCCAGGGTTTCAAGATAGGGTAAAAGATGGGGTTCTAGAACTTAGTGGATATAACGCTGCGCGTTCATGTTACCTCTGATGAAGATTAAAGGTGACCTGGAACCATAAGCTATAGCACCCCAAACCATAACTCCAACAGTGTGATGAACATGTCTTTCAACAAAAAACTGTGGATTCCTCCTTTCACCACGTCGCCTTCTAACCCTGGCACGACCATCGTGCATGCCTAAACAAAATCGAGACTCGTCACTAAAGACAATACTGTTCCATTCCTGATCCCAGAGTGACCGTAGTCTGCACCACTCAAGGCGATTACGTCGGTGTTCTCGAGTTAAAGGGAGGACCCAGTGTGGCCGGTATGAAAACAAGCCAAAACTTCTCATTCGTCGGTAAACACTTCGCATGCCAATAGGTCTTCCGTGTTCTGCAAACCATTCATTTGCAATGGACCTGGTAGTGGAGAAACGGTCCCTTAAGGCCAATAATCTTAGGCGGCGATCTTCACGGTCTGTTGTTCTACGGCGGCGTCCAGTGCCCCTTGCTCTTTGCGTACGGCCTTCTCGAAGCCATGCCTGGCAACACCTAACCACAGTGACTACACTTCTTTGCACTCTAACTGCAATTGCCCGAACAGAAAGTCCAGCTTCCCGAAGTCCCACTATACGGCCCCTATCAAACTCACTAAGTTGACGAAATCGTACAGGTCTCCGTACTCTAGGCATCGTAACCGATCGTAAAGGATATCAAGATCCAAAATCCGCCAACGTTAATTCTTTACTGCGGCTGAAATATTCATTTTTAGAGCGTTAGTGAATTAAAAAAAAGCAGTATAAAAACCGGAATGTCCAACTGATATGGCTGAAAATTTTTTGACAGTAAGATAAATACATTCACCAACTTTTATTAAAATAAAACCATTTAAACTGGGTGTTCGGATTTATATGTCACTTAGTATACTTAGAAAAAGTTAAATACGTCTTTTTAAGACCTAACTTTGACACTTGTTTTCTTTAATCAAGTAAGTAAGATAGAGCAAGGTAATCTTTATCATAGAATTTTGATTGAGCGTGATTAAATAACAACACGGTTCTGGTCGCATCGCATCGAAAAAAATCAGTGTCCGTTCAGCTTTGACAGTGATCGCGAGGTGTTTATAGTGCGGGAAATGTTGTACGATGATGAGAAGGATGGCGAAAATTGCGAGTAAGTGTATAACTTCATCTATATACTGAGTGGAAAAAAATGTAAGGGACGCTAAACATACCGCCAAAAATTACTAAAATCGAATAAACATAGGCGTTTACATTTTTTTCTCACTCAGTATACGAGCCCCTTCCCACTTCAGTTGGCCCACTTCAAGATTTGTACCAAAATATGCCTTTATAAACTAAACATGACGAAACTATTTACTTCTAAAACAATTTATTCTCTCAAAAACGTTTTAGATACACTCTAGTCGTAAAAAAGCAACAATTGAAAGATTACCACTGGGTAACATCACCTTTATTTTTTATTACGGCCGAAATTCTTTGGGGCATAGTGTTAACCAAGTTTTGGTAAAAATTTGGTGTAGAACAATCCCATATTTCCTGAAGCTTTTGCCTCAGTTCGGTGATTGTACGAGCAGGATGTTGACGTAGAACCTTTTTTATCTCGTGCCACAAAGTTTCAATAGGTGACAGATCTGGACTGCTAGAAACCCATTTCAAAAGTGGTACATTATTTTCTTCCATCCATTTTATAGCCTTTTTTGAGGTATGGCACGCTGCACCATCTTGCTGAAACACAAAATCTTGGCCGGATGTCAAACATTCTTCCATCACTGCTAAAAGCGATTCTTCTAAAATTGCCAAATATTTTGTTTGTATCCACATTTCCATCAATAAAATGAAGTTTTCCTACTCCTTTTGATGACATAAAACAATTGTCATGGCTTTTATTTTTCACAGCCACATATGCGTTATAGAGTTAGAGCCGTTTTACACACAAGAGAATTACTCCGAAAATTATGGTCATAATTATGCGGAAAATGTTTGCTGTCGTATTACACGTAAAAGAATTCTTGTGAAAACTTTCATGGTAAAAATATAAAACCCGTTCTATAGAATATGCGCGAGAATCGGCGCAGAGGGTTATTTCCGTGCATGTCAATATCAAATGTCAACGTCAACAACATAACCTCACTTAACATTTATGGGTGTGGTCCTGTTCGAGTCGTACGAAGAAGCGTTTATTGTTATTGTTTATTCATCATGTCGTGAAATCGGGAAGAAGTTACACTGTTGTTGGAGGAGTACCAAAAATGGCCAAACTGTACAAGGTGTAATATTGACCAAGATGTCGATTTCAAAAATAAATTTAAATCAACGACGTCTGTTGTCTTTCCGATTATATTGGACGTCATACCCGTTAGGGTCATGTCCTTTCGAAATATTCGAAAATATTACTCTAATGCGCAGGCGTAACTCGGAGATTTTGTTTGCTTGTGTCATACAGGTTGTAGAGAAAATCTTCAATATTTTTCCCATGCAAATTTTCGGCATAATTATGACCATAATTTTCGGAGTAATTCTGTTGTGTGTAAAACGGCTCTTATTTTGCATTGAAATGAAAATAGGTTGATATGCTGTAATTGCAACATGTGTTATTTTTATGCTGCAAATTTGATTAGGGAGTGATAAAGTTGGTGTTTTCTACTATACAGGGTGTCCGCAAAGTTGGGGTTTTCTTTTTCAGAAACAACTACCCTTGAAATAACAAAGATAATGTGTAGTGAAACGCGGGCGACCAAGTAAAAAAAAATAAAGGAAAAAGTACTCACTCTCAAGTTGTCGAGAAGGGCTAAGTACGTCTCTGCCCGAAATCATACCGCTCCAACAGAAAATGAAATCAGCTGATGCGCTACCGAGCAGACGCAGAAACCACATGGATTGTCTTACACTTAATGGCACATCTTCTAACAAGGAAGGCAAAATGTTGCGTAAAAAGTCTAGGTATTGCATCCCGTCCAATCGATTTGGGAGAATAAATGGTCCAATGAGCATACCGTTCACCATGCCAGCCCAAACATTCACCGAAAATGTTTGTTGAAAATGTGCCCGACGGACAGCGTGCGGATTTTCTACTGACCAAACATGAGTGTTGCGAAAGTTACTCACCCCATTACGCGTGAACGTAGATTCGTCTGTCACCAATATGCACTTCAAAAAGTCCGGATTATTGTCATGTTGATGCAAAAACCACTCACAAAACCGCACTCTTGCTGGAAAATCGTCAGGTTGAAGGGCTTGTACACGTTGGACGTGAAACGGATACAGCCCCTCTTCACGCAGCGTTTGCCACACTTTAGTTTTTGATACTTGCACTTTTCTAGCCACGTCTCTAGTGTTTGTTGAGGGACTCTCGTATACGCGATTACCTCTACACGCGTGACCGTAACCGTCGGTTGAAGGTTGCATACTGACCTGACACACTGACCCCGACCCAGTTCTGTCGTCGGGTTGAGCCAGTGACCTTGTACCAATCGGTCGCGGCTACAGGACGGTATTCAGATATATTTGATGTTGCAGAGCCCTTTATCTCGGTTCCCTTAAGACATTGGTGTTATATGGTACTTAGAAAAATTGCTTATGTTTTCAAGATCTACACGTCGTGTAAAGGAAAACCCCAACTTTGCGGACACCCTGTATATTATCAAAATATTCATTGTTAATATTCTAAACCTATAACACCCTGCTACATTTTTATTATTTGTGTTTGATAAGAAAAAAACTGAGATTTCAATAGTTGGGCCAACCGAAGTCGGAAGGGTCTCGTAGATGAAATCGGTTTGAGAATCTGTCGTCTAGCCTCTATACTCCGAAGGAGCTTCACATTCAGTTCATTATATGCATTTCTCATGGGTCCACAATCAAATCTCATTATCATCACCTCCGCTATCGGCCCTTTCATCTCCGCATAGAATGAAATTTAATTATTCTCGGCATTTATTACGCCGCGTTCGTTTTTTCACTTTTTTCTCGTTTTGTTCCAGAATGCCGCTTCCCTCGCGGCAAGTGCTCCTGTTCGGGCAACGTCGGGTATTCCCGGCTGAGCGAACGGCTGGACGAGGAGGAAGAAGAGGACGAGGAAGAGGACAGCTTCTGCTGGAGTCCTGATAAAGCGGTAAGATCGTCAGCGATACCAAATAAAACCAAAAAAACATCATACAACGCTGTCAGTAGTTCATGAAGGTTTAAGTTCGGCACATCTGTGAGGAAAGTGTTCTTTGAATATGTATAACAAAATGTTCCTGGTCCCCACTGATTTGACAACGTTGCGATCTAGAAATTCATCATGTTGCAACATTGTTTATCACTGCCTGCAATCCACCATGTTTTTCTTGGCGGAGATTCTGCATCCTGGCTTCTCAAATACTGAGGTGCACTCCAATCTGAGAAAGAACGAGTTGCAGCTTTAGTCCGCCGCAATCTTTCCTGCTCCAGAGACGTTTAGTTCATTCAGGCCGGAAGGAAATTCTGTGTCTTCGCCCCAACTCCTAAACATCCGCAAAATTTATTCGCTGCCTTCTTCGCTCTCTTCCCGACCATAACTGGGATGATCTTATTGAATATCTCGTTGTCAAGATCGATTTCCTGAGTCAGGCCTCAAAATTTGGCATTACCATTAAGTACCCTTCGTGGTACAGCAGTCAAGCATAAAGCAAAGTTATACAAGAAGTACAAAAAGAGTCACAATAACCATCTACATGAACAGTACAAACGTCAAATATCTGTGGCCTATAAAAATTATACACGTAATGTTGAGATTTCCATCTCTCAAGATCCTAAACATTTTTGGAGTTTTATGCATGCAAAAAATCTGACTACTCGTAAAATGAAGTTGAATGACGTCTCACTGAACGATCCTTACTGTGCTGTCAATGCACTTGCAGATTTTTTTAACAGTGTTTTTGTTGATCCATCTGCTCGTAATGATTTTATTGAAGGCAGGAATCCTACTAGTCAGGTTAACATATTTTTCAATGACATTCATGAAAATGAGATTATTGCTGCATCTAAAAAACTCAAGAATAGAGTAACGGCCGGCCCAGACAACATCCCCTCGTTCATAGTCAAAGATTGTATTCATGTCGTTGTTAAGCCGTTATTAAAAATATACAATCTGACTATAGAAACCAACACATTCCCTGATATTTGGAAACTTTCTAGAGCGACACCTATTTTCAAATCAGGAGATAATCGACTATATTAAGCGGTGATCGATTGTTTGGTTTGGTAGGCATTGGTAGGAGTTGGGAAATTGTCGTATGACGTCGACGCGGTTTTTCCGGTTTTATTCCCGGCTTGCGAAATGTTTGGAAGGAAAGCGATACCGTTTCGGAAACTAGAAACTCGGCGCTTTACTGGGGAGCGAGAGCCGTCGCGGTAAGAGGAACGAATCGGATCGAAAACGGCCGGTAAAGTCGAAAAATCGGCGGTTTTTCGCGCGGTACGCGGAGTTATTTCACACTCGTTTCGCCGTTTATCGAAATATCGACTCGAGATCGGTCTCGTCGACTATATTAACGAGTGATCTTTTGTTTTTAGGTAGGATTTGGATTTAGAGAGCAGATCCAAACGGTCGACATCGACGCGGTTTTCCGGTTTTTTCCCGGTTCGCGAAACGTTCGGAAGGAAAGCGATACCGTATCGGAAACTAGAAACTCGGCGCTTTACGGGGGAGCGAGAGCCGGTGCGGTGAGAGCAAGAAACCAGTTCGAAAATGGCCGGTAAAGTCGAAAAAACCGGTAGATTTTCGTGCTGTTCGACGTTCAACATCGATCTCCTCCGAAGATAAAGGAGCTACGAGCCTGACGATTTTTGCGTGAGAAAGCCCGGACGTCGGACTCAAAGATAGCGTCTTTCTTTTTTTTTCTTTATCCCTTTTCGTTCGAAAATTTCGATTTTTTTGAATTCCTCGACTATGCGCTATCTTCCGATTTTTCCGGTTTTTTCCGGGTTCGCGAAACGTTCGGAAGGAAAGCGATACCGTTTCGGAAACTAGAATCTCGGCGCTTTATGGTCGAGCGAGAGCCGTCGCGGCAGGAGGAACAAACGCGATCGAAAATGGCCGGTAAAGTTGAAAAAACGGTGAGATATCCGTGCTGTTCGACGTTCTACATCGATCTCCTCCGAAGATAAAGGAGCTACGAACCTGACGATCTTTGCGTGAGAAAGCCCGGACGTCGGACTCAAAGATAGCGTTTTTCTTTTTTTCTTTATCCCTTTTCGTTCGAAAATTTCGATTTTTTCGAATTCCTCGACTATGCGCTATCTTCCGATTTTTCCGGTTTTTTTCCCGGTTCGCGAAACGTTCGGAAGGAAAGCGATACCGTTTCGGAAACTAGAAACTCGGCGTTTTACGGGGGAGCGAGAGCCGGTACGGTGAGAGCAAGAAAACAGTTCGAAAATGGCCGGTAAAGTCGAAAAAAACCGGTAGATTTTCGTGCTGTTCGACGTTCAACATCGATCTCCTCCGAAGATAAAGGAGCTACGAACCTGACAGTTTTTGCGTGAGAAAGCCCGAAAGTTGGACTCAAAGATAGCGTCTTTCATTTTTTCTGTATCCCTTTTCGTTCGAAAATTTCGATTTTTTTGAATTCCTCGACTATGCGCTATCTTCCGATTTTTCCGGTTTTTTTCCCGGTTCGCGATACGTTCGGAAGGAAAGCGATACCGTTGCGGAAACTAGAAACTCGGCGCTTTACGGGGGAGCGAGAGCCGGTGCGGTGAGAGCAAGAAAACAGTTCGAAAATGGCCGGTAAAGTCGAAAAAACCGGTAGATTTTCATGTTGTTCGACGTTCAACATCGATCTCCTCCGAAGATAAAGGAGCTATGAACCTGACGATTTTTTCGTGAGAAAGCCCGGACGTCGGACTCAAAGATAGCGTCTTTCTTTTTTTCTTTATCGCTTTTCGTTCGAAAATTTCGATTTTTTTGAATTCCTCGACTATGCGCTATCTTCCGATTTTTCCAATTTTTCCGGGTTTGCGAAACGTTCGGAAGGAAAGCGATACCGTTCCGGAAACTAAAAGCTCGGCGCTTTACGGGGGAGCGAGAGCCGGTGCGGTGAGAGCAAGAAACCAGTTCGAAAATGGCCGGTAAAGTCGAAAAAAACCGGTAGATTTTCGTGCTGTTCGACGTTCAACATCGATCTCCTCCGAAGATAAAGGAGCTACGAACCTGACGATTTTTGCGTGAGAAAGCCCGGACGTCGGACTCAAAGATAGCGTCTTTCTTTTTTTTTCCTTATCCCTTTCGTTCGAAAATTTTAATTTTTGGAATTCCTCGACTATGCGCTATCTTCCGATTTTTCCGGTTTTTTTTCCCGGTTCGCGATACGTTCGGAAGGAAAGCGATACCGTTGCGGAAACTAGAAACTCGGCGCTTTACGGGGGAGCGAGAGCCGGTGCGGTGAGAGCAAGAAAACAGTTCGAAAATGGCCGGTAAAGTCGAAAAAACCGGTAGATTTTCATGTTGTTCGACGTTCAACATCGATCTCCTCCGAAGATAAAGGAGCTATGAACCTGACGATTTTTGCGTGAGAAAGTCCGGACGTCGGACTCAAAGATAGCGTCTTTCTTTTTTTTCCTTATCCCTTTTCGTTCGAAAATTTTGATTTTTTTGAATTCCTCGACTATGCGCTATCTTCCGATTTTTCCGGTTTTTTTTCCCGGTTCGCGATACGTTCGGAAGGAAAGCGATACCGTTGCGGAAACTAGAAACTCGGCGCTTTACGGGGGAGCGAGAGCCGGTGCGGTGAGAGCAAGAAAACAGTTCGAAAATGGCCGGTAAAGTCGAAAAAACCGGTAGATTTTCATGTTGTTCGACGTTCAACATCGATCTCCTCCGAAGATAAAGGAGCTATGAACCTGACGATTTTTGCGTGAGAAAGTCCGGACGTCGGACTCAAAGATAGCGTCTTTCTTTTTTTTCCTTATCCCTTTTCGTTCGAAAATTTTGATTTTTTTGAATTCCTCGACTATGCGCTATCTTCCGATTTTTCCGGTTTTTTTTCCCGGTTCGCGATACGTTCGGAAGGAAAGCGATACCGTTTCGGAAACTAGAATCTCGGCGCTTTATGGTCGAGCGAGAGCCGTCGCGGCAGGAGGAACAAACGCGATCGAAAATGGCCGGTAAAGTTGAAAAAACGGTGAGATATCCGTGCTGTTCGACGTTCTACATCGATCTCCTCCGAAGATAAAGGAGCTACGAACCTGACGATCTTTGCGTGAGAAAGCCCGGACGTCGGACTCAAAGATAGCGTTTTTCTTTTTTTTCTTTATCCCTTTTCGTTCGAAAATTTTAATTTTTGGAATTCCTCGACTATGCGCTATCTTCCGATTTTTCCGGTTTTTTTTCCCGGTTCGCGATACGTTCGGAAGGAAAGCGATACCGTTGCGGAAACTAGAAACTCGGCGCTTTACGGGGGAGCGAGAGCCGGTGCGGTGAGAGCAAGAAAACAGTTCGAAAATGGCCGGTAAAGTCGAAAAAACCGGTAGATTTTCATGTTGTTCGACGTTCAACATCGATCTCCTCCGAAGATAAAGGAGCTATGAACCTGACGATTTTTGCGTGAGAAAGTCCGGACGTCGGACTCAAAGATAGCGTCTTTCTTTTTTTTCCTTATCCCTTTTCGTTCGAAAATTTTGATTTTTTTGAATTCCTCGACTATGCGCTATCTTCCGATTTTTCCGGTTTTTTTTCCCGGTTCGCGATACGTTCGGAAGGAAAGCGATACCGTTGCGGAAACTAGAAACTCGGCGCTTTACGGGGGAGCGAGAGCCGGTGCGGTGAGAGCAAGAAAACAGTTCGAAAATGGCCGGTAAAGTCGAAAAAACCGGTAGATTTTCATGTTGTTCGACGTTCAACATCGATCTCCTCCGAAGATAAAGGAGCTATGAACCTGACGATTTTTGCGTGAGAAAGTCCGGACGTCGGACTCAAAGATAGCGTCTTTCTTTTTTTTCCTTATCCCTTTTCGTTCGAAAATTTTGATTTTTTTGAATTCCTCGACTATGCGCTATCTTCCGATTTTTCCGGTTTTTTTTCCCGGTTCGCGATACGTTCGGAAGGAAAGCGATACCGTTGCGGAAACTAGAAACTCGGCGCTTTACGGGGGAGCGAGAGCCGGTGCGGTGAGAGCAAGAAAACAGTTCGAAAATGGCCGGTAAAGTCGAAAAAACCGGTAGATTTTCATGTTGTTCGACGTTCAACATCGATCTCCTCCGAAGATAAAGGAGCTATGAACCTGACGATTTTTGCGTGAGAAAGTCCGGACGTCGGACTCAAAGATAGCGTCTTTCTTTTTTTTTCCTTATCCCTTTTCGTTCGAAAATTTTGATTTTTTTGAATTCCTCGACTATGCGCTATCTTCCGATTTTTCCGGTTTTTTTTCCCGGTTCGCGATACGTTCGGAAGGAAAGCGATACCGTTGCGGAAACTAGAAACTCGGCGCTTTACGGGGGAGCGAGAGCCGGTGCGGTGAGAGCAAGAAAACAGTTCGAAAATGGCCGGTAAAGTCGAAAAAACCGGTAGATTTTCATGTTGTTCGACGTTCAACATCGATCTCCTCCGAAGATAAAGGAGCTATGAACCTGACGATTTTTGCGTGAGAAAGTCCGGACGTCGGACTGAAAGATAGCGTCTTTCTTTTTTTTTCCTTATCCCTTTTCGTTCGAAAATTTTGATTTTTTTGAATTCCTCGACTATGCGCTATCTTCCGATTTTTCCGGTTTTTTTTCCCGGTTCGCGATACGTTCGGAAGGAAAGCGATACCGTTGCGGAAACTAGAAACTCGGCGCTTTACGGGGGAGCGAGAGCCGGTGCGGTGAGAGCAAGAAAACAGTTCGAAAATGGCCGGTAAAGTCGAAAAAACCGGTAGATTTTCATGTTGTTCGACGTTCAACATCGATCTCCTCCGAAGATAAAGGAGCTATGAACCTGACGATTTTTGCGTGAGAAAGTCCGGACGTCGGACTCAAAGATAGCGTCTTTCTTTTTTTTCCTTATCCCTTTTCGTTCGAAAATTTTGATTTTTTTGAATTCCTCGACTATGCGCTATCTTCCGATTTTTCCGGTTTTTTTTCCCGGTTCGCGATACGTTCGGAAGGAAAGCGATACCGTTGCGGAAACTAGAAACTCGGCGCTTTACGGGGGAGCGAGAGCCGGTGCGGTGAGAGCAAGAAAACAGTTCGAAAATGGCCGGTAAAGTCGAAAAAACCGGTAGATTTTCATGTTGTTCGACGTTCAACATCGATCTCCTCCGAAGATAAAGGAGCTATGAACCTGACGATTTTTGCGTGAGAAAGTCCGGACGTCGGACTCAAAGATAGCGTCTTTCTTTTTTTTCCTTATCCCTTTTCGTTCGAAAATTTTGATTTTTTTGAATTCCTCGACTATGCGCTATCTTCCGATTTTTCCGGTTTTTTTTCCCGGTTCGCGATACGTTCGGAAGGAAAGCGATACCGTTGCGGAAACTAGAAACTCGGCGCTTTACGGGGGAGCGAGAGCCGGTGCGGTGAGAGCAAGAAAACAGTTCGAAAATGGCCGGTAAAGTCGAAAAAACCGGTAGATTTTCATGTTGTTCGACGTTCAACATCGATCTCCTCCGATGATAAAGGAGCTATGAACCTGACGATTTTTGCGTGAGAAAGTCCGGACGTCGGACTCAAAGATAGCGTCTTTCTTTTTTTTCCTTATCCCTTTTCGTTCGAAAATTTTGATTTTTTTGAATTCCTCGACTATGCGCTATCTTCCGATTTTTCCGGTTTTTTTCCGGGTTCGCGAAACGTTCGGAAGGAAAGCGATACCGTTTAGGAAACTAGAAACTCGGCGCTTTACGGGGGAGCGAGAGCCGGTGCGGTAGGAGGAACAAACGCGATCGAAAATGGCCGGTAAAGTTGACAAAACGGTAAGATTTCCGTGCTGTTCGACGTTGTACATCGATCTCCTCCGAAGATAAAGGAGCTACGAACCTGACGATTTCTGCGTGAGAAAGCCCGGACGTCGGACTCAAAGATAGCGTCTTTCTTTTTTTCTGTATCCCTTTTCGTTCGAAAATTTCGACTTTTTTTGAATTCCTCGACTATGCGCTATCTTCCGATTTTTCCGGTTTTTTCCGGGTTCGCGAAACGTTCGGAAGGAAAGCGATACCGTTTCGGAAACTAGAAACTCGGCGCTTTACGGGGGAGCGAGAGCCGGTGTGGTGAGAGCAAGAAACCAGTTCGAAAATGGCCGGTAAAGTCGAAAAAACCGGTAGATTTTCGTCCTGTTCGACGTTCAACATCGATCTCCTCCGAAGATAAAGGAGCTACGAACCTGACGATTTTTGCGTGAAAAAGCCCTGACGTCGGACTCAAAGATAGCGTTTTTCTTTTTTTTCTTTATCCCTTTTCGTTCGAAAATTTCGATTTTTTTGAATTCCTTGACTATGCGCTACTTTCCAATTTTTCTGTTTTTTTTCCGGGTTCGCGAAACGTTCGGAAGGAAAGCGATACCGTTTCGGAAACTAGAAACTTGGCGCATTACGGACGAGCGAGAGCCGTCGCGGTAGGAGGAAGAAACTCGATCGAAAACGACGGGTAAAGTCGAAAAAACGGTATATTTTCGTGCTGTTCGACGTTCACTTTCGATCTCCTCCGACGATAGACGAGCTACGAACTTGACGATTTTTGCATGAGAAAGCCCGGACTTCGGACTCAAAGATAGCGTCTTTTATTTTTTCTTTATCCCTTTTCGTTCGAAAGTTTCGATTTTTTAAAATTGCTCGACTATATGCTACTTTTGATGCGTGAAAAAGTCACTTTGTTTTCCGGCTCTGTCCTCGCCTATTACTACTATACGTAAGCGAGTAAAAATTATATGGCTATCGAAAAATAACGATAACGAGCTGAGGAAACGATTCTGATCGTTAGAATTATCGTCAAATTTCGAAAAAGTAAAGTAAAAGGAAGCAATATGTTACTTTTAATGGATTCAAGTCGTACCAGCACATAACTAAATCAGGAGTGCCTCAGGGTTCAAATCTTGGTCCTTTAATGTTTACATTATTTATTGATGATGTTGTGCATTATTTAAGTTGTAATAAACTCCTCTTTGCGGATGATTTCAAATTATTCAGCATTATTGAGTCTGAGACTGATTGTATTGCACTTCAGCGTGATATTGTTTCTCTTGTGGGTTGGTGTGACGAGAATAATTTATTTCTTAATGCGTCTAAGTGTAGTGTAGTCAGCTTTTCCAGGGAAACTTCTGCTTGTAAATTTAATTGTAAAATTGGGGATGCTTACATAAATCGTTATAACTCAATTAAGGATTTGGGTGAAGTTTTTGACCATAAACTTAATTTTTCCTGCACATAGCTCAAAAGGTGAGAGAAGCTTCGCGGGCGTACGTACTGTATTATTTTGAGAAACTATAGAAACTTTAACCGGCCAGAGTCAGTGTTGGTTTTGTATTCTGCATATATTAGATCGAAATTGGAATATGCATCGTTAACTTGGAATCCTATTTACAACTGCCACTGAAAGTTTGTTATTGTCTAGGTTTCAAGTGCAGTCTTTAGAACTGAGAAGGAAGTGTGCATCAATTATATTCTTTTATAAACTACTGCACAATCAAATTGATGCTGATGGGATTGTGGCTCAAATAAACTTTAATGTTCCATCTATTCAAACTCGTACAGCCAAAACATTTTAATGTGACAGGGCTCGCACAAATTTGTTTTTAAGGCACCCATATATGTGATGTGTGAAACTTTCGATGCAATATCAAATTATTGTGATATACGTGCTGACAGTTTGAACAGCATTCTGAAAGTAGCTAGAAATTGTTTTGATAATTTATGATATGTTACTCACCTGAGTGACATATGTTTTTTGCTTCTTTTTCTTGTTTGAAGTCACCTGCTTTTATGTGTTTTCTGTTCTTGTTATTTTGAGTTATCTTAGGATTGTCCTGTAAATGGTTTTCTTAACTGTTGGGCAATAAACGCTGTTTATTTATTATTTATTAATTACATTACGGACACGCCGACTGGAAGAGGCTCAGCGACTTTTTCTCTACCTCTCCCAGAAGAGAATTATCCACGTTGTGATGGACGAATACAGTTGAAGTTCTTGAACTTTGATTGATAAATAAATATTTCATTTCTACTTGCAGGAAGAAATCACGTTCTACAACGAGAACGAAAGCGCCCAGTCTGTAGTGGTGGAAAAAAACTTGTGCGCAAGTGACTTGTGCCAACTTTTGGCCATGAAAAATAGAGTATCGAAAAGCGTACATTGGAGCATCGTAGAGTGTTGGACTGACCTTGGACTGGGTAAGTTCGTATTTGAAAACAAAGTGTATCTTATTTTTGCGTATTTATAGTCAAGCAAAGTCGGTAAGTATTTGTGATGTGGAGGAAGTAGTAGTAGTTGTGGTGTGGAAGCGAAGACAGGCAAGTATCTGGTATCCTTGATTATTATTTTTTGCCGTACATTCTATTATTATAAGTATCACGTTAGATAGGTATAAACTTTATTGTACTAAAGTTAGTAAACACTTAATGGATCACCCTGTATTGTACGGCTATAGAGAAAAGACGTCTCCCTAGAAATCAAAATTGCCGAGAAATCGTAGAGCTCACATTTGCTTTTCTGAATATCTTTTAAGTGCGATCTGTTTGTTTTTCTATGACTCTTACTTGTCAAAAACGGTATTCAGGTGGTTATTTTTGACGATTCAACTATTTTATACCTCAGTCAGTTTTTTTATAGTCCGATTAGACGTCAGAAATCGTAATTATTTATATATTATGTAAATATTTTGCGTAAAAGTATTTGTATTCAAATTAACAGCCAATTATTCCTGGTACTTCGGTATCTATAAAGTAGAATTGATTGATAAAATATTAATATCCTTATCACAAATTGTCGTAAATAGATAAGAGAAATACACTTAACTTGATTAATGAATGGAGGAATCAGAGACAATCTGGAAGCTTTTTGGTACTAGATGTATTTTTTTGGTCTCAAAACCTGTCCATTTGGATTAGGTAAAAATGACTTAGGCCTAATTTCCTATGATTCCTCGATTCACATAAAAACTGACCCTCTGCAAGTTATATCCAACTTAAGTTTCTTTTTATACGGATGCAGCCGTCTATACAGGGTGTCCCGAAAAAAGTGTGCAATATTCTACCAGCGGTTTCTAGAGCTCAAAATAGGGTATTTCCGAAACGTGTTGAGATAAACACATAAAATTTGGAATTCTAGCCTAGTTTTTTATGCTGGATTTGAAAATATTAACAATTTTAGACAGTTTTGTTTGGAATCACACAAAGATTTTGGGGCTAAAATAACTTGAGTCCGTCCCTGTTACAGACGCTTCCAAACAAAACTGTGTAAATTTTAAATCCAGCATAAAAAACTAGTCTAGAATACCAAATTTTATGTCTGTATCTCTACACGTTTCGGAAATATTAAGGAAAAACCATCTTCAGGGGAACCCCTTTAAAAGACCGTAGCGCCCTTAGGGGACGTTTATCGACCTATGTTTATATAAACTTTTCTTCCTATTTTAAACTCTAGAAACCGCTAGTAGAATATTACACACTTTTTTTGAGAAACCCTGTATAAGAAAACGCCTTAATTCAGTGGTCGCTAACCTTTTCAGTGTGTTGAGCTACTTTGATAATTTTGGAACCATCGGACTTCAGTGTGAAGAAGTAGTTTCTCGTATTGACAGTCAATTGAATGATCTTCTTTGTAACGCTTGAGCTCCAATCTTGTTCACAATTTTTATCTTTACGACATAACCCCACGAGACCCACCATAGCTGGAGCGTGATAATCACCATTTTCGATATTGGAATTTTCTCAGAAAAAATAATGTTTTTAAAAGAAGAAAACAAGTCCTGCCCAGACTAGAAAACCTCCCTATACCGAGTTTTGTGCCAAAATCTGAAATATACTAAGTGACATATAAATCCGAACACCCAGTTTAAATGGTTTTATTTTAATAAAATTTTGTATAAGTACTCAATGAAGCATAATAAGTAAATGATAAAAATTTCAAAATGATTGCACTGCTTTAAAGCCCTTTGACCTTTAATAATGTGTGGATGCACCCTGATGTGCTACGCATTCTCCAACGCGCCTAGGCATGCTTCTGATCGGGTGGTCAATGTCCTCCTGTGGTATCTCATTCCAGGCAACCACCAACTCCTCTCGAAATGCTTCTAGAGTCTGAGGAGGACGTTGCAAATTGAGCAATCTCCTACCCATCATATCCCACACGTGCTCAATTGGGGATAAGTCGGGATATCTTGGTGGCCATGGTAACAATGTGACATCATTATGTTGAAAGAAGTCTATTGTGACTCTTGCAACATGTGGTCGGGCATTATCTTGTTGGAAAGTTGGATCTGCCAGGGTGTCAAGATAGGGTAAAAGATGGGGTTCTAGAACTTCGTGGATATAACGCTGCGCGTTCATGTTACCTCTGATGAAGATGGAACCATAAGCTATAGCACCCCAAACCATAACTCCAACAGTGTGATGAACATGTCTTTCAACAAAAAACTGTGGATTCCTCCTTTCACCACGTCGCCTTCTAACCCTGGCACGACCATCGTGCATGCCTAAACCAAATCGAGACTCGTCACTAAAGACAATACTGTTCCTTCCTGATCCCAGAGTGACCGTTGTCTGCACCACTCAAGGCGATTACGTCGGTGTTCTCGAGTTAAAGAGAGGACCCAGTGTGGCCGGTATGAAAACAAGCCAAAACTTCTCATTCGTCGGTAAACACTTCGCATGCCAATAGGTCTTCCGTGTTCTGCAAAACATTCATTTGCAATGGACCTGGTAGTGGAGAAACGGCCCCTTAGGGCCAATAATCTTAGGCGGCGATCTTCACGGTCTGTTGTTCTACGGCGGCGTCCAGTGCCCCTTGCTCTTTGCGTACGGCCTTCTGGGAGCCATGCCTGACAACACCTAACCACCGTGTCTACACTTCTTTGCACTCTAACTGCAATTGCCCGAAAAGAAAGTCCAGCTTCCCGAAGTCCCACTATACGGCCCCTATCAAACTCACTAAGTTGACGAAATCGTACAGGTCTCCGTACTCTAGGCATCGTAACCGATCGTAAAGGATGTCAAGAACCAAAATCCGCCAACGTTGATTCTTTACTGCGGCTGAAATATTCATTTTTAGAGCGTTGGTGAATTAAAAAAAAAGCATTATAAAAACCGGAATGTCCAACTGATAAGGCTGAAAATTTTTTCACTTGTTATTTACAGTAAGATAAATACATTCACCAACTTTTATTAAAATAAAACCATTTAAACTGGGTGTTCGGATTTATATGTCACTTAGTATACAAGCAATAAGGAAAAATAGAAAATAAAATTGTACACACCCGGTATCTCGCAAACTATCAACTTTTGGACTGAGGTATGTTTAGGTCAATTCACATATTTTGGTCTGTAGTATCTCCAATTTCGAGATTTCCCAACATTTCGCAGAGACCCTGTATATCCTTTGAGGTGCCTTCAGCTTTTGAAATACTTATTTTTTGATCACCCTGTATCGAGACGCATCCGCCTGCTATCAACTAGTGTGGTCTCTTAGCAGCAAAAGACCCCTTCGGAGAAGTCTGTTGACAAATAACCTACAGCAGCAACTAGAATTTTTACGATGTGGAGATATTCTCTTCTCGGAATTGTTATTCATCATGTCCGTCGGAGCGGTGTCACGCTGTAACTTTGCTAACGTTCGCTATTTGTTTAGAGCTAGTTGATGGATAGACAGGACTTTCAAAGTCGGCTGCGAGTGAGCAGAATGAGTAAATACGACCAAGATAAATAATAGCAAAGATAAATATTGCGATAGTCGCAGAAACTAAACATATCGACGGGAAGTTAAATAGGCCTCAAGTGGTGTATAGTAGAGAAAAAAGCGGTCAGAATCGGACCCCATGTTGTCTTGGAAAATGGCGTCAAGTAGATAGACTATATTTCCCGTGCCTTCTAGTACAATTTTCCGAGTTTAACCTTAACTACCCAAAACTATTTTAAACGTATTGTGACAGCTGTGATTAATAAAAGCAATTGACATGGCTTTTATTATATATATAACCACCTATGCGTTATAGACTTATTTTGCATTGAAATGAAAATAGGTTGATATGCTGTAATTGCAACATGAGTTATTTTTATGCTGCAAATTTGATTAGGGAGTAATAAAGTTGGTGTTTTCTACTATACAGGTATATTATCAAAATAGAAACAGTGAAATGAACTGAATTCCATTCAGCTCAGTATCAATGTAGCATTATTTAAACATTATTTGTCAATCTGGCAACACCGCCTTGGAAAATACAAAAGGAAACACGCGGTACCTTGACAGAAAGTCGAGCCATCTATAAGCGAATCACCAAACCAAGGACCGACTGACTTTCTCTCTGAGAATTGACGTATTCTCCTCTTCATCCCACAACGTCAACGCGGATGTTCCCCAGGGATCGGTATTGGCTCCGACATAGTTCCTCTTACATATCAATTACCTCTTTTCCTGCACGATCAATCGCCAAAAGGCGTGGGAAGTAAAAATATAAAATGACCAAAAGTTATTTTATAAAACCTCGTGGCATTCATTTTGTAACGTTAAGCGTCAAGCGTAACTCTGATTTGAACATGAGTTGAAACTGGAACCCTAGCAAAAATTGTCGATCATCAATTAAGGCAGCGTCGATCGCGAGCTAACAGTAGTTCGCAAAGGCAATTCTGGTGGCTCATAACATATCTCAAAAAGGTGTAACAATCATAGAAGCTTCCGTAAATTTTCAAAATTCGCATAGTAAACACAAGCTGCGACAACACTGCGGTGAGCGATCTGTTCGAGAACGATCTCGATTACGTTGAACGGAATAAATACGCAAGGCGCGGCTACAGTCCGGCGGTTGGGTTAGAGTTGGCGTGCAATTTAAAAAGTTATGAGCAGTACTAAGAAGATGAAGACATACCATTTCCATTCGGGATGGGAAGAACAATATTTATTTACAGAAGTTAAAGGTAAAATGTATAACATATGTTTCCGTTGCTAAAAAAGGGAATATCGAGAGACGCTATAAAACAGAACATGCGTATTTTGAAAAATCATTCCCATTACCTTCTGCAACGAGAACGGAAAAACTGAAACAATTACAAAATCACTTATTGGACAACAGACAATGTTTTTAAAAACAATCGACAACAGTAAGGCTGCAACTGAAGCGTCATACCGGGTGTCCCAGATAATTACACAAAAGAAAAAACATTATGAAGCCGGGGAGATGATAAAACAGACGTATAGTCAACGCCAAACAAAGTGGCGTGCACGTCATCAAGGTGGGTGTGTTGAAAAATTTACATTGTTGCCAAACTTTTTGTAAAATAATAAAATTTATTATTTACATATCTAGGTTTATAAGCAATATTAACCTCAAATGAGAACAAAAATAATAGTATAATAAAATTATAGATCTGTACTTGCATAATCATTAAGTATGACAATTATTGATCAGATGACACTATGAAACTACCATATTTAATTGATAGCTTAAAGGTACTGAATAAAAATCCAAATGGGGTCCTCCAAATTTATGCATGGTATTTATTTTACAGAATTCATACAGAAAAATGCATTCTAAAATTAGGTAAGCTACTGGTGTAAGCTTTTTCTGTACAATAAAGTTAGTCGGAGTTTCTTTCTTCTCAATAGGGTTAAATATACAATGGTAAGGAGGCAGACGAAGAACTTTGTGCCCATGTTGTTCCGCCAATTCATCAATCACGTATATTTTAGGTGGTTTGTTTCTAAAAAAGCAGTTATTTTAAGAATAGGAATAAACAAAAGAAATATAAACTGTCGACCAAAATATATATAATTAAGAAGCATTATGTACCGAGCAACAATACTCAATAGCTCTGTTTTAAACATTGTGTTTAAAAATGGTATGTTTTGATTTGTCAACCAGTCTTGGATATTTTTTTTTGTCCATGCATTGTTGGGCACTTTGTTCAATATCATGCTGTGATAAGGGGCGTTATCCAGTATAATCATAGATGGACTCTCCAATTTTTCTAATAACTGATGTTGAAACCATTTCAAAAAATTGTGGTTCATCTCTCCATGGTAATCGCTCAATTTTGTTTTCGAAGAAAATATCGCTTCACTATCCTCAATAAACCCATTTTCATTTCCAGCATGTAATATAATGTATCTAAAATATATTAGTTTTAAATTTTATAGTGCAAATTGTGTAAAAGTACATACCTTTTACCATCTGTTTTAATAGCTTTCACGCTTTTTTGGTTTCCATTTTGCCAAGAGCGACCTATGGTCCCATTTTGAAATATCCAAGTTTCATCGAGGAAGACAAACTGGTATAAGGCCTCAACCTTGGCTTGATTGTATTGCCTTAGAAATTCCACCCTTTTCAAAGCTATACTTGGTAGTTCCATGAGCCCTCGCGGATTGTCCTTAAGCCACTTAAATCCAAGATCTCTAAGCAACCGCCTTAAAGACGTGGCACTACCATCAAATAATGCCCTATCTCTTAATCGAGACCATAAAGTTTGTATCGTAACTTGTTCTTCTGAAACCATGTGTAATATGACATTATAATTTAGTTAACAAATTAATGCAAATTTCTGATAAGTTATTATAATAAGATCTTACTTTTGTGATACATATTATAGATCACTTCTCGAATGGCACTTGTATCCAATGTCGCTGTGTTGGTTACACGTTTAATATAACTCCGCTTTTTCTTGGGCGATTCTAAATTTGCATCACTTTTCACACCCTCGGAAATACGACTAACTGTCCTTAAACTAATTTTTAAAGCAGCAGCAACACGCTACAAAAAATGAAATAAAATTTCACTATTATTAATATACATTACATATAATTATTAGTAACCTACCTCTTGAACAGCATTTAAAGGCAACAAAGGCCCGTTGTTGTCCCTTTCTTGCTCAAAGTAGTGCATTAACGAGGCCACGAGTTCCTTACACCGACTATTTAACTGTTTGGGCATCTTTATATACCAAAATTGCCTTTATCTACTCGTAAAATGAATAATTTTGTTTTGAAACAAACAGTTGTTGATTTACAGTATGCGGGGCCAAAGGATTTATAAAGATTTGAAATGCCACAAATTGATTCAGTGTCAAAATTAATACAAATGTCAGTTCCCAGTTTAAATAAGTTTCAAGGTGACAATGTGTCAACGCTGCGAAATCGGTTTAGTGCGTTTACATGTCGATAAGTGATTGGATCGTTTGCAAAACATTTTATTTCGCATAATGCGTCTAAATTTATCAGAAAGCAACTTATGTGATATTTTAATAACAATGTTTATATGACTATTAACCATAATAAGAGAGTAATGACCATTTTACAATTTATATATCACATTAATATGAAACTGCAATAGAGCAATTGTTTGTGATATAAACCTAGGCATTAGGTCGGGGAATTTTTATCGTGATGACGTGCACGCCACTTTGTTTGGCGTTGACTATATTTAGAAGCTGTAGATTCATTACTTGTCAACTTTAGAAATAAAGATGTGATGAGACGAGTAGAAGTAATGAGAAATGATATAGTTTTACAGTTAAGAAAAGACTTCGATAACTGTGCTTATTTTTCACTGCAGATGGATGAATTCACAGATGTCGTTGACATCTCTCAGATGACCGTGTTCGTCTGGATGGTTTTTAGTGATTTTACGGTTAAAGAAGATCTTTTGAAGTTTATTCCACTAAAAGGACAGACTTTATTTTTTATGGCCATACTTCTAGAGGCCGCCACTTACAGCCCTATTTCGGTAAATAACTTATCATAACTTTTTGTGCTACCCTGTATACAAGAACTGACCGAAAAATCTTATTTTCTCGTATTTCCACAACAAAAAAGGTTTACTTGCTAAAAATAACTTAATACTCAAACCTTGACCCCTCTGCGCGTACAAGTTTCTGACTATCCTTACAAAGCGCGTAAACAGGAAGTATTTAAGATGCTTTCCTGTTTAAGAAACGCTGATCTATTATTCGCTACCGCGATCATTCATAATGAAGATGAACATCTTAATGCTGGCTTAGGCAAGAAAACACGCTCTTGTAGAGCTTTGAGGTTGGGAATTATGATTTAATGTAGGAATTTGAACGTATATTTTGGTGGGTCGTTAACGTGAGGAAAGTGGGCGCCAATAATTCACGAGTTTTCTGCGTATAGGAGGATACCGACGATGATAAATATGGAGGAATAGTAATTCCACCTTACAAGCGTTACTACCCTGTACCTTTTCACTTTTATTACGAGGGTAGTGCATAAACATCTTAACAAGGACGTCAATGTCAGGATAATTTCAAAGACACTTAAGTCACTGATCATGAGTCTCTCAACACCTTAGAGTAGTAGAGTAACCACATGATCATTTTTGAGCCTAACCCCAAATTTTTCCCGCACATTTTGTTTGTTGCCAGTAAATCCGAAACGGTTAATTTGACAGCTGTCAAAATGTGACATTATTCGCACACTTTTTTGAGGCCAATAAGATAGCGTGTATAACATGTCTCAATCGTCTTCCGTTTTGCCGCAAGCTGCCTCAACTTTCATTTTTCTTATGGCCGCCATATTGGATTTTTCGATTTTTGAAAAGTAAAATTTCCAGCCTAGTGATGTATCACAAGTGCATAAAAGATTGGAGTATCATAGAAATATCATCACACGTAATGTTATGTATTAATTTCTTTCTAAGGAGGCCATGATTCATTTGTCAGAAAACAAAACTAATAGGTAACGCATTTTTTCATCAGCCTGTATGTTCAGTCTGAACCACAATTCAGAAAGAAGAAAAAATGTATACAGATACTATACTATAACTATCTAAAACTGTAATGACTCATCGATGTTCACGTGAACATCACTTAACTGCCAGTAGTCGGCTGTTCATAGGCGGGGTATGAATGTTTAACATGGGTGAACTAGATTTGTCACATGCTTAATAAAGAGTGGTTTGAAACATATTGTAAGTCAAAAATTTGGGAATTGCCTTTATTCATCGTCGCTTCCACTTACATCTGACAGTAAAAAACTGTCGCTATCGCTTTCCTCGTTGAAATTGACTATAACTGGCTCTATGATGGTGTCGATGTGGTGGTCAAGTTGCCACATTTTTGTTTCTTCCTTCACAACATGACGGATAGCATTCTGACAAGCTTCGGGCGTTACTAGCTGTATGGAAGTCTCAAGTAACACCTTAACGTCTGGTAATTTGAAGGTTGTGTTATGGCGCGCAATATAACCCTTCACTTGAGCCCAGATGAGCTCTGTTGGGTTCAGTTCACAGTGGTAGGGCGGTAACCGCAGCACAGTGACACCACATTGACGGGCCATCTCATCAGTCACGTAACTAATGTTCGCAGGTTTGTGCTGTTTAATTTTTTCATACAATTCCGCTTTCACACATGAATCGTCATTTTTCGCGCAACCATTGCTGCATGTCACTTTTTCGAGATCCCATAGTCGGTACACGTTCGGCTCGACGACTATGGTAGGAAGCATTATCCATGACGATCACAGAGTTGGGCTCAACTCGCTGAAGCACCCCTTGAAACCAGCTCTCGAAGCAGGTGGCATTCATTTCGTCATGGTAATCACCTCCTTTCTTAGAGACGAAAATCAAGTCACACTCTTCTAAAAGCCACTATCGCTACCAATATGAGTTACGATCAATCTTTTACCTTTCCCTGACGGTCCACGAAGACCTGTTGACAAACCTTCAATGCTTGCTTGTCGGTTACTCACTACGTTTTTGTCTATCCAGGTTTTTTTAACTGGATGACCTGCATTTACCCATGTCTCGTCCAAATAATAGATTTTTCTGCTTTGTCGCCTATATTCAATCATTTCGCGTAGTTATTTTCGACGCCAGGCGACTATTTCAGGTCTCTCTATCAATACTGACTTCCGATTACGCGTTTCGTAACGAAAATTAATTTCGCGCAGGGATTTCCTCATTACCTCGACGCTCATTTGGGGTATAATTTCATTTTCCTTGATCGCTGCATGTACAGCCTTGAGGGTTGGTATCTCATTCCTAAAGAAGAATGAATGTACGGTTCGCCTTAATGCCATTTTGCTATCGTCATCCAATTTAACGGCCTTTCGTCCCTTCAAATTAAACTTTGGATCAGTAGTAGCTCCAGTTTTCTTCTTTTCATGCACCACCCTGCGAATGGTCCACTCTGGAACGCCTGTCATACTTTCACAAAGCGCGAGTGCATCTCCCTGCGACATCGTTCTGTTCAGATAATTGAACACGTTGAGCACGATTTCTTTCGCGTCCTTCTTCAGTGCTTTACGAAGCCGTCTACTTGTTCCCTGGCTTTCAGTACTTCCAGTCGTGCCATTTGTACTCTCCATGGTTAAGTATAACCAAAACAGTAACCACAGAAACCACAACAATAACAATCACACAACAATTCTTATAAAAACACACAATATGCGATCGCTCAACGAAACACGTTCCAATGCGTTGCCGACGCCTATGCGTCTGCCGGTCGAGGCGCGACTTTGATTTCATTGGTTCTACCGGCGGAGAACAATCAGCCATTATTTCCATCTCTGTCTGTGCTGTTGACCATCGCAAAGCCACAGAAACGACATATGTCGTACGCTATACGGCTGTACTGGAAGGAAGCCGGGATCGAGCTCTGATCACGTGTTGATCACGCGTCATTACAGTTTTAAATAGTTGTAGTATAGTTGATAAACTGTCGCGACAAGTACCAAAATCTCCACTGTCAGCGAATTTTGAAAATCCCATCCCAACGTTTGATAGCAAGCCAAGGGAATTAATTATAAATCATCAATAATATCTTCTGAGAGAGATAAAAACCACGAAATACCCGCCTACAAGGCATACACCTAGCAGAGCGTCCGTAGATATTATGCAGACGATAATCGTATTGGTTGACCAATCAGCGTCAAACATTTTTTGTGGGACTATTTCTGTTTACTGATAAGATCGTTCCAACGAGTTTTTTTCTGTTTTGCGAGAGGAGTGTACAGAAATAAAATCTTCGATTTGCATGGGTGGAGTTAGTATGTTTCTCATTTATTGGTTACAAATCAGCCATTTCTGTGCTACTAATTTTTTCTGCCCATCAGAACACTGGAAAAAAATACGCTTGAACTCGTAATTTTTATTTCGAGGTCAAAATCTTTTGCGCCTATTTAGTGTTGCAAAAAACACGATTTTCTTTATTTCTATCAGTTTGTACTGCCTAACCTTTAATTTGAGTAAATAAGTCTTTGATGAGTTGACAAACTGACATAAATGAAAAACACAGGACAACAGGAATCTTGCGAACCGAAGTTTGATTATTATCGGAGGACGAGGAGGAAGTATAGAGTCAGCCTACTTGACACGCCATTTTTTAGCAGCGGATATGCTCACACAATTAATCTCTCTCGACTTTGTTGCGGAGATAACGTCTGTCAAACAATCCGCAGATGATTAATGGCTTCTGTAATCAGACTTTTCCTTCTTATCTGTTTGATCATTAAAAAAATCGATACTTTGAGAATACTTCACAACAATTTGACAACAACTAAATAATAAATATAAAGTATTTGTGTACCAACATAACGCGCAAAACTCATTTTTGGATGCGATTCAAAAATCGAAAAGGTGCGACAAAGATAAATAGATGCAATTCAGAGAGCGATTCTCAAGGCGATTACGTCGGTGTTCTCGAGTTAAAGGGAGGACCCAGTGTGGCCGGTATGAAAACAAGCCAAAACTTCTCATTCGTCGGTAAACACTTCGCATGCCAATAGGTCTTCCGTGTTCTGCAAACCATTCATTTGCAATGGACCTGGTAGTGGAGAAACGGTCCCTTAAGGCCAATAATCTTAGGCGGCGGTCTTCACGGTCTGTTGTTCTACGGCGGCGTCCAGTGCCCCTTGCTCTTTGCGTACGGCCTTCTCGAAGCCATGCCTGACAACACCTAACCACAGTGTCTACACTTCTTGCACTCTAACTGCGATTGCCCGAAAAGAAAGTCCAGCTTCCCGAAGTCCCACTATACGGCCCCTATCAAACTCACTAAGTTGACGAAATCGTACAGGTCTCCGTACTCTAGGCATCGTAACCGATCGTAAAGGATGTCAAGAACCAAAATCCGCCAACGTTGATTCTTTACTGCGGCTGAAATATTCATTTTTAGAGCGTTAGTGAATTAAAAAAAAGCAGTATAAAACCGGAATGTCCCAACTGATAAGGCTGAATTTTTTTTCACTTGTTATTTACAGTAAGATAAATACATTCACCAACTTTTATTAAAATAATACCATTTAAACTGGGTGTTCGGATTTATGTCACTTAGTATATAAATTTGTTGTCAATATGTTCCTGACATCGTGTCTAGTTATTGTTGGTATTTTCAATAACTTGAATTATGCGCGTATTTTTTATTGGAAAAAAATTGCGCACCCATACATTATGGGGATGCCCCTGTTATCCGCCAATGCTTTCAGGTACCGAAAAACTCTTGGATGCAGAAGATAGTCTGTCGAAGCGAAAACTCCCTTCGTTCTCTCCAGTTTTATTATCATTCTTCACA
>CAVLJG010000898.1:487163-775279 GCA_963669975.1 Acanthoscelides obtectus | reverse complement strand
AATAATATGTGCTCGTGTTTGGCACAACGGATATAATCCGCCTTATCGGTAAATCGCATCGGAAACAAAAAAGCGAAGAATTGGAACGATGTTTTTACAATTACTTTATTCAGTTGTATACAGTCAGTGTCAGTCGGTAACGCGTGAGTGAATAGTGGTGTCTGTTGCGTGGCTCAAACGAAATAAAAAATGGCACATGTTATGCGGATCGGTTTCCCAATCGAGTGCAACCAACCCCTCGTGCCTTTGTTAATGTAGTACACAAGGCTCGTGAATCAGGTGACTTAAGACCTCACAGGGGACGGCATGCCGGTGCTCCAGATCTCACGATCAAATACAGGTCCGCACTGAAATACTTGTCGGGAGGATACTTTATAAAACAAGGTAAATTTTTTTTTTATTTTTACACACATATTTTGGTTTATCTTCCTCTACAATCTTATGTGAAAATTACGACTCAACTTCAAAGTCACCCTGTATAAGTATAGCAAAAACCCCGGAAAGTATACTCTGGTTTCTGGGTGAAATCTTGTCCCCTGTATGATTATTAAAGTTCTGGCCCTGTAATAAAAGAGTACTAATATGAATGATGATGTTTATCTGGTCCGGAGCGCAAATTTCACTGAAAGGACAAAGGATATCTGATTTCAAGGAGGAAAATCCGTAAAATTCGGCACACTGTGCGAGAAACGTTTATCGATTGCCGCTATTCCATCACTTTAGAGATGGGCCGTTCTTTCCCCTCCTTAGCTAAAATATTGTGAAGCGGTTTCCTTACGTTTTTTTTACCCGACTGCCTCAGTAGGAGCGTTATGTTAATTAATATTTCACGATATTTCATACGTGTGGACGTAGAGAAGTGTCAAAGACCAGTCGTATAGCTCAGCGTTTTTTACTATTTAAAGACTAATTCATTACTTTGACACTAATTTATAACGCTTGCAACTAAATTATAACAATAACTATGTCGACTGGACTTTGATACCATCTTAAGGCGCCGTTGTCTGTCTCAACTGCTTCCGGCATCTGGTCGGGTATTTATTCCTCTATCGACGAGTCGAGAAACATTCCAGCGTTTCCATGAAAGTGAATTAGATGGCAACAGGTCTCGATTATCCTTGAACCTCAGCCAAGCCTGAAAGGAAATCATTACCGTTCTGCTTGTATTTCGTGAGATGTTGCTAATATAAGCCCATTCGCAAGCTTTTTTGTGAATAACTATGAACAAATTCTATAGCCACCACCAACATTTTCTGAAATTGATTGACGCATTCGTTCCACACATGCCACATTCCTGTCTGTTGATGCAGCACTCAATGCACCTGGTCGCGGCTTATCATTCGTCTCCTCTCTCTTCCACTCTTGAATTGTCGACACCATTCCTTGACAGTTGGATACGCAAAACGTGCATCTCCATACAATGTTTGCATTCGCGTATGAATTTGCAATGGTTGCAAAACTTCATCACGCAAAAATTGAATGACTGAACGCTGATTATACGCCGCACCCTGTATTTTGACGGATTGTTAACAACAAACACCATTCAGTCAATATAAATGACAGGAACTGATCAGTGTGGCGTTTACAAACTCAGCTAACATCGCAGAACGTCAGTTTACCGATTAGATGGATTTCAATTGAACATTAAAAATCTAGCGGTATGAAGAAAACGGTGACTGGTTATACAACTAGATTGTCCCATCACTAGCCACAGCCAACTGTATCCGCGACCTACCTTAAGGACAATCCACGCCTCGCCGCCTAGCAACAACCTTGACGCTCGGCGCGTTGACGCCTGACGACGCGTTGACGCTCTTCGCGTTATATGACACCAGGCACAATCGAAACACTCTCAAGATACGATCATTAACTTTTTATTCCTGGAAGTGAGCGAATCACACATACATTTTAGCGGAATCGTGATGGGTTTGATATCTATGTGTAATTAACGTTTAGTAGATTGGGTTTGTTGTATGTTGCCATTATGGAGGCTCGAGCTGGAACAGCTTCGTTATGGTAGACCCTTTCTAATTGAAAGCGACAAATAGAGTGTAAAACCCGATGTGGGTATGAGTCAATGTATATTTCTAAAATATGTTTGTATTCTGCTATTGTCTGATAGATGGTGCTAGGAGCTTACAGATCCTTTGTAATTGCGGAAAAATTCCAAAATGTGATACAGGGTGCGACAGAGAGGATGGACGGTTTTAAAAAAATCATAAAATAGTTAATTTTCAGGGTCAATGGTGCGAGTTTGCGATACAGTTACTTTTGGGCTGTGTAGCGGTCTTTCGTTAACTAATGCGGATTTTCATTAGCCCAATAACGACAATCCTGCTGGTTAACCATGCTGTTTAGGTGAATGTGGGCTTCGTCACTCATAAACAAAATGGGGTTCTCATTTGATCGATCAGTGCTTCCATCTCACGTGCGAAGTGCATAATCTCCGGGCTGTAAATGTTGCACAATGGCCAATTTGTAGCGGTGAAAGCGGAGATCCATATGCAAAATTCGCCTTACCGAACGATCACTAAGGCGAAGTGCAGCGGCATGTTTCCGGGAAGATCGAGTCGGACTGCGAAGAAGGACCTGTCGAACGCGTTCAACATTTTCAGTAGTTCGAACTGTTCGCGGCGCTCCTCTGGTCTTCTGTTGATCAGTTCACCACGCCTGCGAAGTGATTCAACCCAACGAAGGATGGTGTTTCGAGAGGGAACAGCTCTATTCCGATGAATGTTGAAGTGGCGACGAAACTCACGCTGTACGACGATGACTGACTCATTATTTCGGACGATACAATCATAGGCGAAACGCGGCGCTCCACCATCCAAGGCTCCATAACGACAACAACTGGTAAAATAATGCTAGATCTCACGAGTCAAACGGCACCTCCCCCCTCAAAAACGTCCGTCCTCTCTGCCGCACCCTGTATTATGTTCTTGGCTGGTGCACGACACATACACCCACGAAAAAAAAATCGCGTGAAGTAGATTTTTTTGGCCTATATTCCAATAAATTTGCCCTTAAACTCAGAATGATAAATTCCTAATACACGCGTCTCTGTGTCATGAAGTGTGTGTGTTTCGTAGTCGACTGTGGCTGCCATGCTGGTACGGCTGGCGAGTGGCGAGGTTAGTCATAGCAACGTTGCCCGATTGTCGGTAGAGTAGGGAAAAACGTCTACATCGCATCGTTGTTAAATGTGTGAGTTTATGGAGGGTAATTTTTTTTATTTTATACGAAAACAGTGCCCTCTATGAAAAAAAACAAAAGTATTTTTGTAATACATTGAAGGTATACAATTCGAAAAATTGCGTGGTTTAGAAAAAACAGTGGCGTACTATTTTTATTTGGAAAAATATGCTCAGGTACATCTACCATAACCCAATTTTAGCTCATATTCCAGTTGCCGTTTTTAAAGTAAAGCAAAAAATTGCATCAGAACGGAAAAGTTTTTCGGTCATTTTAATTCACTACAGGTACAGTAGAGAGCGCCCTCTAGCGGCTACAGTAAAACTACGCCCATGGTTCGTTTTGTCGTACCAAAAAACCCTTGTATACCATTTTCACTGTTATACATCAAATATTGTTCGAAATATTAAAAAAAAACTATTTTAGAAAGTAAATTTATTTCGGAAGCCACGCATTTTTCGACCCATGTTTATATAGACTTTATGCATTAATTTTAAAAGTTCTGTCGAATCTTAAAGATATGCAACAATAACTGAATCGCCTATATAAGATCGATTCAATTAAGTCTTCGACATTTATCGCGGCAATTTTGCGAGGCGTTTCCGGGGAATCGAAATCGATGGGTAAGAAAGAACTCGCAGCTATTTGAATAAGCCACAGGATCTGGTGCCCGTGACAGGCGTGCCATGCGCGTTCTATTCGATTACCTTATTGGAAGCGTCGTACAGAGGCGGATTCGAAGTGAAATTTGGTACGAATCAGCCAAAAATCATATACTGTCTTTTTCACAAAATAACAGTGCTTATCTGGTAATCTTTCAAATGAAATAGTGACACACGATCCAGGACGGAACAAAAAGATATAAAAACCTGTTTTCACATGGCAAGCTGAATTTCAGGGTTTATTCTGGCAACGATTGAAATAGTTTTTACAATAAAACGGATGATGAAATACAACCTCAATTTTTTTTACCGACTTCCAAAGTTGAGGGAAGGACGAGATGTTTCACAAAAAAAAAAGGATTTAAGTTTTTGGCGTTGATTTCTAATAAGATCTGTTAAAAAGTGACATCACCATTACTAAAACTAACCAGCTCATCTCAAGAAAAAAAATCACAGTCCTAAACCTGATGGTTTAGTTGTGATTCCCGTTTTTTTCGACATTTGACAAAATGCAAATACCTCCTGAACTATAAAACTTTTCGGACCACACATATAGGGGTTGATTCGATAGGTTTTGAGGCCCCTATCATGTGACTTCGTTGATCCATTACTAACTTTACACCCTGTATGTCACTTAGTATACAGGGTTATCCAAATTAAGTGTCCAACCATTAGTAACTTTGTTATTAGTGAAAATACAAAGTTGTTTGAATTAGCAAACTAGTAGCATTTTTAACGCTGGTAAAAATGAGAAATAAAAAAAAAACAATTGGGGGTCGTTATTTTGATTTTTTTCAGTAAAATAACGTTTTTTTAATGGAAACCCCTGTATATTATATTTTTTTCTGTTAAAGCATCAAATTTTAAACAAAAAAGCTTACAATAACTTTTCTCCTAGGTTACAACTTGTTGAAGTTATGGCCTCCAATCTGAAACAATTAAATTGTATCGACAAACTTATTTTCAACATCAACTTATAATCTTACAAAATACAATAACAATTTTTTTAAAGAAGATGCTCGAAAACACCACCTTGTTCTTCAATACATTTTGGCACGTTTTTCAACTGCTCGAACTGTCTTAAGTATGGTCCTACCATCTATCTGGGTTATCTTTTCCCTAACTGCAGTCTTTAACGCGTCAAGGTTATCGTACCTTCGCTTGTAAATTTGGTTCTTTAAGTAACCCCACAAGAAGTAATCAAGTGGGTTTAGATCTGGTGATCTGGGAGGCCACTGTATTGGGCCATTTGTTCCTATCCACTGACCATTAAAAGTAGTACTTAGAAAATGTTAAGTACCTCTGGAGTTGTGGGCAGGTGCGCCATCTTGCTGAAAATGCAGATGATGTCTACTTATAAGATCCAATTCGTCTAAGAAATTAGTCAGAATTTCTGACATAAATTCCACATATCTTTCACCAGTTAGGGTTCCCTCATAAAAGAACGGGCCTAACAATTTTTGAACCAATTATACCGCACCAAACGTTGAAACTGAAACGGACTTGTGGGCCTCTTGGATGTACTAACAAAAGATTTTCTCTTGACCAATAATGGTGGTTTTTTCTATTAAACATTCCAGAATTTGAAAAATTTGATTCATCTGTCCATAAAAGGTAACGAAAGTTATTTACATTTTGGCGACAGAAGCTAAGATACCAATGGCAAAAACAAGTCTTCTCTCTGGATCGCCTGCCAAAAGCGTTTGAACTGGTCGGTACTTATACGGAATAAATTTGTATTTTTTTAAAATCCTTTGAACAGTACCATAACTGAAATTAGAGTCCTTGAGAATATCTGCTATTGAATTCTCACGATAAGCTTCAAAATATCCAATAACTGCAATTTCCGTGGCCTCGCTTATTATGAATCTTTTTTTGCCCTTGTTTTAGCAAAAACATTTTCGTTGCCCCTAATTTTCGATAAAGTCTCAGAAAATATCGTTCATACGGTTGAATGCGAGCGGGATATAATTCACTGTCTCTTGCTCTCAAGGAGGATTTTCTGCACACTAAATAGCATTCTAACATATCACACTTTTCTTCATGGGAGAACATTTTTCTTTAAATTAATGACACAATACAGCTTATAAACAAGTATTTACACTAATGTTTGACATTATTTGATTTTATCATTGTTTTCCAAAGCCTTCTAGTTGCGAGTATGTCCAGTTTAACAATTTGTCGCTTATCTTAATGCTGTCAAATCGCGAACGCCATGTTGTTTTCATAGCCGTCTTAATATTATAATACTGCAAATAATTAAAAATATTTATCGTTATTTTGACTTTATTTTTGACTTTAGCGGAAAAGTCATTATGAACTTTTTTGTTTAAAATTTGATGCTTTAACAGAAAAAAATATAATATACAGGGGTTTCCATTTAAAAAAATGTTATTTTACTGAAAAAAAATCAAAATAACGACTCTCAATTGTTTTTTTTATTTCTCATTTTTACCAGCGTTAAAAATGCTACTAGTTTGCTAATTCAAACAACTTTGTATTTTCACTAATAACAAAGTTACTAATGGTGGACACTTAATTTGGATAACCCTGTATACGAAAAAGTGTGCAATATTCTACCAGCGGTCGACAAACGTCCCCTAAGGGCGCTACGGTCTTTTAAAGGGGCTCTCCTGAAGATGGGTTTTCCTTAATATTTCCGAAACGTGTTGAGATAAAGTCATAAAATTTGGTAGTCTAACCTAGTTTTTTATGCTGGATTTAAAATATCAACAATTTTAGACAGGTTTGTTTGGAAGCGTATGGAACAGGGACGGACTCAGGTTATTTTAGCCCCAAAATTTTTGTGTGATACTATTCTTGAAACAATTCATTTAAATTCGCAGTACCTACATTTCCTATCATGTGACAAATTCTTTAGTTTGATTTTATTCAAAAATGGCACAATTTATCGATATTCAATAGAGTACCTTTTTTATGTGGAAAACCCAAATTTTCAAATTCTGAAATTGAATTTCAAAAATAGAATCACACAAAAATTTTGGGGCTAAAATAACCTCCGTCCGTGTTACATACGCTTCCAAAGAAAACTGTCTAAAATTATTAATATTTTTAAATCCAGCATAAAAAACTAGGCTAGAATACCAATTTTATGTCTTTATGTTAACACGTTTCGGAAATATTAAGGAAAAACCATCTTCAGGGAGCCTCTTTAAAAGACCGTAGCGCCCTTAGGGGACGTTTGTCGACCTATGTTTATATAAACTTTTCTCCTTATTTTAAGCTCTAGAAACCGCTGGTAGAATATTGCACACTTTTTATAGTGTCAAACAAAATAAGTGTCTTTTACTACGATTTCATTATTTAAATTGGTGATTAATGGATACATTTTTTTTGTAGAGAGGAAATAAATTTTTCCGAAACGTCCTCAACTTTATAACAGGAAACTGTGTTCCGTTAGACCCCAAATTACAATTAATTACAACAAAAACGGAACTATATTAAGATGTGTTTTTTGTTGACATTTATTCAAAATCAATAGGGTCGCTCAACAATTAACATCGTTAGAATGTCTTCTAAGTACAGAATTTGAATGATAAAGTGTTATCTACCTCCTTTTGTTGCCTCAATTCAGAATAGCTGTTAGTGAAAATCGATTAGATAAATAGAAAAGATAAAGAGGCCGCCAGGCAATTTATTTCGACGACGACGAGCCGAAGAGCTTGTGAAGTTGGTGTTTCGGACTGACAAGCCATCCTATTATTTCTTTCATACCGATTGAGATTCCATAAATGGTTTACCCTACCGAGCGTAGGGGCTAAAAATCGAAAAATAAAGTAAAGAGAATGAATCGAATTATACTAAGTGACATATAAATCCGAACACCCAGTTTAAATGGTTTTATTTGAATAAAATTTTGTATAAGTACTTAATGATGCATAATAAGTAAATGATAAAAATTTCAAAATGATTGCACTGCTTTAAAGCCCTTTGGCCTTTAATAATGTGTGGATGCACCCTGATGTGCTACGCATTATTCTCCAACGCGCCTAGGCATGCTTCTGATCAGGTGGTCAATGTCCTCCTGTGGTATCTCATTCCAGGCAACCACCAACTCCTCTCGAAGAGCTTCTAGAGTCTGAGGAGGACGTTGCAAATTGAGCAATCTCCTACCCATCATATCCCACACGTGCTCAATTGGGGATAAGTCGGGAGATCTGGTGGCCATGGTAACAATGTGACATCATTATGTTGAAAGAAGTCTATTGTGACTCTTGCAACATGTGGTCGGGCATTATCTTGTTGGAAAGTTGGATCTGCCAGGGTGTCAAGATAGGGTAAAAGATGGGGTTCTAGACTTCGTGGATATAACGCTGCGCGTTCATGTTACCTCTGATGAAGATTAAAGGTGACCTGGAACCATAAGCTATACCACCCCAAACCAGAACTCCAACAGTGTGATGAACATGTCTTTCAACAAAAAACTGTGGATTCCTCCTTTCACCACGTCGCCTTCTAACCCTGACACGACCATCGTACATGCCTAAACAAAATCGAGACTCGTCACTAAAGACAATACTGTTCCATTCCTGATCCCAGAGTGACCGTTGTCTGTACCACTCAAGGCGATTACGTCGGTGTTCTCGAGTTAAAGGGAGGACCCAGTGTGGCCGGTATGAAAACAAGCCAAAACTTCTCATTCGTCGGTAAACACTTCGCATGCCAATAGGTCTTCCGTGTTCTGCAAATCATTCATTTGCAATGAACCTGGTAGTGGAGAAACGGTCCCTTAAGGCCAATAATCTTAGGCGATCTTCACGGTCTGTTGTTCTACGGCGGCGTCCAGTGCCCCTTGCTCTTTGCGTACAGCCTTCTCGAAGCCATGCCTGACAACACCTAACCACAGTGTCTACACTTCTTTGCACTCTAACTGCAATTGCCCGAAAAGAAAGTCCAGCTTCCCGAAGTCCCACTATACGGCCCCTATCAAACTCACTAAGTTGACGAAATCGTACAGGTCTCCGTACTCTAGGCATCGTAACCGATCGTAAAGGATGTCAAGAACCAAAATCCGCCAACGTTGATTCTTTACTGCGGCTGAAATATTCATTTTTAGAGCGTTAGTGAATTAAAAAAAAAGCAGTATAAAAACCGGAATGTCCAACTGATAAGGCTGAACATTTTTTCACTTGTTATTTACAGTAAGATAAATACATTCACCAACTTTTATTAAAATAAAACCATTTAAACTGGGTGTTCGGATTTATATGTCACTTAGTATAATATGTCCCTACTAAAATGGAAAGTAGTTTTATCAGCAAACTCTTTTTTCGTGGTAACCTTGATACGTTACTAGCGCATATTTTGAATTTATTTTGATATAGACAGGGTGTTCCATTTGAAAAATTTGAGAAGTGATAAATTTTGCGTTTATTGATACCCTCAAGAAATTTCCATATCAGCTTAAAACTGATCTAACAAAAAATTAACTAAGATTTATTTAAATATCTTCAAAAATGGCGGAGCTGGGAGGCGTGAAAGTTGTTTCGGACATTTGACATTAGATATTATACATTTCTAAACAATTGACAGTCGCAACCATATGTTATATGATATCAAATCAAATATGCAATAAAATATTTACAACATATATATTTGTTAAAGTTTTGGGACACCCTACACTGGGTGACTTCGAAGTTGAGTCATTTATTTTAACAGTGAGTAGATCTGATCAAATGAAATGTTTTTTCCTTTAACATTTTTCTGGTAAAATTAAAGTAACAAAGTTATAGCCCTTTAGAAGTTTGAGTACCGCCCTGTCTCAATAATAATATTATGTGCTCGTGTTTGGCGACAACGGATATAATCCGCCTTATCGGTTCATCGCATCGGAAACAAAAAAGCGAAAGAATTTGAAACGCTTATCACGATGTTTTTACTACAATTTTATTCAGTTGTATTCAGTCCACGTGTCAGTCGGTAACGCGTGAGTGAATAGTGGTGTTTGTTGCGCGGCTCAAACGAAATAAAAAATGGCACATGTTTACGAAAATGCTGAACTTGTGGACATGATTTTTATTTGCGGGGGGGGAGTCTTTACAAAATGCTGCCGCGGCATCACGGATATATGCGGATCGGTTTCCCAATCGAGTGCAACCAACCCTCGTGCCTTTGTTAATGTAAATGCAAACAATTCATAGATAACATCAACCTGAAATTTCAGTTATTGTATTGGCTGACGAAAACAGATTTTTGGTACCTTTTCCAGTTTTCTGATGAGCCTACTTTCCACTTTTGCTGGGACACGCTGTATACCTTGCAAACACAGCATTGTAGGATCAAAAATGGCAAGCTCCATATTGGACGGCTGCTGAGCCGAATTGAATGGCGCGGCGAAACGGCCGGGAACCGAGAGGGGGGACCGGAACCCTATTTCTGCATCAACCCTCGTAGCTTAAGGCAGCACTGGCATGTCGTATACTTTGTCCATGACTGTACGCCGCAAAAACCTCGGCATTTTTCCAGGAGAACAAACTGTTAATATGTACGTGAACATTTTTATACGCGTTTTTATACAACAACTTTCTGCATATAAAGAGCAGTCCCTTTTTTTTTCTGGCAAAGCGTTGATTTAGCGCCCGACATTAACAGCCGCCATCCTCCATACGCTTCTCTGACTTTCATAAGGATTTTACGTCGCTAGTAGATGATAAAACACAACACAGTGATGGTACAGTATAAAGGAAGATTTTTTATCGAATCATCATGAAATTTTGCATCAAGGAACTTCAAAGCTTAATAAGCCATACCGAAGAATGGTTTTACCAAGAGATGATAGACAACGTGAATAAATTAGAAAGAGGTTAAAGTTGTATCTAAAAACATGGCGTCCATAAACTGAAGGTTGTTCTTATTTAGTCAGAGATAACTGCGATGTCGCCACATAGATAGTTGTTCTTTTTGAGGAGTTCATTGCCCATCACCCGTAGTGAAAGTGTTTTTGTTCAAATTTACTTCTGCTAGGACATTTATTTATGGTGGGGATACTGGGAATATTTATCATCCGAAAGATATTTTTCATTCAATAAAGTTATAAATCACAATGTTTGCTTTTCTTGTCATCTGAGCAGAAGCTTTTCGCAGAATCTGCAACTATTACATACAGTATATTCAGATAAGAGATAGACCGGACATAAACAAGACCACGTGATCATCGAACGCTGTAACATCGGCAGGGACGTATTAAGAGTCACGCAGTACATATTTTAGATAGTAGATGCTGCTTTGCGTAACTTTGTAGTAAATTAGTACAATTCGATGTGTATACGGTTGGTGATGGATATAGGATGATGTGGGGGTGGGGTAAGAAATATATAATGATGTAAATATACATAAGGGTTTCAAAATTTTCGCTTCGATTTCCAGCTTCGGATGGCGCCTGATGTTTGATGAAATACAGTCGAATATAATTTCAAAATGGCGTTTAAATTAGCCTAAATTTAAAATAATCGTATATCTCTTAAAATTGCTTTTAGAATATTGATTAGTATATTTTTTGATTTCTAGGTAAATATGTAACCAAATTAAAACGTTGAAAACGTAAAAAAATGTGCATGGTTGAACATTGTCAGAAAGTAGATTCTTGAATAGGTTTTGCCAAAATGGGTTCAAAAATGTCAATAATTAATTAAAAAATACAGTAGCTTTATAATTACTTATAACTTACCGAATTTGATGAACGAAATCTTTTATTGGAAAGATGAGCTTGATGAGCTTTCATCATCGCTACTGCCTGAAGCACCAACGTCAATAATGAATGGCTCGACTTGTTCTTCTAAAATATTGTCCAGTTCCCACATTCTCTTTTCAACTTTGTCTTTCACGTGCTTAATACAGTTTTCCCATTTTTGCGCTGTTATTAATTCTAGTGCTTCTTTGAAAAGTCCTTTGAGGTCACAAAATTTAAAAGTTGTATTGTGCTTAGCTATATAATTTTTAACCTCTGCCCATATGAGCTCAATGGGATTGAGCTCGCAATGGTATGGAGGTAAACGGAGCACAGTTTTATTTTGACTTGCTGCCATTTCGTCAATGGCGTATTTTTTATATTCCGCCTTGTGATCCTTGACAATTCTTAATAATTGTACTTTCAGCATTGCTTCTTCAAAGTTGATATTTTTCGAGCGGAGCCAATTTTGAACATCAACTTTCCTTGAAGCCGTTGTTGGGACCTTCTCCATTCTTCGAGAATGATAAGGCGCATTATCCAACACAATTACTGCGTTTTCCTCTAAGTTCGGTAAAATTTTTGAAAACCACTGTTCAAATGATTCGCCATTCATTTCCTCGTGGTAATCTCCAGTTTTCTTAGACTCAAAGCACCACAGACCGTCAACAACAAATCCATCCTCACTGCCAATATGGCAGATAATGAGCCTTTTCCCTTTACCTGGAAATCGAAGTACAAACTGGTGTAGATTTATTTCAATAAGCGAACCTTTTTCAAATGTTTTCATCACATTCAGCTAAAAAACATTGAGACATGAGTATCAGATTGCTATAATTGGGATTATTTATATATTGAAAGAAAGAATATTGAACGTCGTATGATTACTCAGCGCTTCACAATTTAATTTAAAGTTATAAACCTTTAAAAAATGAATGATCAGGAACCTGAAATACGCGCAAATATTAATATTAACAAATTATAACTTTATAAAGCTTAAAGTATGAATTAAAGTGATTAGAAATATTAGGAACGGTACACAATATAAAACTTAGTAACTTTTTTTAAGTTTATAATATTCGACATATTTTAAGATTATATTAAAAAATTATTGAAATATCAAAACACATAAAAACATGGCTTAAAAAAGTTCTAACAAATGAAAATGACAATAAAACATCCACGCATTTTATCGAAAGTTATAAAAGTTTTGTTACTTGTAATATGTTTTATCTGCCCCCTGGAATTAATGTTTAGAACCTTGTTCCCAAGGTTTGAAAAACATCCGATTGTTGTCTATTACTCGTATTTACCTGCTGGATATTTTAATCCGGTGGACAGTCCATCTAGAAAGGCCCTCCTGGATGAAGTTACAGAATCATCAACCCATACTTTACTTGTAGTGTGTCCTGCGTTTACCCACGTTTCATCAAGGTAATAAATCTTCCTGTTTTGATTTCTATATTTCCCAATTTTGTTAAATAATCCCTCCTCCATAGCACAATTTCTTCTCTATCCAGTAGTAAACTATTACGACCCCGTTTTTTCCATTTGAAATTTAAATGCTTCAGTAACGCATGGAAAGTTGATCGTTTGAAATTTGGCAACGTTGTATCTCCATTTACCTCCTGCAGTACTTTATCTATAGTAGGTATTTCATTCCTAAAGAAGAATTCATGCACTTTCCTCCTAATCGCATGCTTATCAGCTTCATCCAATGATTTAAAAATACTTTTGCGATGTTTACTGGTCATTGGCTCAGAAAAGGTGTGATTTTTTTTGTATTGTCTTAACACATTAAACACTGATGCGCGACACACCCCAACTTTGTGAGAAACCTTCACAACAATTTCTTTGATGGTTGATGCCTCGTTCTCCTCGCGCTCGATCTTATATATATTCAAAATGACCTCTTTCATTTCTGCACTCAGGTGTCTTTTTTTTAGAGCGTTTCCTAGGTGGACTACAGGAGTTTACAACTTCATCGGCAGTATCTGTACTACTGGGCATTTTGCGCAAGCAGTTGATAACAATAACAATCAATAACAAGGTATAACAATAACAACGACAAACTCAACAACTTAATAAGATAACAAACGAAAACGTCCAAAGAAATATCAAATTGCAATGATGCACACGACATACGTAACACGTCTGAACCTGAATGTGACTCTGCCTTGATACGACTGCTCTGCTGCTCGGCATAGGCATTTAATTGCGAATTGACCAATGAGGGCTCCTGTTTTACGTCGAGACGGCGGCGTTAGCGCGAAAATCACCCAAACCTTTTGTTTACATCCGGTCTGTCTCTTATCTGAATATACTGTAGCCATTTAAATTTTAGCTCCCTACCCGGAATATTGCACGATTTGGTTTAGTAACAAAAGAGGAATGTTAGTTCGAAATTTAACCTCAAACTATTCGTTTGACCAATCGTTGATGCATTGCCTTGATGTTAACTTACGACGTGTAATCACCAAAAACAGTGAATTCCATTCAGCTCAGTATCAATGTAGCATTATTTAAACATTGTTTGTCAGTCTGGCAACACCGCATTGGAAAAATGCAAAAGGAAACACGCGGTACCTTGACAAAACGTCGTGCCATCTATGAATCACCAAACCAAGGACCGACTGACTTTCTCTCTAAGAATTGACAGATTCTCCTCTTCATCCCACAACGTCAACGCGGGTGTTACCCAGGGATCGGTTTTGGCTCCGACACTGTTCCTTTTACATATCAACGACCTCCTTTCCTGAACGATCAATCTAATCCACAGCTCCGCTGATGCCAGCACTGTACATGCAGGAATTCAGAGCCGATCTCTGCATGTTATCACTACTTGTTGACGCAACAATTCTCGTAGCATTTAGGCTTCTGCTTGCATGGCTGCTTCGTGTATATATATATATATATATCAATCTCACATACTACTGTAAGTTAATTTAAAATCATTTTGCACAATAGTTGCTATTCCTTCTCAATGTTATTGCAGCTCCTGATGAAGATGGCAAAGTCCTTTGAAAGCTAGAGACTAATAAAGTATAAAGAGTCCTCATTGCTTGAATTTTGTCGAAGTACCCAACAAAATGGTCTAGACGACAATGACCACGTCTCAAAAAATCTATGTATATATATATATATATATATAAAACTTGACGCCAGGGTTTTGTTCTTAGTACTATTAATTTCAGCGTGCCAATTTTCAGGCTGTCATTAATTTTTCCGTCGTAAAAACCCTTGCCCGTTCGACTATAAAGATTTTACGTCGCCGGTTGAGGATAAAACACAAAGCAACACGACAAGATATACGAGGAAAATTAAAAATGCAGCTTTTTAAAATTTACGACTGCTTTTACTGCCTCCTGCATCCGATGAATGCAAGAGCATGAATCATACCCAGCAGAAGCTAAAATTGAACCTGGCTCATAAACGTCGACCAGCCAAGTGAGACACCATTGTGCTCAAGGTGATATTCAGAAGCACCTAGCAAATAATTGTAGAAACAGTGTTGTTCCGTCTATTACTATAGTAGTGGATCTTGCTATTTGAGAAAAGGTGTTACCCTATTACCATCGAATAAAAATCTATACGTATTACCTTATTTAACACGCAATAATTTGATGACCATTATCATCCTTATCAGGACCGCCAGGATTGATGAATTCTTTTATCCTCTGTACGGGAGTAAGAGAGATAGAGCCAGAACGCGATCTGCGCATTCGTGCAGTTTCGGACTTACTCTTTGTTGTTAACTTACGATGTGTGAGTTTTTGACGCAATCACCAAAAGCAGTGAAAAGAACTGAATTCCATTCAGCTCAGTATCAATGTAGCATTATTTAAATATTGTTTGTCAGTCTGGCAACACCGCGAGTTCAACTGGAAGCAAAGCAATCCAATTAGTTTATGAGAAATAGAAAAAGTGTGCCTGATTTGCAAACATGCTGAATGTGCCGATGCAGAAACTCTGAGAAATAATTTACTCAGAGGAATACTTCATTGAAACACCTGGTAAAGAGGTGTTGGAGGTGTCATGTTGTTGCTGACCATGATCCTTGAAGGTCAGTTTAAGGGCAAGATTTTACGTCGCTAGTAAATGATAAAACACAACACAGTGATGGTACAGGATAAAGGAAGAATTTTTTGTTGTATCATCATGAAATTTTGTATCGAGGAGCTTCAAAGTTTAATAAGCCATACCGTTTGACCAATCGTTGGTGCATTTGGCATGGTTGCCTGCTATTCAGATAGCTTAGCCTTGATGTTAACTCACGACGTGTGAGTTTTTGCCGCAATCACCAAAAGCAGTGAAAAGAACTGAATTCCATTCAGCTCAGTATCAATGTAGCATTATTTAAATATTGTTTGTCAGTCTGGCAACACCGCCTTGGAAAATGCAAAAGGAGAAAGTTTTGTGCCTGGTCATGTTGTCGCTGACCATGATTCTTGAAGGTCAGTTAAGGGCAAGTTGATCTTTAGATGTTAATTCTGGAATATACTTTTAAGCAATAATTATACGAGGACCCGATTTTGAGCGTCTTATTTTATAGGCACCATTTCACAGCTTTTCATTGCCGTTTATCTATTTCATCAAATGGCGACGAATGTTCCGGCTATTAAAATAAAATCGTATTTAGCGTAATTATTAAATACAAAAATTTTACTAGGTTGTAAATGCTGCGTTGAAATAACAATTTTACGGAACACTTTTCATTAAAGATATAAATACTTATTTACAGACCGTTAAAAATTAACTCTAGACCGGTAAAATCCTGCAGGATATACGGTAAAAACTTGCGCACGCTTTGTTTCACGTTCAAAGCGTATGAATCATTCCTGACATTCACTTTGATTTTAACAAAATGGGTAATTAGCCTGGCACAGAATTGCACTCTAAAATTAGTGCTGTACGTAGATATAAACAATTAAGGTCTTTTATAATTTTATATACAGGGTGTCCGCAAAGTTGGGGTTTTCCTTTTCAGAAACAACTACCCTTGAAATAACAAAGGTAATGTGTAGTGAAACGAGGGCGACCAAGTAAAAAAAAAATAAAGGAAAAAGTACTCACTCTCCAGTTGACGAGAAGGGCTAAGTACGTCTCTGCCCGAAATCATACCGCTCCAATAGAAAATGAAATCAGCTGATGCGCTACCGAGCAGACGCCGGCGGTGGTGCAGACCACGAACAGAGGTAACAAATATGACGGCGTTGCCGCGTTTTCAGTTTTTAGGTAAACGTACTTTATAGATATCGCCGTTTGATTCAAAAACACAGGTGAGTGCACGACGTAGCCAAGCATCGGTGCAGGCTTCGAGAATGGAGTCCCTCCCAAGAATGAAAGCACCAGCTTGTTCAATTCTGAGACGAAGTTCGTCAACCGTATGCACTTCAGTTTTGTACACTAAGCGTTTCATTTCTCCCCAAAGAAAAAAATCACATGGTGTTAAGGAGGCCACGCTACGGGTCTATTACGTCCGATCCACCTATTCGGAAATAATTCATTCAAAAACTCACGCACTTCGCGTCTAAAATGGGGCGGTGCACCATCGTGCGAAAACCACATTGATTGTCTTACACTTGATGGCACATCTTCTAACAAGGAAGGCAAATTGTTGCGTAAAAAGTCTAGGTATTGCATCCCGTCCAAACATTCACCGAAAATGTTTGTTGAAAATGTGCCCGACGGACAGCGTGCGGATTTTCTACTGACCAAACATGAGTGTTGCGAAAGTTATTCACCCCATTACGCGTGAACGTAGATTCGTCTGTCACCAATATGCACTTCAAAAAGACCGGATTATTGTCATGTTGATGCATCAACCACTCACAAAACCGCACTCCTGCTGGAAAATCGTCAGGTTGAAGGGCTTGTACACGTTGGACGTGAAACGGATACAGCCCCTCTTCACGCAGCGTTTGCCACATTTTAGTTTTTGATACTTGCACTTCTCTAGCCACGTCTCTAGTGCTTGTTGAGAGATTATCGTCTACGCGATTACCTTTACACGCGTGACCGTAACCGTCGGTTGAAGGTTGCATACTGACCTGACACACTGACCCCGACCCAGTTCTGCCGTCGGGTTGAGACCTTGTACCAATCGGTGATGTCGCGGGTCGCGGCTACAGGACGGTATTAAGCTATTTTTGATGTTGCAGAGCCCTTTATCTTGGTTCCCTTAAGACATTGGTGTATATGGTACTAAGAAAAATTGCTTATGTTTTCAAGATCTACACATCGTGTAAAGGAAAACCCCAACTTTGCGGACACCCTGTATATAAAAATTCCTTAAATTTTCCATAAATTTTCTTGGCGACAATCTTTAGCTCTCTGTATAGTCTTGAGGACTGTTAAAAGTAGAAGAATCGATATTGGCAATCGGAAGAAACATGTAGGACTTACTGCATATGAACGAACCGTTTCATTGTTCTAAATTTTTTAAGTTGAAAATCTCGGAGCCCCATTTGCCATCCACTTATCAGGTAAGTATCCAGTCAATTTACGTAATGACTGCATGGCGTGTTTTGAGGCATTATTTATCACAATCAACCTGCGTTTCGGCATAGGATATGCGGTATGGCACAGCAACGCGATGTCCGATGATATGCGTTTTAAAAGAAGAAACTTTCATTTTATCGGAACACCCTACTGAGGAGGTTACGCGAAGAAGTACTTTTTAACCCTAAACAAATTTTGTACATACGCATCAATGTGGACATCTATCATTGTGGATCTTCAAGCGGATGCGATATGGATCGCTGCAAAATTGATAGGCTGCTTCAAGAAACAACGCAAATGAAATTCCACTTGAATAGTGGAGGATTTATAGAAAGAAATTGAAAATCCTATCACCAATAGCACGAAGATTTTTATCGCCATCAACATCGAATATTCCTAGCGTTGATTTAATTTGTGAACCCCATGCGAAACAGGCTTGAGCGTGAAAGGCGGCGATATTGACTTTTATACTAAGTGACATATAAATCCGAACACCCAGTTTAAATGGTTTTATTTTAATAAAATTTTGTATAAGTACTTAATGAAGCATAATAAGTAAATGATAAAAATTTCAAAATGATTGCACTGCTTTAAAGCCCTTTGACCTTTAATGATGTGTGGATGCACCCTGTTGTGCTACGCATTCTCCAACGCGCCTAGGCATGCTTCTGATCAGGTGGTCAATGTCCTCCTGTGGTATCTCATTCCAGGCAACCACCAACTCCTCTCGAAGTGCTTCTAGAGTCTGAGGAGGACGTTGCAAATTGAGCAATCTCCTACCCATCATATCCCACACGTGCTCAATTGGGGATAAGTCGGGAGATCCTGGTGGCCATGGTAACAATGTGACATCATTATGTTGAAGGAAGTCTATTGTGACTCTTGCAACATGTGCTCGGGCATTATCTTGTTGGAAAGTTGGATCTGCTAGGGTGTCAAGATAGGTTAAAAGATGGGGTTCTAGAACTTCGTGGATATAACGCTGCGCGTTCATGTTACCTCTGATGAAGATTAAAGGTGACCTGGAACCATAAGCTATAGCACCCCAAACCATAACTCCAACAGTGTGATGAACATGTCTTTCAACAAAAAACTGTGGATTCCTCCTTTCACCACGTCGCCTTCTAACCCTGGCACGACCATCGTGCATGCCTAAACAAAATCGAGACTCGTCACTAAAGACAATACTGTTCCATTCCTGATCCCAGAGTGACCGTTGTCTGCACCACTCAAGGCGATTACGTCGGTGTTCTCGAGTTAAAGGGAGGACCCAGTGTGGCCGGTATGAAAACAAGCCAAAACTTCTCATTCGTCGGTAAACACTTCGCATGCCAATAGGTCTTCTGTGTTCTGCAAATCATTCATTTGCAATGGACCTGGTAGTGGAGAAACGGTCCCTTAAGGCCAATAATCTTAGGCGGCGATCTTCACGGTCTGTTGTTCTACGGCGGCGTCCAGTGCCCCTTGCTCTTTGCGTACGGCCTTCTCGAAGCCATGCCTGACAACACCTAACCACAGTGTCTACATTTCTTTGCACTCTAACTGCAATTGCCCGAAAAGAAAGTCCAGCTTCCCGAAGTCCCACTATACGGCCCCTATCAGACTCACTAAGTTGACGAAATCGTACAGGTCTCCGTACTCTAGGCATCGTAACCGATCGTAAAGGATGTCAAGAACCAAAATCTGCCAACATTGATTCTTTACTGCGGCTGAAATATTCATTTTTAGAGCGTTAGTGAATTAAAAAAAAGCAGTATAATAACCGGAATGCCCAACTGATAAGGCTGACATTTTTTTCACTTGTTATTTACAGTAAGATAAATACATTCACCAACTTTTATTAAAATAAAACCATTTAAACTGGGTGATCGGATTTATATGTCACTTAGTATATATATTATACATATAATGTTTTTAAAAAAATCCGGATTTTCAATGTTTTTGTGCAAAATCCACCGACACACTGCTCTACAGTAACCTGTCGCTCCCGAGTGCGAATATTAGTGATCTGAACACTTCCTGTATCTCGAAGTCTTTGGTACACTTGCACAAATGTCCTATGTCTGGGTGTACCCGTTGGCGAAATCTATCGCGATAAATTTGAGCAGCAAGATTTCAATTCTGACGAGCTTCACCGTAAACTAACAACACGACGGTGAACTCTTGATTCGAGAACATTGTAAATAAACACGACGACGTACGCGAACAAAAACAAAACAACAGGCCCGATGCCCGATAACTAACGATTATTACGGTTTGCGATCGATTGCCGGTTCGACAAGAGTGACGTAAGGCCGACGCGCTGGTGTCACGTGTGTCTTAAATATATAATTTAATAAAACTTACTGACTACAAACTTTGGCTTAACTTAGAAAAACTTAATGCCATTTATTTGTTAGTTACCTAGTTTAAAAACGTTTTAGATTAGATTATAAATATTAGTAAGATTGTGATCGACAAGTTGTTAACGATAAAGCCATTTAGACTAAAATCTATTGACTTTTGGACCATGGGCCATATAAACTCCCTCTATTAGCCATTTCAATAATGACTTTCATAACGTTTACACGCTGTATTTGACAGTTTTCTCCCTCTCCTGCATTTTCTAAGTGCGTCCATCTTGTTAAATCCGTATCAAAGGTGGACAAAATTTCATGTTACAGATAGTTATTTGAGTATTTAGGGTGCAAAGTGGGTGGTTGTATCCCTCGTTCTATAAGCATCACGGGTTCCAACACTGCAAGTCACAAAAGCGCTTACTACGTCAGAGATACATACAAAATATCTGCGACCCACAGTTGAACAAAAGTTAAATTTAAGTAAATGCCATTATATCACTGGTAGTTGCGTTCTTACCTAGCAACGGAAAAATAACACTGATCAACAGCCAAAAAATATCCTAAATAAAATCAACAAAATATTACTATTTTTAATGTGCTAAAACCGGAATGAAACTTATTTTTTCAATATTAGTTCAAATTTTTGAGATACGGTAATTATATGTGTTCCTGCTGTGACAGTGTTAATATACTGTAATTCACAAGAATGCACGTGCTACATTTTTATATTCGGCAAGGAAAGATGATGTAATGGGCATGATTGTGTTACGTTATACATACGTGTACATTATATTGTTTTATATTAGCCATTTTTTCCTCAGTTGGCTGACAGCGTTCATGCAAGATGTCTCGAAAGTGTGTAAACAATCCAGATCAGTTTTGTTACGTGTGTGGTGATGTGACTTTTGCGTCTCAGAGACGGTCTATTACTCCACTAATAACAAAGGCATATCAGCTTTATTTCGGTTGTAAACTAGGTGATCAAGACAAACAGTGGGCACCCCACATCTGCTGTAATACATGTGCTTCAAGTCTGATTAGCTGGTTAAATGGCAAAAAACGGTCTATGCGCTTTGCTGTCCCAATGGTTTGGAGAGAGCCTACAAATCATATTAATGATTGTTACTTTTGCATGGTACCTTGTGTTGGACAAGCCGCAGGTATGTCCAAGAAAAAAAATCGGTTATTAACTACCCAAACATACCATCTGCGATGAGACCTGTGCCTCACAGTGACGAAAATCCTATTCCAAAACCCCCAGAATCCTACACTTGCGAATCAGAAAACGAATCAGATCATGGCGATCGAGTGATTCGTCAGGAAGAAGATATGCCATCAACGTCAAGAGATCCTGATTTTATACCGAGCACGTCATGCCACCAACCGCACAAAATAACACAGTCAGAATTAAATGATGTTGTAAGAGATTTAGAACTTCCAAAATGTAAGGCAGAGTTACTTGGATCAAGACTGCAGCAGTGGAACTTGTTAGAAAACGATGTTTCGATATGTGTTTTTCGTAAACGCCACAAAGACTTAGAACCATTTTTCAATATGGAGAATAACTTGGTTTTCTGCAGGCTTACTGGCGGCTTTAAGTATAAACTATAACCCAGAAGAATGGAGACTGTTTATAGACAGTTCAACATTGAGTTTAAAGGCAGTGTTATTGCATATTGGAAATATTTTACCATCTCTTCCTGTAGGGTATGCAGTTCACATGAAAGAATCAAATGACAATATGTAGTACCTATTGACATGCATAAAATACGATGAGCACCAATGGCATATTTGTGGCGATTTGAAAGTTGTTGCAGTTTTACTTGGGCTGCAGCTAGGCTACACAAAGTTTTGCTGTTTTTTGTGTGAATGGGACAGTCGGGCAAAGGCACTTCATTACACCAGACAAAACTGGCCTGTTCGTCAATTCCTAGAGCCAGGTCAAAAAAATGTACAGCATATGCCATTAGTAGATTCGAAAAAAAATTTATTACCACCATTGCATATCCAGTTGGGCCTAATGAAAAACTTTGTCAAGGCATTAGATAGAGATGGGTCAGCTTTTCAATACCTGCGTCAGAAATTTCCAAGACTAAGTGAGGCAAAGGTTAAAGAAGGTATTTTTGTTGGGCCACAGATTCGAAATATTCTGAAAGATACACAGTTTGAAAACACTTTAACAGGTATTGAAAAAACTGCTTGGAATGATTTCCGTCTGGTGGTCACTAATTTCTTGGGAAATAGAAAGGCTGACATCTATAAAACCCTTCTCAAAAATATGCTGTCATCGTATCACAAGATGGGCTGTAATATGTCTCTTAAGATACATTTCCTACACTTACACCTGGACTTTTTTCCTGACAATTGCGGAGCCGTAAGTGATGAGCACGGCGAACGTTTTCATCAGGATATTTCAACAATGGAAAAAAGTTACCAGGGAAAGTGGAATCCTTCCATGCTTGCAGACTACTGTTGGACTCTTGGTAGAGATGCTCCAGAAACGATCCATAAAAGAACAGCAAAAAGACAGCGCATATAGTGATTCTTATAAGTATATGAATCTTGTTACTTTTTTTAATATATCCTTAAAAATAAAAAGTTTTTTTTCTAAACCGCAACTAATTTTTTTATTTCATTGTCATTTTTGGATTCAGTGCCCCAAAGTTAACAAAGAGGTGCACGTTTCCCACAAGATACAATTAAAAAACTAAAATTTGTTGTCCAGTGTAAGTTTAGTACCCGTGGTCATTTCGTCTAATAGAAATAGGAAATAAAGGAGACGCAAAGAAAACCTATTCATACAGTTTTCCGCCTCGTCGTAGATAAACTCGTATGTGATATACGAGGGATGCTTCAAAAATAAGGTTGAAATTCAACGCAGTTTTTAGGAAGTTGTGTTGCTGTGAAGAATTACGTATGCTGTGACTTTGGTCTGGCCAATGCGGGGCAAACATTATTTAATGTTACCAAATTACGATGATTGCCCTCAACACTTTCAAATTGCTCGCTTTGTGCTCTGCGCGTCGTTAGACTTTTTATTGCGCCGACAATCAAACTTCAATTACTTAAGACAATGGGTTTTGATGGCTGAATTTTCTGATACGGGATAATGCAGTTTTTATGTACGTCTGTAGGAAATAGTCTGGGAGTTGGCGACAAAGGTTTTACTGTATTCTTCTTCTTTGTTACCATTATTTTAATGATGCCTGTGTGATAATGCGATGAAACAATAATGGAACAAATGGAATTCAACAGTAGTTTTAGGGCCGATTTCACCAACAATAATATTATGGAGCAAGAATATCGAAATGCAATTTGACAGAAGCTGTCAAAGGTCTTAGAATATCAGTGATTTCTATTAAAATATTGAATAAAACCGTGAAAATTCGACTGTATTATAAACAAGACCACTTCTTGATTCCAACATGATGCTTTTGTACAGAGAAAACAGGTCAACTTTCATGTATTTTGATTTGTGTTATAAATTTACATTTAACAACCAGTTATCCCCGAAAGCCAATGGGAATGCAGCAAATAATCGGTCGATTTTCTAGCTGTTAAATTTGGCAGCAGATTTGGACGTTTGTTAATGCATGGCAATCTCGAATTTAAGTTCAGTATACTGTTATCATTACATACCTGTTGAATAGTGTGGATTTGTCTGTATTTTGCAAGAAAATAGAATATAAAATACATTCCTCATCTTCCTTTACATCTTAATAGTAATCATTTATTAATTTACGGGTTAATGAATTTCTTCAAAGTAATAAAAACATTGTCCTCTCCATCCTAAAACACAGATAATATGTGTAAGACGTGTCAATCCCTACATCTCCGTGATGCTTGTTGCAATTACTATGGACATTACATTCTTACATACAGTGGACCTTCATCATAGTTCACTATCCTGATTATGATCATTTTTAGCAGATGTGTTGTATCATCAAATTGATGAACAAATATAAGAAAGCTCTTATACCTGTATACCTACATACAGAGGATTTTTCATGTAAATTTACTACAGTATATTCAGATAAGAGATAGACCGGATGTAAACAAAAGGTTCGGGTGATTTTCACGCTAACGCCGCCGTCTCGACGTAAAACAGGAGCCCTCATTGGTCAATTCGCAATTAAATGCCTATGCCGAGCGGCAGAGCAGTCGTATCAAGGCAGAGTCACATTCAGGTTCAGACGTGTTACGTATGTCGTGTGCATCATTGCAATTTGATATTTCTTTGGACGTTTTCGTTTGTTATCTTATTAAGTTGTTGAGTTTGTCGTTGTTATTGTTATACCTTGTTATTGATTGTTATTGTTATCAACTGCTTGCGCAAAATGCCCAGTAATACAGATACTGCCGATGAAGTTGTAAACTCCTGTAGTCCACCTAGGAAACGCTCTAAAAAAAGACACCTGAGTGCAGAAATGAAAGAGGTCATTTTGAATATATATAAGATCGAGCGCGAGGAGAACGAGGCATCAACCATCAAAGAAATTGTTGTGAAGGTTTCTCACAAAGTTGGGGTGTGTCGCGCATCAGTGTTTAATGTGTTAAGACAATACAAAAAAAAATCACACCTTTTCTGAGCCAATGACCAGTAAACATCGCAAAAGTATTGTTAAATCATTGGATGAAGCTGATAAGCATGCGATTAGGAGGAAAGTGCATGAATTCTTCTTTAGGAATGAAATACCTACTATAGATAAAGTACTGCAGGAGGTAAATGGAGATACAACGTTGCCAAATTTCAAACGATCAACTTTCCATGCGTTACTGAAGCATTTAATTTACAAATGGAAAAAACGGGGTCGTAATAGTTTACTACTGGATAGAGAAGAAATTGTGCTATAGAGGAGGAATCAAAACAGGAAGATTTATTACCTTGATGAAACGTGGGTAAACGCAGGACACACTACAAGTAAAGTATGGGTTGATGATTCTGTAACTTCATCCAGGAGGGCCTTTCTAGATGGACTGTCCACCGGATTAAAAAATCCAGCAGGTAAATACGAGTAATAGACAATAATCGGATGTTTTTCAAACCTTGGGAACAAGGTTCTAAACATTAATTCCAGGGGGCAGATAAAACATATTACAAGTAACAAAACTTTTATAACTTTCGATAAAATGCGTGGATGTTTTACTGTCATTTTCATTTGTTAGAACTTTTTTAAGCCATGTTTTTATGTGTTTTCGATATTTCAATAATTTTTTAATATAATCTTAAAATATGTCGAATATTATAAACTTAAAAAAAGTTACTAAGTTTTATATTGTGTACCGTTCCTAATATTTCTAATCATTTTAATTCATACTTTAAGCTTTATAAAGTTATAATTTGTTAATATTAATATTTGCGCGTATTTCAGGTTCCTGATCATTCATTTTTTAAAGGTTTATAACTTTAAATTAAATTGTGAGGCGCTGAGTAATCATACGACGTTCAATATTCTTTCTTTCAATATGACTAAATAATCCCAATTATAGCAATCTGATACTCATGTCTCAATGTTTTTTCGCTGAATGTGATGAAAACATTTGGAAAAGGTTCGCTTATTGAAATAAATCTACACCAGTTAGTACTTCGATTTCCAGGTAAAGGGAAAAGGCTCATTATCTGCCATATTGGCAGTGAGGATGGATTTGTTGTTGACGGTCTGTGGTGCTTTGAGTCTAAGAAAACTGGAGATTACCGCGAGGAAATGAATGGCGAATCGTTTGAACAGTGGTTTTCAAAAATTTTACCGAAGTTAGAGGAAAACGCAGTAATTGTGTTAGATAATGCGCCTTATCATTCTCGAAGAATGGAGAAGGTCCCAACAACGGCTTCAAGGAAAGTTGATGTTCAAAATTGGCTCCGCTCGAAAAATATCAACTTTGAAGAAGCAATGCTGAAAGTACAATTATTAAGAATTGTCAAGGATCACAAGGCGGAATATCAAAAATACGCCATTGACGAAATGGCAGCAAGTCAAAATAAAACTGTGCTCCGTTTACCTCCATACCATTGCGAGCTCAATGCCATTGAGCTCATATGGGCAGAGGTTAAAAATTATATAGCTAAGCACAATACAACTTTTAAATTTTGTGACCTCAAAGGACTTTTCAAAGAAGCACTAGAATTAATAACAGCGCAAAAATGGGAAAACTGTATTAAGCACGTGAAAGACAAAGTTGAAAAGAGAATGTGGGAACTGGACAATATTTTAGAGGAACAAGTCGAGCCATTCATTATTGACGTTGGTGCTTCAGGCAGTAGCGATGATGAAAGCTCATCAAGCTCATCTTTCCAATAAAAGATGTCGTTCATCAAATTCGGTAAGTTATAAGTAATTATAAAGCTACTGTATTTTTTAATTAATTATTGACATTTTTGAACCCATTTTGGCAAAACCTATTCAAGAATCTACTTTCTGACAATGTTCAACCATGCACATTTTTTTACGATTTGAACGTTTTAATTTGGTTACATATTTACCTAGAAATCAAAAAATATACTAATCAATATTCTAAAAGCAATTTTAAGAGATATACGATTATTTTTAATTTAGGCTAATTTAAACGCCATTTTGAGATTATATTCGACTGTATTTCACCAAACATCAGACGGCATCCGAAGCTGGAAATCGAAGCGAAAATTTTGAAACCCTTATGTATATTTACATCATTATATATTTCTTACCCCACCCCCACATGATCCTATATCCATCACCAATCGTATACACATCGAATTGTGCTAATTTACTACAAAGTTACGCAAAGCAGCATCTACTATCTAAAATATGTACTGCGTGACTCTTAATACGTCCCTGCCGAATGTTACAGCGTTCGATGATCACGTGGTCTTGTTTATGTCCGGTCTATCTCTTATCTGAATATACTGTAGGTATCATGATTATAAGCATCTTTGGTGGATTGTTCGATCCGGAATGGGAGAGATCTCCTGTTTATGCAAATATTTTTGGTATCATCTAACCGTTGCAATCCGAGCACAAAAACTGTGACATATGATTTATAGCATAACCCGCTATGTCTGATTTGGCAGGTTAATGTCGCAGCCAAATGGCAGTCACTCTTTCTGACGCAGTCCGGATCGAAAGATGACGATACTCGTGAAATGTATCGATACTTCTAAATATAGGATCGTATCGAACATCTCTGCTGTCAAGATGTATAACCCGAGATACCGACGGAGCTAGTTTGCGGCGTCATGGAAATAATTTTAAATTTTCATTTTCATTTTTTCAAGTGTGGTGCAATGCTTTTGGGAAAAATGTCACGTAATAGTCTTATAAAGCGTAGTAGAGTATATTTCAACAGTTGGCGGAACTTACTCCACTGGGACCAGGAGGGTGAAACGGGATATTGATGCACAATCTGGCAACCCTGCCGCACCGTCACAAAATGGCCGTTGACAACCACACAAGTCACCGTGTTGTCATTGAATAGCATGGAATTAAACCTTCAGAGTATATGTTTTGTGACTGGTACCAAGAGTTGACAGATCCCACACATGTGTCACTCCTTCAAATGCAATAATCAGCTGTATTCAAACAATGTCTAATATAAATATAACCTAGAATGTGTACTCGTGAAAAAAGAAAAATATGGCAAATTTGTAGTTTTTAGGCTTGCCGGTACCTTTAAGGTATATGTTTGGGAATTTCTTAATCGCTGTGAGTATAGTGTGGATGTTTGTTCAGTTGCCGAACAACGAAAAGTATTCAACTTTATGGATGTCTGGATATCATAAAACCTGAATGGTTTTGTGGGAATATCAATCTAAGGTGCCATAATGGTTCTGATGAACGGCAAGTAAATGAATGAATGTTTGGAAACGAGCAATATCTTTTGGTAGAGCCTGTCGTCAAGTAGGCGCTTAATTGCTATCTGCAAGAGGTTTATAGGAAAAAACACCCAGTATCACATATCAATTGAAGAAAATAATATAAACATGAATAAAAAATCAACAATAGTAATTAAAACATGAATTTTAGTCAAAAATCCAACATTTCTTTAAATTTTGACTGAACTATATGTAATTTCTTAATATTCAATAAGTGATGTTTTAACATTTCATAGCTATTGGTTGCTAAAATTTGTTGATTGGAACTTGAAGCTCATTCGTTGTATTTGACGGTCTGTTACCCTATAGGAGAATAATGGACTGCTCTTGGTGAAATTGGCGCTTAGAGAGACAAAAAATACGAATTTACCATGAACCGTTTTTACTTTCTCCTGACTTAATTTGAGTTGGGATTTCAATATAAATTGCATTAACAATGACTGCCGCCGCAAAATATCAATTTACAATTTTCATGGATATCAAATGAAAGACATGCAGAAAGAAACACAACAAGCAAAGTGACGTCATTCTAATCCAATATGGCTGACGTCGGCAAAGGCAACTATTTCTCACTAAGTTTTTTGAAAATCTCACTTGTCTCACTTAAATCCACGCTTTGGGCTGCCAGCATCCCTGCGATACGGATTGATTCAGGTCGCAGTCGTAAAGAATTATGCATTCACCATTTTCGAAATTACTTAAAAAAAAAGTGTCCATATTAATTTCTCAAAAGTCTATTCTTTATCCTTTGTGCGTCCTCCCAGGTAGAAAATACATCGCCCCACCCGGATGCCCATTGGAAAAACAGACGAGCATAGGGACCGGATCGGACGAAACAAAAGGAACGCAAGAACCGAAATGGTCAGAGACACAGCATGTGATCTTCGACGGTATAGTTGTTTCCGGTTTGCGTCCCGGACTCGCCCAGTCCTTTTCCTTCCGGTACACAAATCGATGATCCCACATCGCACGAAGAAAGTTATTCTTGGATCGCGTATGTTGGCGAAAGGTGGGGATTGACTACGGATGGATCGGCGCAATAAATAAAACGCCGCACTTTTTATAGTACGGAAGACCTTAGTATGATTATACTAAGTGACATATAAATCCGAACACCCAGTTTGAATGGTTTTATTTTAATAAAAGTTGGTGTGTCTTACTGTAAATAACAAGTGAAAAAATTTTCAGCCTTATCAGTTGGACATTCCGGTTTTTATACTGCTTTTTTTTTAATTCACTAACGCTCTAAAAATGAATATTTCAGCCGCAGTAAAGAATCAACGTTGGCGGATTTTGGTTCTTGACATCCTTTACGATCGGTTACGATGCCTGTACGATTTCGTCAACTTAGTGAGTTTGATAGGGGCCGTATAGTGGGACTTCGGGAAGCTGGACTTTCTTTTCGGGCAATTGTAGTTAGAGTGCAAAGAAGTGTAGACACTGTGGTTAGGTGTTGTCAGGCATGGCTTCGAGAAGGCCGTACGCAAAGAGCAAGGGGCACTGGACGCCGCCGTAGAACAACAGACCGTGAAGATCGCCGCCTAAGATTATTGGCCTTAAGGGACCGTTTCTCCACTACCAGGTCCATTGCAAATGAATGGTTTGCAGAACACGGAAGACCTATTGGCATGCGAAGTGTTTAGCGACGAATGAGAAGTTTTGGCTTGTTTTCATACCAGCCACACTGGGTCCTCACTTTAACTCGAGAACACCGACGTAATCGCCTTGAGTGGTGCAGACAACGGTCTTTCTGGGATCAGGAATGGAACAGTATTGTCTTTAGTGACGAGTCTCGATTTTGTTTAGGCATGCACCATGGTCGTGCCAGGGTTAGAAGGCGACGTGGTGAAAGGAGGAATCCACAGTCTTTTGTTGAAAGACATATTCATCACACTGTTGGAGTTATGGTTTGGGGTGCTATAGCTTATGGTTCCAGGTCACCTTTAATCTTCATCAGAGGTAACATGAACGCGCAGCGTTATATCCGCGAAGTTCTAGAACCCCATCTTTTACCCTATCTTGACACCCTGGCAGATCCAACTTTCCAACAAGATAATGCCTGACCACATGTAGCAAGAGTCACAATAGACTTCTTTCAACATAACGATGTCACATTGGGTAGGAGATTGTTCAATTTGCAACGTCCTCCTCAGACTCTAGAAGCACTTCGAGAGGAGTTGGTAGCTGCCTGGAATGAGATACCACAGGATGACATTGACCACCTGATCAGAAGCATGCCTAGGCGCGTTGGAGAATGCGTAGCACATCAGGGTGCATCCACACATTATTAAAGGTCAAAGGGCTTTAAAGCAGTGCAATCATTTTGAAATTTTTATCATTTACTTATTATGCTTCATTAAGTAGTTATACAAAATTTTATTAAAATAAAACCATTTCAACTGGGTGTTCGGATTTATATGTCACTTAGTATAATTGTGAATATTTATCCAAATTATACTGCCACGCAAAATTAACCGGACTAACAAAATTTTGTTAGAATTCAATTTTAAATAACTTTTTAACCTTTGCATCAACTTAGTTAATTTTTTCGTCAAGTTGTAGATAATGTCATCGTCATCAATATAGATGCTCGATCTTGCAAACAAATTGAAAATGTTTGTTGTTATACAGGGTGTAACTAAAAGGTGCATTTTGCCCTAAATTTCTGAACACCCTGTGGAAACATTGGATTACTGAATAATGTGTCTTCGTATGAGAATTTCAAGCCTCAGCTTTTCTCAACAGTCCTTTTTTTGATTCATGTCAGTATCTAAATTATTGAAGAATATATGCGGTTTTGAAGAAAATCATGCGAATCATAGCCATAAACAAGAAATTGTTTCAAACAGTCTGTTAGCATTTTAATGGCATGAGAAAAAGATTCTTGTCAAGCAGTTCTCAATAAAAATGACACCGAGACAAGTAGCGCAAGCTGTCGCTTTACAAGATGATGGTCGTCCTATTCGGTATATCGCAGAAACGCTTTAAGGAAATTGCCCAACTAACGATTATCACTCCTATTAGAGTTGCAAAAATGATTATACAGTATTCCTTACACAGCATTGTATACTGTAAGAACGTTGGCAAATCCCTCTTAGAACAGCTATACAAGCGGAATGGGCACACCTAATAGGGCACTTCAGTCATTTAAGAGCTTGTATAAGGGCTGAAGGTAACAGTTATACAACAAAAGTGTAGCCCCTTGCAGCCGCTATAGGACATTTGCGTCAGTGCAAGATTCAGTTTTTGTTAACTATGCAACTATTCTGTTACGTGATTCTACTTTATTACAAACCAAACTATTCTTATGTATTGCATAGACGAAGTGAAGAATATATTACTAACACATTACAGTCATCTTGTTTACTTGCATATCGGCCATTGTGAATTTCATACACAGGTATATGATAAACTTCTACACTGTGATATAGGGCTATTGAATTACTTGCGCAGCAAATTTTGCATTCCACACAACATTAAGCCAGCATTTTGGTGTTCAGGCATCAACAATAGAGTGATTTTATGGCTGAATGGTTCTTTACCAAAAGCTTATAGCACTACTTTGCTAGTTGGGTGGTTCTTACTCAAGAAGGCCTGGGCAGGGAAGACGGAAAGCAACAAACGCAGTTGAAGATGAACTTTATTTACAATTGTTTTGACATTGTTCAAGCAAAATTAGAAGTCCTTTTTCTAAATATAAACCGTTGATGAACGGCATAGAAGAAAGCACACGGTTTGCGAAACTATTCTCTAAAACTTTCTCGGTTTGTGTCTCCGATGATGATTAATCTAAAAAAGCAATACATTTTTTTTGCGTGGAGGAAGTCGGAAATATATCTCGTGAATTCCCTCTATATATCTTTCCTAATGGCCGACTTCTGCTCTAGTTGTTTCGACGACTGCCTCATCTGTTTTAATTTGGGAGTTCCTTTCTGGGTATTTGTCTTAATACAACTCCTCAAAACTGTTTATTACGACGCGATAAAACGAAACAGTTGCACAGACCGAAAATGGGATGGCGACGTGCACCTAGTCTTCGAGTTACGCTTTCAATGTTACTTCAATTAAATCTTAGATTATACAGGGTGTTTCATTGGGAGAGGAAGATAGCTTAACTGTGAATAGAGGCTTCTGATGTGATTATAAAAACTTATATTTGATGGGTTTTTCGTCTGTTATAATCGAGATACTAAGCTTAGGGTGGATTTTACCAAGGTTTTCAAATTAACAGTACCAGTGGAGTACGCTCCGCCAACTGCTGAAATGTACTCTCTATGTTTTATGTGACTATTCGTGGAATTTTTCCCAAAATCATTGCACAACACTTGAAAAAATGCAAATGAAAGTTTAAAATTATTTCCATGACGCCCCAAAATATACTAAGTGACATATAAATCCGAACACCCAGTTTAAATGGTTTTATTTTAATAAACGTTGGTGAATGTATTTATCTTACTGTAAATAACAAGTGAAAAAATTTTCAGCCTTATCAGTTGGACATTCCGGTTTTTATACTGCTTTTTTTTAATTCACTAACGCTCTAAAAATGAATATTTCAACCGCAGTAAACAATCAACGTTGGTGGATTTTGGTTCTTGACATCCTTTACGATCGGTTACGATGCCTAGAGTACGGAGACCTGTACGATTTCGTCAACTTAGTGAGTTTGATAGGGGCCGTATAGTGGGACTTCCGGAAGCTGGACTTTCTTTTCGGGCAATTGCAGTTAGAGTGCAAAGAAGTGTAGACACTGTGGTTAGGTGTTGTCAGGCATGGCTTCGAGAAGGCCGTACGCAAAGAGCAAGGGGCACTGGACGCCGCCGTAGAACAACAGACCGTGAAGATCGCCGCCTAAGATTATTGGCCTTATGGGGACCGTTTCTCCACTACCAGGTCCATTGCAAATGAATGGTTTGCAGAACACGGAAGACCTATTGGCATGCGAAGTGTTTACCGGCGAATGAGAAGTTTTGGCTTGTTTTCATACCGGCCACACTGGGTCCTCCCTTTAACTCGAGAACACCGACGTAATCGCCTTGAGTGGTGCAGACAACGGTCACTCTGGGATCAGGAATGGAACAGTATTGTCTTTAGTGACGAGTCTCGATTTTGTTTAGGCATGCACGATGGTCGTGCCAGGGTTAGAAGGCGACGTGGTGACAGGAGGAATCCACAGTTTTTTGTTGAAAGACATGTTCATCACACTGTTGGAGTTATGGTTTGGGGTGCTATAGTTTATGGTTCCAGGTCACCTTTAATCTTCATCAGAGGTAACATGAACGCGCAGCGTTATATCCACGAAGTTCTAGAACCCCATCTTTTACCCTATCTTGACACCCTGGCAGATCCAACTTTCCAACAAGATAATGCCCGACCACATGTTGCAAGAATCACAATAGACTTCTTTCAACATAATGATGTCACATTGTTACCATGGCCACCAAGATCTCCCGACTTATCCCCAATTGAGCACGTGTGGGATATGATGGGTAGGAGATTGCTCAATTTGCAACGTCCTCCTCAGACTCTAGAAGCACTTCGAGAGGAGTTGGTGGTTGCCTGGAATGAGATACCACAGGAGGACATTGACCACTCGATCAGAAGCATTGGAGAATGCGTAGCACATCAGGGTGCATCCACACATTATTAAAGTTCAAAGGGCTTTAAAGCAGTGCAATCATTTTGAAATTTTTATCATTTACTTATTATGCTTCATTAAGTACTTACAAAATTTTATTAAAATAAAACCATTTAAACTGGGTGTTCGGATTTATATGTCACTTAGTATAATTACAATTATATTATTATATTTTCACCCTCAAATTAAATTTGAACGTAACCTTGACGTTATACGTTTTGTTCTATAAATTTTGATGAGACTGGCAACATAGGGGACGATCTGACAACAATGGAGGCGCCGGGATTCGAGGGGAGACAGGAGAACATGTGACCCGCCTTCAGTACAAGTTTGAACTCGCTCGAGTTATTTGGTTGTGAAATAGTTTTTTCTATTGTGTTCTCAAATAAAAAAATACCTCTAACATCCGTGATACACACTGCACGTGAATAGATACACAGGTCACATGACACTATGTGACCTTAACTAGATATCTTCGTCAGATGCGCCAAAATATTTCCACAGTAATGATTCTGAAGCATCATAATCAATTTGTTTTTCGTTTAGTTATCGATGCCTCACTATCCTATGTACTAAGACCAGACTTTCTAAAATCCAATACGTTTCCGCTGCTATCAATATTATTGAAATAACAAGCTCATATGTTGCACGCTCCTACTACAATAAGTTTTTGCCTTTATAGACGAACAGCTCGGGGCTTCCATATACCCCCACGAGACGTATATTTATTTCACTCGCACAGGACCGGATCCAGATATTTTTAGTAGGAATATAATACGATTTTTAAACAAAAAAATGTCCGTATTTCAAAACGTATCTACGAGGGTTGTTTCAGAAACAAGCTTCCCACTTTCTTTCAGGCGTAAGGAAAAAACAAATCCACCATTGGAGACGTTGATCCTTGGGCTATTTCTCTACATAGTCGCGATTTTTGTCTACGCATTTTTTTAGACGGAAGGAAGTCCACCGGAATCCGGTTAGAAGCTTGCAATTCCTCGCCCGTCTTCAGCATTTGGGGACATGTGGAATGCTGAATGCCGAAAAACACGCGGTGTTGTCAGATTTATGGATAGACCTATACTGTACTGATTATTGCTAAAAAGCATGAAACAAGGTTGTATGCTGTTATGGGCCTATTCAGCCTTGTTTCTCAAAGTCACAGTAAACCTGGAATATTCAACCTTACTATCGTCAAGGAAGCATAAAATTCCTAAGTGCGTGACTGATAATGATTATTGCAACTGATACAAATCGTATTATGTGATTCTATGATTGGTCCTAGGTACGATCCTGTCATAAGGATGGCTATATATCACAGGAGCTCCAAGGAAACTTTCCATATTTTTAAGGAAAAGGATGAAATGCCGAAGATGTATCGTATTTCCTTTCAGAATTTTCAATTCTGTACAAAGTGTGTATACAAAGATGTGTTGGCAGACGCGTATGATGAAATTTCCATCGTGGAAATTATACAAAGAGCAAATCTAAATTGAAAGAGTTGCGAAACTGCGTCATTGTGACGAACAAAATATAACAGCACAAAGTATCATCAGCCGTCTATTGGCACTGCATCCTAGTTCGTATTTGATAGCCAGGTCACCGCTGTGACCGCGAGAAGCCGCCGACTCTGGCTGTGAAGTCACAAACATTATCCACGCTCGATTCTGACACTTTCGCACTGACTGGGTCTTCTACCGCTATGCCTGTGGGCTTTGAACGTCGAACATTCGGAACTGGCCGATACGACCGCTCCGTTGTCCTGAAGGTTTCAAGATTATGAAACAGTCTACCTAAGAAGGACCTAAAACGGTTGTAAATAATGATATATTATAATAGCAGTTCCAGTTCGTGTATGTGACAGGTCCGATGTCAAGTTTTACTCCTGGTTGGAATTTCAGTTGTAAATCGGAAACATGTCTGAGAAAAAATATCGAACGTATACTGCAGTGCTTTCCAATAAATACCGAAGGAAGAGAGAAAAGTGGACGGGTGGTCAGATGAAAAATGGCGTCCCGTGAATGTTTTCAATGATGGACCGCCATAAGGAGCCAATAGAACATCGCTATTAATCAAGGCGGCCAGGCAGAGTGTCCCCGGAAGAGCATCACCGGAAATACGCCGCCGCCCGGCGTAGACGATATATCTCTCTGGATCTGAAAGTTTCTACCGACCGATTACGGAAAAAAGTGTATTGGTCACAGAGAGTGCAGTCCTACTATTAGTATTAAGTATCCTTCATTTTCAGGCTGACTGAGATAATAAAGGGTTGTCCAATAGGGACGCAGGAAAGTAAACGACAATTTGACATAGACGCCATCTTTGTTTTCTGTCACCGACATGTCATTTTGTTAGTTGAATGTTTACCATTGATCGCTATGGAGTCGTATTCGATTGAAGACCGCATTTAAGTTATTCAAGAGCACTACAAAAATGGTGCAAAAATAAAAAACACGTTTCGCGCGCTTCGTGAACATTTCGGTCGCAACAACTGCCCAAACGAAACAACCATCGGTCGTCTGGTGCGTAAATTCGAGGCAACACGTTCTGTGGCAAATCTGCCAGGCTCTGGCCGGCCAAGGAGTGTTCGCACACAGGAAATATTGCTGTTGTGAAGGAGAGTGTGAGAGACAATCTGAAACAATCAACAACGCGTCGATCCCAAGAATTGGACATTTCGAGAGCCAGTTTGCTCCGCATTCTCCACAAGGATTTGAATGTACACGCCTACAAGATCCAATTGACGCAAGAGCTGCGTCGGGCCGACCATTTTTTCGCGCCGAACGTTCTCAGATTGGCTCCGCCAAATTGATGCGAATTTTTCATCAAAAATCATGTTCAGCGACGAAGCGCATTTCACTTTGAATGGGACGGTAAACAAGCAAAACTGCCGCATCTGGGCGAACGAAAATCCCCGTGAGTATCAAGAATAGCCGATACATCCTCAAAAAGTGACTGTGTGGTGTGCATTGTGGTCAAAAGCCATCATCGGACCTTACTTTTTCGAAAATGCGGCCGGGGACGGCGTTACCGTCAATTCTGAGCGATATCACGTGATGATAGAGGACTATTTTTTGCCGCAACTTGAAGGAATGGATATGGACGATGTTTATTTCCAACAAGACGGTGCAACATGCCACACAACCAACGTCAATATCCATCGATTGCAGTCCTTCTTCGGTGATCGCGTGATTTCGCGCAGAGGAAATGTGCCATGGCCACCAAGATCGTGCGATTTGACTCCCTTGGACTTCTTTTTATGGGTATATTTGAAAAGCAAAGTCTACGTCAACAAACCAGCCACCCTCCAAGAACTCAAAAACAACATCATTGCCGAGATAAATGCCATAGAACCGACCATGTTGCAAAATGTCATTGAAAATTTCGACCATCGCGTGGACGTCTGTAAATCCAGTCGTGGTGAACATTTGAGCGATATTATTTTTCATACATAAATGGTATAAATGAACCTTCAAAATAAAGTACCCAACTTGATTTGAATATCAATCTTTCTTGTTTTAATATGCGTTTACTTTCCTGCGTCTGTTTTGGACAACCCCATAGTAGTATCTAATAATAACAATAATAAATGTTTTGATCCTTTGTCTTGATTCTCAATATCATTTTAGTACTCATTTTTACAAGTATTAAAAAATGAGATATATCTAACACCACCCCCTATAATCCGCAATACCCGATTTTAGGCCACAATGAAAATTTTCCTGAAAATGATCAGGAGCCTCAGAAACGTCAAAAAACGATGTTGGAACGATGTTTATTTGTTTCATCTTTTTGCTTGTAGCTCCACCGCCACTGAACCAATTTTCAAAAACTATAAAGCTTTTTCGTCCTTCGCACAGTAGTAAAATTAAAATTAAATTAACTATGTTAATTAAATTAATTTCATTAATCAAATTAATTGAATTGATTATATTAATTAAACAAATCAAATCGGTTCAATTAATAAAATTAATCAATATAATCAAATTAAATAAATTGATTACATTAGTTATAGTAATCGAATTAATACAATAAAATAAATTCATTTAATCAATTAAATTAATTAAATGAACTTAATTAATTAGATTAATCAAGGTAATCAAATTAATTAAGTTAATTGGGTTTATTAAATTAAACAAGGTAATTACATTAAATAAATTAATTACAATAGTTAAATTAATCATATTAATTAAATTAACTATAATAATTAAATTAATAGAATTATTAAATTAATTAAAATAAATGATTTAATTGAACCAACTAAATTACATCAATTAAATTAATTAATCGTCAAATTAATTGCATCAATTGAATTAATTGGATAAATCAGATTAATTAAATTAATCGAGATAATTGAATTAATTGAATTAACTGTATTAATTAAATAGATTAGATTAATCATATTGATTAAATTTATTGAATTATGTAGATTAATTAAATTAATTGTATTAATTAAATCATTTGAATCAATTTGATTAATTGAATAAGTTAGATCAAATAAATTGATCAAATTAAATACAAAATAGATATTTAAAAACCTTTCATGGTATATTTAATAGATATTTTGGAAATAATGTAGCGCAAATGTATAACTTATATATAGTACATGTACTTGTACTACAAATACCTTTAATGAATACTTTGTAAATATATAAAAAATATATTTATTAAATATATAAAATATATTTAATTGATATATAAAAATATATATTAAATATTGAAAAAACTTTTGCTACAAATATTTAACAAACATTTTTTTAAAATACGTAATGAATATCTATAATTTTTTTTGTAAACATATAAAAAATATATTTATCAAATATATAAAATATATTTAATTGACATATATGTATACAGGGTGGCGCATCGAAAACGAAACAGACGCATTTACTGATAGCTCAGTTTTTTTTGAAAAACGCTCAGACCCGTCGATTTTGTTTTCAAGGGGGACACAAGTTTGGTAAAAAATCACGTTAGTACGTGCAGCCCCCTAAGCGGGGGTGACACCACCCCCAAAATCTTAAATGGAAAGGGGGTCGAGTGATACCTTATTTTAAAGGTCTTTCAATTCACTTTATAATGATGTAAAATACATGAGCTCCAGTTCAGTAGTTTGAAGATTTATTGATTTAAAGCTTAAAGTAGACTTTAATAGGTACATCAGATTAGTTTGTACTACTTTCACAAGAAATTTGACTAACAGTATTTACTTAATAAGTAAATGCTTTTCTTCACTACGCCCATGGTGTGTTTATCATTTTGTTATAAATCTTCAAAACTACTGAACTGAAGCTCATGTATTTTACATCATCATAAAGGGAATTGAAAGACCTTTAAAATAAGGTATCACTCGACCCCCCTTTCCATTTAAGATTTTAGGGTTGGTGTCACCCCCGTCCAGGGGGCTGCACGTGCTAACGTGATTTTTTGCCAAACTTGTGTCCCCCTCGAAAACAAAATCGACGTATCTGTTCCAAAAAAAACTGAGCTGCCAGTAAATGCGTCTGTTTCGTTTTCGATGCCCCACTCTGTATAAAAAAACTGTCGCTACAAATATTTAAAAAACATTTTTTTAAAATACTTAATGAATAATTCGTGCAATCGAGACAGGCTGACAGAAAAAGGTGAAATGGCACATGACACAAAGCATAATATAGTTGTCCATATCTAAACGCTTAGGCGTCGTTTTCGATCTTCTAGCGTGGAGATCGCGAGATTCACTTTCCACTTTTCCGAGAAAACTGGCTATGAGAAACGTAGATTCCCACCAAATAATTATATCAATTAAGATAATCAAAACATTCCTGATACGCCGAGAAAAGCAAACAAGAATTTCTATTTAAACGCCTAAATGGTTTTCGCCGTGTAAGGAGACCATAAAGCTAATTAAATTAGACAAATATAGCTTTCATGTAGGCACAAATATATCTTTATGTATATTATTCCTCATACTGATTTATCTCGGCGGTAGTTGCTATGACTACCGTATGGCCTTATGAATTGTTGATGGATCGTTAAATATGCAATGTTTCTTCTTCCCACGCCACACCAAAAATCTCGAAAATGACAAATTATGTCTTTGGATGACAAATTATACATATGTACTTATTTCCGCATGTCTGCTAGTAGGTCTGTCTATTGGTTCAGATGAAATTTCACAACAGGCCAAAATCGCAAAATATTAAATAGAAATCAATCAAACTTCGTTTTTGACGTTTAAGTAGCTTCTGATCGTTTTCGGGGGAATTGAGGCAACTCTCCAGATCACAGTATTATCAGATGTGTGGAACATACAGGGTTTGTACGGAAAGTAATAGGACTGAGTCGATTTGAAAAAATTTATTGAGCCAATCGTTACAATTCTTTAAAAACTAGGCTCCTTCTGCGTCGATGCAGCGCTGCCAGCGCGATTTCCAAGCATCGAAGGCGTCACGGGGGCCACATCTGGGCTGTATGGCGGCTGCGGAAGCGTTGGGATGCCGGCCTTGGTCAGGTAGCTGTTCACAAGAAAGGCGGTGTGAGCCGGGGCGTTGTCGTGGTGCAACTGCCAGTCGGCTGCGATGTCTTGTCGGACCCGACTGACCCTTAGTTTGAGTCTCCTGAGCACTTCCACGTAAAACTTGGCGTCGACGGTTTGTCCAGGAGGAACAAATTCATGGTGGACGATGCCTTTGATGTCAAAAAAGACAATGAGCATCGTTTTCACTTTGGATTTGCTCATTCTTCCCTTTTTTGGGCGAGGAGACGCCGTCGTGTGCCACTCGGAAGATTGCCTCTTTGTCTCGGGATCCACGACTCGTCCCCTGTGATTACGTTATTCGAAAATTGGGGGCCACTTTCACACATGTTCAAATTTTCTTGGCACACTTCCACTCGCCGCAATTTCTGGTCGTCAGTGAGCACTTTTGCGACCATCTTCGCGCACACCTTGCGCACGTTCAAATGCTGTGTCACAATGTCATGAACCACAGATTTTGGTAGGAACGCCCTCTATCGAATCCAGTCGGTGCGCGCAACGCTCCGAAGTACAGTGATGGCGGAAGAAATTGAGTCCTGTTACTTTCCGGACAGACCCTGTATGGACTTTTTCTTTAGACGGACGTGAACTGATGACAGCGTTGTATGAGTCAACCTTCTAAGCCACGGCGACCTTGAGTTTCTGAAAAATGGCTCTCCCGGGCGCAGACCTTTCAAGACAGTAATATATCAGAACTTTATGAAGAATTCGTCATTAACATTCGCAATTTTTTCCTATTAGGGAAAATTACCGGAATTAACGATCGAATAAGGGCGGATTCTAACGGCGCGTCTTTCGTTAAAAATGTTCTCCCAATTAGTTTTTTCAAGTTCTTACCCGACGAAATTTCCGCACAATTTAATTTGCTTCTAATTAACTTTGCGAAAATAAAAATGGCTTTACTGCTTCAATTAAACGGAATTGTGGAGACTTCTTTAATTTTCACGTCCGAAAACGCTCAAATGGCCTCCGCCTTGTTGTTACTATCCTTATCCGTCTGGTAGCTAGATAAGTACAAATTAGTCTAGTCGAGCTATAGAACCAGGAACGCTAGAAAATGTATAGAATTCAGATACACGAGACGAGGTCAAATATGAGGGTCAAGGTCATATATTTCGCTTGCTTCATTGCCGGCGTCAAGATACGGAGTTTTTCCCTGCAGACAATCTCTGACAAAAGAGCTGCAATTAAGCAAGCGAAGAGGTCTTGTCATCCAGATGACATTCACAGAGCAACTAATCTTCTTCATGAAGTGAGAAATGCTCTTCATGAATTCCGTAATGAGCAATGGAGCGACTTTCTGTCGGGGATGTTTGACTCAAGTATTCCTCTCTGGAAAGTTGCAAAGTCGCTCAGAAACGGAAAGCGAGAACAACTCCCGCACATCCACGCTCCTAGGGGCTTAGTCTGTAGGAGAGAGGAAAAGGTCGAGGTTTTCGCTGATGAAATGGAAAGTCAGTTCTCTCCCAACTATGACCTTGTTAATGACCTCGACGAGGAGCATTATATTGTAAGATCCGTCAGGAGATATTTTAGGGCCAACGGCGTCAGTGGCAGTAGTGCCTCCCTTAGTGATTTTTCCTCAGAGGAATCTTCAGATGATTCCTCAATCGAGCACATGAGCGGAATCTCCTTAGACTCCGCATTGCACACCAGCAGAGCTCCAAGGTCGTATTAAAGACGTCAAGGTGCGTAAAGCATCTGGAGAGGATCGAATCACTAATAAGGCGCTGAAACTACTTTCGCGGAAGTCCTTAACTTATCTCGTGGCAATAATCAATGCCATGCTAAGGACCCAGCACTTCCCAACGGCGTGGAAGACCGCTGATGTCATAGTGATTCCAAAGAAGGTGGGTTCGATATTCCCCCAGGATTATCGCCCCATTAGTCTACTGTCAGCTCCTTCTAAGCTCGCTGAAAAGGTGATTCTACGTCACCTTGAAAATTTCTCGGCAGACCACAATGTGATTCCTGACGTGCAATTTGGCTTTCGGTCTGAGCATCGTACGGAGCTACAGGCCATAAGGCTTGTTGAACGAGTAACCAGCGGGTTCACCCGTAACGAAAGTACTGGCATCTTGCTACTGGATGTCTCAAAGGCATTTGACAAGGTGTGGCACAAGGGTCTTCTCTACAAATTGATCCATATGGGCTTCCCCTTCTGGCTCTTAAAACTTTTGAAATCCTTTCTCGAGGGTAGGAAATTTCGGATCAAAATTAATAACGGTCTATCGACAACAAGGCCGATCAAAGTCGGTGTCCCTCAGGGTTCGGTTCGTGGACCAGTCCTTTATTCACTTTTTATTCATGCCCCAGCAGCTGTGAAACCTATCTCTATGCTGATGACACTGCCCTGGTCGCCCAGTCGTGCTCTGGGGATCTATTTCACGACAGGCTGCAAAGTTTAGTGGACGAGGTGTTGGAATGGGCGAATCGGTGGCTGATCAAAATTAATCATTCGAAAACGCAGGCAATCTATTGTACTAAAAAACGTAGCTGCGCCCCGTCTGAGGTTTCAGTGAATGGAGCTCGGGTACCATGGGAAAGCTCTGCCAAGTATCTCGGTGTCACTCTTGACAAGGAGATAACCTGACAGAAGCACACTGAATCGTTAAAAACTAAATTCCAAATCTCGTTTCGGCAACTCTACCCTATGCTGTGTAGAACATCAAAATTAAGTTTTATCAACAAAGTTCGGCTATACAAGATGGTTATTAGACCAGCGATCACTTACTCAAGTGCGGCTTGGTGTTTTCTCGCCAAAACGCATTTGCATAGCCTGCAGGTTTTGCAGAACAGAACCTTGCGTACAATCACTAACGCCCCATGGTATGTTTCGAACGAGACCCTTCACAGAGACCTTGACATCCCTTACCTAAGGGACTACATCAAACAACAAGCGCGGCTACGTAGTCAAGCGGAATCGCATAACAACCCTTTGTTGCGCGAGTCAGTAGACTACACAGTCGAGCAAGTTCGCAAGCACACAAGGCCGCGACTCGCACTGTGAACAAAATTAAATCGTGCGACTTTAGGTCCAACCGAAATTATAATTTTTCTTCAACAACCAATCCCAATATAATTTTAGGATCAATTTGAAATTGCCGAATACTAACTAGCAATGCCAAGGCAGCCCTCAAATTGATGCACTTCTTTTTTCTTTGCTCTCCCTCCTTCCTCCCTTCCTTTCTTCTTCCCTTCTTGACAGACCTACTGACTTACAAGACTTCAACCAAGATCAAAGGTCCTACGGACCGCTCTGACAGACAATGACGAATAGTGTGATTAGGAGTTTACATTTAAAATTTGACCTTCAGTGTCAAGGTCAAGATCAACCTTCTGGTAGCTGAGGAAAAATCCTACAACTTTTATTTGAAGCATTTCCCCCTAAAGTGCATCCCCGAAGAGTTATCGATAGCCAGCATTAGTGGTAGTTTGACCTTGAGAGATGGCTCAATGAGGCTCCTTCAAGGTTACGTTTGAACGTAAGAATACCGGATCCAAAAGTAGCGGTTTACATTTGAAATTTTAAAGTTGACCTTCAAATAACCTACAAGATCAAAACGACCAGCAGTCTTCTTACATGTTACAAGGGGTACTATAAAAGTCATAGCTAAAGTCAAGAATGGACACTTGGTGTGACATATAAATCCGAACACCCAGTTTAAATGGTTTTATTTTAATAAAATTTTGTATAAGTACTTAATGAAGCATAATAAGTAAATGATAAAAATTTCAAAATGATTGCAGTGCTTTAAAGCCCTTTGACCTTTAATAATGTGTGGATGCACCCTGATGTGCTATGCATTCTCCAACGCGCCTAGGCATGCTTCTGATCAGGTGGTCAATGTCCTCCTGTGGTATCTCATTCCAGGCAACCACCAACTCCTCTCGAAGTGCTTCTAGAGTCTGAGGAGGACGTTGCAAATTGAGCAATCTCCTACCCATCATATTCCACACGTGCTCAATTGGGGATAAGTCGGGAGATCTTGGTGGCCATGGTAACAATGTGACATCATTATGTTGAAAGAAGTCTATTGTGACTCTTGCAACATGTGGTCGGGCATTATCTTGTTGGAAAGTTGGATCTGCCAGGGTGTCAAGATACTTCGTGGATATAACGCTGCGCGTTCATGTTACCCCTGATGAAGATTAAAGGTGACCTGGAACCATAAGCTATAGCACCCCAAACCATAACTCCAACAGTGTGATGAACATGTCTTTCAACAAAAAACTGTGGATTCCTCCTTTCACCACGTCGCCTTCTAATCCTGGCACGACCATCGTGCATGCCTAAACAAAATCGAGACTCGTCACTACAGACAATACTGTTCCATTCCTGATCCCAGAGTGACCGTTGTCTGCACCACTCAAGGCGATTACGTCGGTGTTCTCGAGTTAAAGGGAGGACCCAGTGTGGCCGGTATGAAAACCACCCAAAACTTCTCATTCGTCGGTAAACACTTCGCATGCCAATAGGTCTTCCGTGTTCTGCAAACCATTCATTTGCAATGGACCTGGTAGTGGAGAAACGGTCCCTTAAGGCCAATAATCTTAGGCGGCGATCTTCACGGTCTGTTGTTCTACGGCGGCGTCCAGTGCTCCTTGCTCTTTGCGTACGGCCTTCTCGAAGCCATGCCTGACAACACCTAACCACAGTGTCTACACTTCTTTGCACTCTAACTGCAATTGCCCGAAAAGAAAGTCCAGCTTCCTGAAGTCCCACTATACGGCCCCTATCAAACTCACTAAGTTGACGAAATCGTACAGGTCTCCGTACTCTAGGCTTCGTAACCGATCGTAAAGGATGTCCAGAACCAAAATCCGCTAACGTTGATTCTTTACTGCGGCTGAAATATTCATTTTTAGAGCGTTAGTGAATTAAAAAAAAGCAGTATAAAAACCGGAATGTCCAACTGATAAGGCCGAACATTTTTTCACTTGTTATTTACAGTAAGATAAATACATTCACCAACTTTTATTAAAATAAAACCATTTAAACTGGGTGTTCGGATTTATATGTCACTTAGTTTATGTGGACTTTTTTTAGTTTTCCTGATTTATTTTTAATAAACACAGATAATCTTCAAAGTTATTTGTAAAACATTGTTATTTATTTGCCTCAAAATACAAAGAGAATTAGACAATATATAAAATTGAACTATATCTAAAATACATACAAGAGTATAAAAAAAATAATATGTGGGACTAAGAGACCCAGCGTCACCTCTAACGATACCCGAATATCACGTCACCAGTTAAGGGTTAAGTCAATAAGTCAATACCTGTACGTACACCACTGTTAAAGCTAAAAATTGTTTTTGCATTGAAAAATATGCAACTTTATTAACTTTCACAACGTACTAACGGGTGATTTTTTAAGAGGTATAGGATTTGATTTTCAAAAAAAAAACACAAAAAATTTGAATGAACGATTAAATCTTTATTTGAGTCGATAGAACGGTCGATATAATTTTATGTTTAAAGATTATTTCCTGTAAATGTTGGCCGCGGCTCCGCTTTAGATTGCTCATGCGCAAGGTCCAATTTTGGCACACTCTCTCCAACATATCGGCCGGTATCTCACGAATAAATGCTTCAATATTGGCTTCCAGTGCGTCAATCGTTGCTAGTTCATCCCTGTAGACACTAGCCTTAACATGGCCCCACACGAAATAGTCCAACGGCGTTAAATCACACGATCTAGGCGGCCAATTGACGAGCCCCAAACGTGAGATAAACTGTTCTCCGAACTCGCGTCTGAATAGGGCCATCGTTTCGTGTGCAGTGTGGCATGTGGCACCGTCTTGTTGAAACCACATGTCAGCCAAGTCCAGCTCTTCCATTTTGGGCAAAAAGAAGTTTGTTATCATCGCACGGTAGCGCTCGCCATTCACTGTTACGTTCCGGCCATTGTCGTCTTTGAAGAAGTGATGCCACCGGCCCATAATCCACATCAAACAGTGATTTTTTCGGGATGCATTGGTAGCTCTTGCAATGCTTCTGGCTGGTCTTCACTCCAGATGCGGCAATTGCCCATAAATTGGAAGCAGTGCTCGATGCACTCTCTTAACCGAGCATGAATTTTGATAGTAAAATTCAATAATTTGCAAGCGTTGTTCGTTCGTAAGTCGATTCACGGTTAAATTATATACCAAACTGAACAAGTTTGACAATGACACAAGACACGATTCACGCGTCATCTGTCAAAAACAGTGTTGCCAAAAAGATACTAGCAAAAAAATCACCCATTAAATATCAGTGAAATAATCAGTGAAGCGGTTCTGAAAATATTAATTAATTTCCATTTTTTCCCTAAAACTTCAACACCCCGAGTTTTTGTAAGGAAACATTTTTGAACTATATATTATAAAGCAAACTAACATTAATTTTTTATGTAGATTCACGGCCTTAAATATTCGCATATCATCAAGGAGCACCCTGCATAATTATGTTATAAGTTATATTGTGTTTTTACAATGTTTGCTTACCAAGCACAACCTCTCGTTATACATTTTTTTCTTTGTATAAATCTGAATTTCAATTTTAGCGCCGGAGCAATAAAAGTTTTACGCCACCGAAAATGTTCGCTCCTTGAACGTGTGAAATGATTTATTCAAGAGTCAGAAGGAAGTTAATGGTCTTTAGCGTCTTCACAAAGAGGTCACAGATTCATTATGTTAAGAGAAAAACCAGGGAGGCTTCATAAAAGAACAGTTTTTTTGTCGGTTTTCCTACTACGGACGATGTCTGTGTTGTGCACAAAGGGGTCATTTCGGGATGAAAATTGTAATTTTAACAGCAAAGTAGCTTCAGCTTATACGAGGGTTCCTACATTTTTCAGGCACACTGTACCTGAAGTCAAAAATCATGAACCAGCTTTTCTGCTTGAATTTGGCTCAGGAACACGCTCTTGGAAATGCGGTATCCCATTGAGTATAAACAAACATGAAATCTTTCAAAAATTGTTTTACTCAAAAACGAAATTCCCAAGTGCCTAGTAGCACGCCCTTGATCTCGTAACGTATATCCTCAAAGCTTTGGCACAAAATATTTATCGTCAAGAAATTTATCTAAACACTGACTAGTTATCATAAATTACAACTCAATATTATCGAAGTATGCGAGTTGCCCATTCTGCTCTACCAGACGTAAGTTTATCCCACAAAATGTTGGGATACACGCCTGTTAGAAATTTCGCACCAGACAAGGATTTTATCTACAAATTCAGTCAAAGATTGTGTGGAAGTGTTTTGTTGGTGTTCTAACTAGGATTTTAATATTTGTATTATAACAAAAAGATTTCCAGATATTTGGAAGATCGCTAAGGTGCGTCCAGTGTTTAAGTGTGGGGATGAGTCAAATATTGAGAATTACAGGGCAATCTCTATATTACGCATGTTCTCGAAAGTCTTTGAAATAGTCTTGTACAGTCGCATTTACACTGCCGTTCAGCGTCAGCTGTCATTGCATCAACACGGATTTGTCGCTAATCGCTCAACAACCACAAATCTATTTATAATAACGCAGCACCTCTCGGAAGCCATTGATAGTAACGAGCAAGTTGACGTTATTTATACCGACTTTTCGAAGGCTTTCGATAAAATTAACCACAAAACTTTGTTAAATAAGTTAGGTGCACTTGGTTTCACAGATGATGCTAGGGAGTTGATCTTACTTATCTGATCGAAGACAATTTGTTAGCTATAATGGCTTCCAATCTGAGACCTACTCGGCACCTTCTGGAGTTCCTCAGGGCTCCAACCTGGGACCATTACTGTTTTTGATATTTATTAATGACCTCTGTGACTCAGTTGAATGTGAACGCCTATGCTTTGCTGACGACCTAAAAATTTATTCGCAGATAAACACTCCTGATGATTGTATCAAGATACAACACCAATTAAATTTTGTGCTGTCTTGGTGTGTAGAAAACAAGTTGGAGCTTGATGTGAGGAAGTGTAAAATAGTCAGCTATAACAGGAAAATAAATGTTTGCGAATATCCGTACTCTATTGATGAGTCTGTGCTAGAATGATGCTCTGATGTACGTGATTTAGGTATCTATGATCAAAAGTTAACTTTTAGTCAGCATATAAATAAAAAAGCGTCAGAAGCATTGGCGGCTTAGGGTTTCATAGTAAGGAATTGCACGAATTTTAGTCTTTTAAGCTATTATATTATGCTTATGTTAGATCCAAAGTCGAATATTGTAGTATTATTTGGAGCCCTTACTATGAATGCTATAGCACAGCTATTGAAAGAGTACAACGGAAGTTTATGAAGTTTGTTCTGTTTAGGATTGATGAGACATATCCAGAAAGAGGTACAAGTAATGAGGAACTATGTAGTCGCTTAGACATGTTGACTTTGAAAAAACGCTACTGGAACAGATCAAGTTTCGTACTCCAACGTTTGCATCTCTCAATCATAAAATATTCGGGCTTCCTGAAGCTAGGACAAACATTCTTCTCAAGTCACCGTTATATGTAATGTGCTCTAACTTAAACAGAATTGGATGTTACTGTGATATATTTACGACAAATGTTAATTACCTGCTAAAGGCAGCTCAGGCTTATACGGACCAATAGCTCATGTTACAAATTTATACCTGTGTTGCATTTGTTGTTTTCTTTTCGCTTTTTTTTTGCTTTTGTATTATGTTTATAAATTGTCCTATAAATGGGAAACTGTTGGACAGTAAAGCTATTATTATTATTATTATTATTATTATTATTATTATTATTATTGTTAGGTTTGCATCTAACATTCCTCTACGATGTCCGTATAAAATCCGTCGTTTCCCTTCATTTCAAAATTACTCAAAGTGCAATGCTTTTCGTCATCTAAAATAATGATTTTTTCAATTGGCAAAGTGTTGACGACAGCATCTTGGTATATGAAGGAGTTGCACCTGAAAGTAATGTGTGATCTTTTTGCTAGTATCTTTTTGGCAACACTGTTTTTGAGAGATGACGCGTGAATCGTGTCTTTTCTCATTGTCAAACTTGTTCAATTTGGTCTATAATTTAACCATGAATCGACTTACGAACGAACAACGCTTGCAAATTATTGAATTTTACTGTCAAAGTTCATGCTCGGTTAAGAGAGTGCATCGAGCACTGCTTCCAATTTATGGGCAATTTGGTCGGCCTACTGAGGGAGCTATTCATTAAATTATATCGACCGTTCTATCGACTCAAATAAAGATTTAATCGTTTTTTCAAATTCTTTGTGTTTTTTTTTGAAAATCAAATCCTATACCTCTTAAAAAATCACCCGTTATTTGGACCACTTAAGTCTCTTTCGATATTTAAGCCCATTCCTCCTCAATTCCAACGACATCGTTCTCTTAGAAGGTGCGTTTTGAAGAGCCGGTCAGATATTATTTTATGGTTGTTAAATTGAAGCCAACACACGTTACAATGACGTTATCAATTCCGTTTTTTGAGCGTAATAAATCGATGGAGCTATACGAAATTTCTCTCTCCCGATATTGTTTTCGACCTGGATATGGAAGAGCGATCTCGCTCGGAGGACGAATCCAGAAGTCTGGAACATTCCCACTTGCCACTAGACGACAAAGAAAACATCGCCACGTTTATTTTTGTTCGCTGGCCCCGGGAAAAATGGCGCTGACGTCAAATGCATCACGCTACCGTTGGACAATGGAAATTCTGATTCCTATTGATCCGACAGACATCTGAAGTTTTATTCAATCCTTACCGCTGAAGAAGCTCGTGCTTTTTACTTTTGACGGTAAAAATATACTAAGTGACATATAAATCCGAACACCCAGTTTAAATGGTTTTATTTTAATAAAAGTTGGTGAATGTATTTACCTTACTGTAAATAACAAGTGAAAAAATTTTCAGCCTTATCAGTTGGATATTCTGGTTTTTATACTGCTTTTTTTTAATTCACTAACGCTCTAAAAATGAATTTTGGTTCTTGACATCCTTTACGATCGGTTACGATGCCAAGAGTACGGAGACCTGTACGATTTCGTCATCTTAGTGAGTTTGATAGGGGCCGTATAGTGGGACTTCGGGAAGCTGGACTTTCTTTTCGGGCATTTGCAGTTAGAGTGCAAAGAAGTGTAGACACTGTGGTTAGGTGTTGTCAGGCATGGCTTCGAGAAGGCCGTACGCAAAGAGCAAGGGGCACTGGACGCCGCCGTAGAACAACAGACCGTGATGATCGCCGCCTAAGATTATTGGCCTTAAGGGACCGTTTCTCCACTACCAGGTCCATTGCAAATGAATGGTTTGCAGAACACGGAAGACCTATTGGCATGCGAAGTGTTTACCGACGAATGAGAAGTTTTGGCTTGTTTTCATACCGGCCACACTGGGTCCTCCCTTTAACTCGAGAACACCGACGTAATCGCCTTGAGTGGTGCAGACAGCGGTCACTCTGCGATCAGGAATGGAACAGTATTGTCTTTAGTGACGAGTCTCGATTTTGCTTAGGCATGCACGATGGTCGTGCCAGGGTTAGAAGGCGACGTGGTGAAAGGAGGAATCCACAGTTTTTTGTTGAAAGACATGTTCATCACACTGTTGGAGTTATGGTTTGGGGTGCTATAGCTTATGGTTCCAGGTCACCTTTAATCTTCATCAGAGGTAACATGAACGCGCAGCGTTATATCCACGAAGTTCTAGGACCCCATCTTTTACCCTATCTTGACACCCTGGCAGATCCAACTTTCCAACAAGCTAATGCCCGACCACATGTTGCAAGAGTCACAATAGACTTCTTTCAACATAATGATGTCACATTGTTACCATGGCCACCAAGATCTCCCGACTTATCCCCAATTGAGCCCGTGTGGGATATGATGGGTAGGAGATTACTCAATTTGCAACGTCCTCCTCAGACTCTAGAAGCACTTCGAGAGGAGTTGGTGGTTGCCTGGAATGACCACCTGATCAGAAGCATGCCTAGGCGCGTTGGAGAATGCGTAGCACATCAGGGTGCATCCACACATTATTAAAGGTCAAAGGGCTTTAAAGAAGTGCAATCATTTTGAAAGTTTTATCATTTACTTATTATGCTTCATTAAGTACTTATACAAAATTTTATTAAAATAAAACCATTTAAACTGGGTGTTCGGATTTATATGTCACTTAGTATAGATGTACATGGGGTACATAGCAAAAAATCATGTGAGCCATCTGGGTCTGTCTGTCGTTAGGGTGACAGTAGTTTACTATAGTTGTGGTCACCGACTTCGGCAGAAAGTTATAATTTTAGTGAATAAAGCCCACTGACTCAACTTCCAGCCCCAACTTAGCTTTGCATCCAAGCAGACCTTTTACGTAATTTCTGATTATTTAAAGTCCTGGATTCTTCGATTGATTTTCCGACCAGCAATACTCCCCCTCTATGTGCCTCGCGTCTATATGGATCTGAAATATTCAGATGCATGGGGTTCGATCCCCGGTGTATGTGCTTCCTCTCGTAAAATGGCAATCGTTTGTTTTTTACAGGCCAGTCGGACTTCGGGAGTGTTTTTTCGTCTTTTTTCAGACGCAGGACCGTAACGCCTCAATTCAGCGAAAAAATATTATTTCAGTTTATGAGAGTGATATTACTATTTTACAAGGTTTGTCCAGAAAGTAATAGGACTGAGTCGATTTAAAAAAATTTATAGAGCCAATCGTTACAATTCTTTAAAAACTTTCAAAATAGACTCCTTCTGCGTCGGTAAAATTTTGTATAAGTACTTAATGAAGCATAATAAGTAAATGATAAAAATTTCAAAATGATTGCACTGCTTTAAAGCCCTTTGACCTTTAATAATGTGTGGATGCACCCTGATGTGCTACGCATTCTCCAACGCGCCTAGGCATGCTTCTGATCAGGTGGTCAATGTCCTCCTGTGGTATCTCATTCCAGGCAACCAGCAACTCCTCTCGAAGTGCTTCTAGAGTCTGAGGGGGACGTTGCAAATTGAGCAATCTCCTACCCATCATATCCCACACGTGCTCAATTGGGGATAAGTCGAGAGATCTTGGTGGCCATGGTAACAATGTGACATCATTATGTTGAAAGAAGTCTATTGTGACTCTTGCAACATGTGGTCGGGCATTATCTTGTTGGAAAGTTGGATCTGCCAGGGTGTCAAGATAGGGTAAAAGATGGGGTTCTAGAACTTCGTGGATATAACGCTGCGCGTTCATGTTACCTCTGATGAAGATTAAAGGTGACCTGGAACCATAAGCTATAGCACCCCAAACCATAACTCCAACAGTGTGATGAACATGTCTTTCAACAAAAAACTGTGGATTCCTCCTTTCACCACGTCGCCTTCTAGCCCTGGCACGACCATCGTGCATGCCTAAACAAAATCGAGACTCGTCACTAAAGACAATACTGTTCCATTCCTGATCCCAGAGTGACCGTTGTCTGCACCACTCAAGGCGATTACGTCGGTGTTCTCGAGTTAAAGGGAGGACCCAGTGTGTCCGGTATGAAAACAAGCCAAAACTTCTCATTCGTCGGTAAACACTTCGCATGCCAATAGGTCTTCCGTGTTCTGCAAACCATTCATTTGCGATGGACCTGGTAGTGGAGAAACGGTCCCTTAAGGCCAATAATCTTAGGCGGCGATCTTCAGGGTCTACTATTCTAGGGCGGCGTCCAGTGCCCCTTGCTCTTTGCGTACGGCCTTCTCGAAGCCATGCCTGACACCTAACCACAGTGTCTACACTTCTTTGCACTCTAACTGCAATTGCCCGAAAAGAAAGTCCGGAAGTCCCACTATACGGCCCCTATCAAACTCACTAAGTTGACGAAATCGTACAGGTCTCCGTACTCTAGGCATCGTAACCGATCGTAAACGATATCAAGAACCAAAATCCGCCAACGTTGATTCTTTACTGCTACTGAAATATTCATTTTTAGAGCGTTAGTGAATTAAAAAAAAAAACAGTATAAAAACCGGAATGTCAAACTGATAAGGCTGAAAATTTTTTCATTTGTTATTTACAGTAAGATAAATACATTCACCAACTTTTATTAAAATAAAACCATCTAAACTGGGTGTTCGGATTTATATGTCACTTAGTATATATTCTGATTTAAGACCAATTAGTATTTTACCTGTTTTGTCCAAATTATTAGAAAAAGCAATGTTCGCCCAATTTATTATTATCTCTCGGAACATAAAATGTTGCCTCCCAAACAATGCGGTTATCGAAAAGGATATAACACTGCAAGTGCACTATTAGACTTAACCGATAACATTTTTAGAGCCTGGGATCACATCATTAGTTCTTCTTGACTTCTCCAAGGCATTCGATACCATAAACCATCGTCTTCTAGTAGCCAAGTGCAAATATTTTGGTTTTTCTGACTCTGCTTCGAAAATGATTCAGAGCTTCTTAGGAAATCGATATCAAATGGTACACATTGACATGGTTCTATCTTCAAAGTGCCTCATTTCCTCCGGAGTGCCTCAAGGATCTGTACTTGGGCCACTTCTATTGCTGTCATATGATGAATGTAAAAGACGTATGAAGAAATTCGTTTTGAATAGAAGTATATAAATTAGTTGATAAAATTTATCTGTCACCCCACACAAAAATATTTCCAATATAGCATTCCTTTGTATTGTATGACTGTTACAATTTTATACTTTTAAATCATGAAATATTGAATAGACTTCACTTATACAGGGTGACTTCGAAGTTGAGTCATTTAATTTAACAGTGAGTAGATCTGATCAAAAGCAATGTTTTTTTCCTTTACCATTTTTCTGGTAAAATTAAAGTAACAAAGTTATAGCCCTTTGGAAGTTTGAGTACCGCCCTGTCTCAATAATAATATTATGTGCTCGTGTTTGGCAACAACGGATATAATCCGCCTTATCGGTTCATCGCATCGGAAACAATAAAGCGAAAGAATTTGGAACGATGTTTTTACAATTATTTTATTCAGTTGTATACAGTCAGTGTCAGTCGGCAACGCGTGAGCGAATAGTGGTGTCTGTTGCGTGGCTCAAACGAAATCAAAAATGGCACGTGTTTACGAAAATGCTGAACTTGTGGATATGATTCTTATTTACGCGGCATCACGGATTTATGCGGATCGGTTTCCCAATCGAGTGCAACCAACCCCTCGTGCCTTTGTTAATGTAGTACAAAGGGCTCGTGAATCAGGTGACTTAAGACCTCACAGGGGAGGACATGCCGGTGCTCCAAGACCGCACGATCAAATACAGGTCCGCACTGAAATACTTGTCGGGAGGATACTTTTTTTTTTATTTTTACACACATATTTTGGTTTATCTTCCTTCTACAATCATTATCTGAAAATTAATGACTCAACTTCAAAGTCACCCATATTTTTTATATACCTACATTTGTAATCTTCTAACTTATCAAATGTATTTATGGTTTTTGTATTGTTTTTTCAGTTCTTCTTTTTTTTGGGGGTTAAGTGGCAGAGTAGCATTATGCTAAACTTCGCACCCTAAATAAAGACGATTTATTATTATTATTATTATTAATTTTTCATGTAGATTTACAGGTACACCCTTAAATATTCGCATATCATTAAGGAACACCCTGTATAGTGAGATGATACATTTTCTTGTTAAATTCAAACTCAAAACGGTTTTGTAGGGCTCCTTTATGGCAAATATCTATTTGTTCATGTTGTTCGTTTTCGATAATACATTTTTTCAATTTTTGTTATATTTTCGCATAGATACGCCACTGTGCCGCCCCTTCGCACTCGGCGTGCGGGCGTGGAGCGTCGGGTGGGGTGGCGTCAGATCGGAAATGCAAATCCAGTGATTGGTTTTAAATACCGTTCTCGGATCCAGGCGGACGGACATACAACCCCGAATCCGGCTTCTTTCCTCCTGTTTTTATTTTGGCCACCGCGCCGCCATTAAGGCACGCATACAGTCTGCGAAAATCAGACGTTCGTCATCTGTTAGCCTGCCAAACAAGGCTGAAAATTGCTTTAAAATAGAGTAGTTAATTTTCGAGTAAATTCTAACGTTTAACAAATAACGGAATTTTGATTTTCGTAGACATTTTTTGACGGGCGACATGGTTGTCATATTGTGCACCAGCAACACTGCTTTGTTACCCATTCGCCCAAATGAGTTTCACCACAGCCGACGTCAACTACGAGCCATGTAACGTTCAAGAACTAAATTTAATTTTGGAAAAGAGGACAGTTCGATTCGATACAAATCGTCTGAATATGAAGTAGCTCTAAAAAATTTAAAAATACGACATAATCGTGATATATATGAGTCGCTAATGCAGTTAACCTAATTAAAAGTATTTAGTTTACGTTTTTTGGTGTCAGCACACTGTGTTCCAACAGGCCCAGCTTGGAAATGTGGAGTTACCTGTTTGTTTTTAATACATTTACTTTCAGTTTTGCTGTTATTTTTCAATTTTACATAATCATTCAAAATTATGTTTGAAAAAATAGACAAAAGCTTAGATAAAATATCTGCATAATTGCGGCCACAGATGCAAGTTAAAGAAAATTCACTGTATATAAAGTCAGACTGAATGCTGAGCAAGGTTAACTGACACAAAATAAATTTTTGATTATTGCTTTTCAAGAAGAAAATTTCCAATCTATCTACATTAATAATAGATTCAAAAATGGCATACATATGGTAGAATATGATTGGTGCATAACTGGTTGGAATTGACAGTCCTCCTCTTTGCAAATGATCAAAATAAACATTTGTTGTTAATGAACCTTTTTCATTAACTATTAGCGATTTGCATATCTCGCAGTTTAGGTTTTTAGAGATAGCGTGTGAAGCATATCCAGATATATAAGTCTTAGTACTATCCTCTATGTCACAATTGGCTAAGTAATTTGTCTCAAATACTTCATTGAATATATCCAAAACTTCAGGATTTTGTTTGGTATCCAAGAAATCAAAATTTTCTTGAGTTTCTAAGCAGTTTTGGAACCTTGTTTTAATTTCTGCTAAAGATAATGACGATTTCTTTTCATTGAAAATATGCTTCAGCCGTATTTTCTTTTCAGCATTTAAAATTTCATCATATGACACATTGTAATTGCAGCCACATAAAAGTCTATAATTGCCAAATCGTTTTTCTAAATTATCAGTGGTGAATTTTCCAGACAATACATACTCAATGTCAAATTGATTAAATGAATATTCAATTATATTAAGTAGAGTCACCGTGCTTTGATATAGAGCTGTATACGTTTCTGGTGTCAGGTGTCCATTATTATTCTCTAGATTATGCCATTTTACTAACCATATCAGGAATTTTTTTAAAAATTGTACTCTATAATCATATTTATTGGTAATAGGCTTACAAAATTCGTTTCGCTTCAATTCTCCTTTTATTACACTTGTATTACTGACAATATCCCACCAATTCCTGATTATTTCCAAAAAGTGTGCAGCATCATTAAACTTTAATTCTTTCATAGCAGCTATTGTTGAGTGATGAAATAAATCATCTACAAAATTTACATTTTGCCTTTCAAATGAATTTGGATGCAATGTTTTATAATTTAATTTATATGCTTTCTTAACTACAGCTTCTTTTTCAAATTAGCGTACTGAATAATATCATTATTGTCAAAATTAGGATATACAAAAGTTTTGTCTAGGTTTTTTAAATTAATCCAATTATTTCTGATACTCTTGAAAATATGCACAGCATCATAAGCTAAATATATGTTCTTATCAGGATTATGTGGATTTGGAATAGAATAATTTTCTGATGAATCCTTTGCTAATTTCCTGAACATTGCTCTATTAATTCGGCGATTATCAGTAACAACACAAATAACTTCAAATCCACATTTTTGAACTAAATTTATCTTTGATCTTATCCATATCATCGAAATTCTGGATAGCTTTTTCATGTTTCTCAATTAATTTTTGTTTTCTTTGCATTGGGTCAGTTCTTTTGGGTGCTTCAGTTTTTGAAAGTAATGATGGCAAGTTTGGGAAAATGGAGGGTACAGGATTTTCTTTCAATTTTGGTATATTATTTTGGACTGTTCCATCCGCCAAAACTATATTTTCTGTCCTGACGATATCCGATTCTCTAAAATGACGACTGCACACAGCTGAATATTTTGAAGGTGTTCAATTTTTTCTGGGAATTGCCATAAGCCATTTGTTTTTCAGACTTTCGGTACTTGGGAAGCGAAAAGTTGAAACATAGCTTTCTGTTTTCAAAGCAGAATTATAGTTTGCATTGCATAAAGGAACACAGCAACAACGAGGCATATTGTCTGCGTCAAATACTTGATAAATGAAAAAAGAAAAATACAATCTGAATTTGCACGTTTTCAATAGTTGAAATCCTTAGCGTCCTGAGGCGCGAACAGCCACAGTCACACTTCTTAGTTTATTTTTAAAGCACAGAAGCACTACAACTGGAGTCTATTTCTCATATATTATAGTCACCGATGACTTTGAACACATACACACACTTTGAAGCTTAGAAAACAAGCTTATCTCTTAATTACAGCCGCTGCGATTCCAAAATCACAAATTGAAAAGGTTATGTTTTCTCAGCGTTTTGAGCACGAGTTGCGTCGATGCAGCAAGCAGCGGCGGGAGTAACACTACCACCTACGTTGCCAGATTTCTTTGTTCACGGCTCGTAGTTGACGTCGGCTGTGGTTTCAACCTCGCGGTGGCACATTTACCCGGCTGCTGTCTTCGTGTAGACGCGCCTTTACCGGTGCCGTTCAGATCGCCAACATTTGCAAACTGGGGAGTAAAAGTAGGAAAATAATCGAGCCGGAGGATTACAGTTACAATGGGATTAGAATAATCGGGATATAGTGGTTCCAATCAAGGATTCCGCGTCGATTTACTGGAACGTGCTGTCGGGAAATCTCCTGCAATGTACTTACTGGATTACTGGTTGATTAGAGACAGGTGATGTATCCACGGATCGTTTCATGGAAGTCGTTGTCCACTTTACCGTATCCAAGGTGGATTGACAATGGGTGTTAACACTCAAGCATAATATGATCTGAAGCATATCCTGCGGTTTTTATGTTGATAACTTTTCATGTATTTCTGACCGCTGTAGCCGACCAAGTTATCAATTTCTAAATTCCGTTGAAATAATTCGTCATGCCGCCTACCCTTGTAAAGATTCGTCGCATCCATAAAATAGAAATAAACATAAAAACTAAGGGCAGAACAAACACTCGCATCTGCAAACCACCCAGTGAACGCCAAGGGAAACCAAATTCATATTATACTAAGTGACATATAAATCCGAACACTCAGTTTAAATGGTTTTATTTTAATAAAATTTTGTATGAGTACTTCATGAAGCATAATAAGTAAATGATAAAAATTTCAAAATGATTGCACTGCTTTAAAGCCCTTTGACCTTTAATAATGTGTGGATGCACCCTGATGTGCAACGCATTCTCCAACGCGCCCAGGCATGCTTCTGATCAGGTGGTCAATGTCCTCCTGTGGTATCTCATTCCAGGCAACCACCAACTCCTCTCGAAGTGCTTCTAGAGTCTGAGGAGGACGTTGCAAATTGAGCAATCTCCTACCCATCATATCCCACACGTGCTCAATTGGGGATAAGTTGGGAGATCTTGGTGGCCATGATAACAATGTGACATCATTATTTTGAAAGAAGTCTATTGTGACTCTTGCAACATGTGGTCGGGCATTATCTTGTTGGAAACTTGGATCTGCCAGGGTGTCAAGATAGGGTAAAAGATGGGGTTCTAGAACTTCGTGGATATAACGCTGCGCGTTCATGTTACCTCTGATGAAGATTAAAGGTGACCTGGAACCATAAGCTATAGCACCCCAAACCATAACTCCAACAGTGTGATGAACATGTCTTTCAACAAAAAACTGTGGATTCCTCCTTTCACCACGTCGCCTTCTAACCCTGGCACGACCATCGTGCATGCCTAAACAAAATCGAGACTCGTCACTAAAGACAATACTGTTCCATTCCTGATCCCAGAGTGACCGTTGTCTGCACCACTCAAGGCGATTACGTCGGTGTTCTCGAGTTAAAGGGAGGACCCAGTGTGGCCGGTATGAAAACAAGCCAAAACTTCTCATTCGTCGGTAAACACTTCGCATGCCAATAGGTCTTCCGTGTTCTGCAAACCATTCATTTGCAATGGACCTGGTAGTGGAGAAACGGTCCCTTAAGGCCAATAATCTTAGGCGGCGATCTTCACGGTCTGTTGGTCTACGGCGGCGTCCAGTGCCCCTTGCTCTTTGCGTACGGCCTTCTCGAAGCCATGCCTGACAACACCTAACCAGAGTGTCTACACTTCTTTGCACTCTAACTGCAATTGCCCGAAAAGAAAGTCCAGCTTCCCGAAGTCCCAATATACGGCCCCTATCAAACTCACTAAGTTGACGAAATCGTACAGGTCTCCGTACTCTAGGCATCGTAACCGATCGTAAAGGATGTCAAGAACCAAAATCCGCCAACGTTGATTCTTTACTGCGGCTGAAATATTCATTTTTAGAGCGTTAGTGAATTAAAAAAAAGCATTATAAAAACCAGAATTCAACTGATAAGGCTGAAAATTTTTTCACTTGTTATTTACAGTAAGATAAATACATTCATCAACTTTTATTAAAATTAAACCATTTAAACTGGGTGTTCGGATTTATATGTCACGTAGTATATGTTTTTACTGTCAATAAAATTTCATGAGTATGTTATCGTTTCATTTTTGATGTAAGGCTACCTCATTGCCAAAAACTCAGGTTGAAGAAATTATTTCTTCAGGGTGTAACACTTCTAAAGTCACTGAGAATACTCGCCGAAGATGGCAACAAGCAGGTTCCACAGTTTTTTTGTGTCTAAAACCATGTCTGGAAGGAGAAAGGATCTTGTTACTCTCTAATGATAATCGAATGTCGAATGCATTCAGTGAAATAATTTTGGCAGTACCACGTAACAGTTTCTCCTGTTTTTTCCTACGGATTATCTGAACACATTTTGTATGCATCCAGCGGCAAATAACGGCGACGCCAGAAACGCGTCATGTCGCATTGGCCAGCTTCATTAAAACCGACGTCCATTAAAACGCACTTTGATATTAATGTTCAATTTCCGGCGGCTCGACCGTCCAACAGCCAGGCATGAACCTCACTGCTGATTGCCAATACTGAAATGCATAATGGATACCTCATTAGGGCTAGAAATTGACGCCCGGCGAGGCTAACGTGCTGCAATTATGCGACGGGCGGTGCCGGTGTTTTTACTTTCCATAAGAGAATAAATAATTGTTTAAAAAAAAAACTGAAAAACTCGCTTTTATAACTAACCGAACAAGTAGAAAATAATGTTTAATTACAAAGAGTTTATGTTACAGTGGTAGATGGTCGAACAATCAATCATGACCTTTTTTAGTTTCTTTAGGCCCAATTTCACCAATATTAATATTATGTACCACTGGGAAAATAGGTCGAGAATAATGGACTGTTGTTGGTGAAATTGGCCCTTAAACTATTATTTGTTTGACATTTCAGAAGCTCCTTGAATTTTCTTTTTGTTGCGGTTGAAATCTGTGAGTGGGGGTGGTAGCTGATGAGGAGAGTGTGTCTCAATGTTCTGGCTCTAATATGCTGATACGCATCCAGCCCCTGTATATATTTTTTTTTTATATCGAAACCGCCGCGCAGGCAGAAGCCTAAATGCCGGAACACCGCGGCTGCTATGATGATCCCAAAGAAATTTTGTTAATACGATTTTTGAACTGCCTAAGGTTAGTAGAACTGGGAAAAGCTTCCTCCCGTAGTTTGTTCCACAATCTAGACACCCTCGGGACAAAGGAGCGGTCGTATCGGTCAGTTCTGGATGTACGAAGTTTGACACGGTTAGGATGGGACGCCGAAGTCAGGCGGGTCTGTCTGGCAGGCACATCGCGCGGCGGCATCATGGAAGAGAGCTCTGAGGAGCAAAGCCCGTTGGTGTAGCGATAGAAAAGAGCTAGATCGCCGACGGCCCGCCGGTGCGAAAGAGTCCCGAGACTGTCTGTTAGAGAAGAGTCATCGATCAGTCGGACCGCCCTCCTCTGGACAGCATCGAGCATGGACAATGTAGTCGGGGCGGCAGCACCCCAAATATGTGAGCAATACTCGAGGCTAGGCCTTATCTGGGCCTTGTATAGAGTGAGAAGGTTTTCTTAGCCCCAAACAAATAGCCTAGCTTTTTCCCAGCAGCTGCAGCTATTGAAGAGATGTGTTCGTGCCAGATCAGGTCCTCGGTGATCTGGACTCCGACCAGCCGAAATGAATGGCTCTTTGGTAGGACTCGACCGTCCATCGAAACTGTATGAGCGCTAGGACGCTTTTTGTTCGTCAAAGTACAGTACTGTGTTTTGGAAGCATTGAACTGTACAAGATTGTTGCGTCCCCAAGCAGTGATATCCTCCAGGTCTCTTGACAGAGAAGAAGTCGTCGCTAGTCTTCTTTTTTCCAGCTCAGCGGCAGAGATCGGCTTGTCACTCTGAATTCCTGCATGTAGAGTGCTGTCATCAGCGAAGCCGTGGATTGGGTTGATCGTGCAGGAAAGGAGGTCGTTGATATGTAAGAGAAACAGTGTTGGAGCCAAGACCGATCCCTGGGGAACACCCGCGTTGACGTTGTGGGATGAAGAGGAGAATCCGTCAATTACGACGGATATTTTGCGGCCAGAGATAAAGTCAGCCACCCATCTGCAAAGCTTTTCTGGGAGGCCGTAGGATGGAAGTTTGTTCAAGAGGGCAGCGTGCCACAGCTGATCGAACGCTTTCGTGAGGTCAAGAGCAACGACATGAGCCTCACCATGAGACTGGATGAGTTTACTCCACAGTTGCGTGACGTAAGCTAGGAGGTCCCCTGTGGATCGTTGGTGCCGGAAACCGTACTGCCTGTCGCTAATCAAGCTGTGACCTTCGAGGTAGTCCAGAAGCTCGCGATTTATGCACCTCTCCATCACTTTACTTATAACAGAAAGCAGAGCTATAGGCCTGTGGTTGTAAGGGTCGGTTTTAGATCCTTTTTTTGGGATGGGCTGTACATGAGCAAATTTCCAGTTTTCTGGGAAGGTGCCGGATTCATAAGATATCTGGAAGAGACGCGAAAGAACTGGAGCAAGCTCAGCTGCACATCTCTTCAGTACAATGGCAGGAATCAAGTCCGGACCAGAAGCTTTGTTGATGTCGAGCGACAAGAGCACTCATCTTACGGTCTTATGCCTGAATGTTACCTCCCGCATAGTGTGGGGAACCCTTTGAATTGACGGCACTTGGGCGTTGGTGGGGACGTCCATGGTGGAGTTGGCAGCAAAGATCTTGGCTAGCACTTCCGCCTTGGCCTTTGAGTCGAATACAATAGTTCCATCCTGACACGTAAGTGGTGGAAGGCTACTGTGTGAGAAGTTCTTTTCAATCTGCTTGACCAGCGTCCAGAAAGACCGACTGCCATTGCGCTGCGACATTACCCTGTGCCTAACTTTTATATCATGCTGGGTTTTGGCATTGCGAACCGCTTCGTTATATTTGTTTCTGGACTCGACGTCGGCTTGTCTGTTCTCTACAGCGGGGTTTTGTAAGTAGGTTCTGTGGGCTTTGATCTTCTGCTGGCGAGCAGTGTCACACGATTTTTTGAACCAGCCGTTGGACCCTGGTTTAGGAACTTTCACTGTGTGAGGGATGTATTCCTCCATTCCGACGTGGATAATTTCGGTTATTGAAGAACAGACAGTCGACGCATCCGCGTCAGTGAAACAGACATCTCTCCAAGGAAAGCTAGAGAAGAAGTCTCTGAGCCCCTCCCAGTCGGCATGTCCGTAATGCCAAGTTTTGCGGCCTGTGCGAGTTTCTGCGGCCACAGCGGCTTCTGACCGAAACCTAACCTCCACAACACCGTGACCTGAGTTACCCAGGGGGCACAGGACGGCAGTGCTGTAAGGGGCAGGATGCGTGGTCAGAAAGAGATCCAGCAGGCTACTGGCGTGTGACGAGACGCGGGGGAAAAAAGTAGGGCTCGTCACCAGCTGGGTCAGCCCTTGAGTAAGAGCGAACGCTTCGACTGCACGACCTGCTGCATCGGTCTTATTTGAGCCCAACCAAAGCTCATTATGGGCATTGAAATCACCGAGAAGAACTACCTCTGAAGCGGGGTGATTGATGTTCAGGAAGTCGATCTGGACGGCGAGGTATTCGAGTTGGTCATCCCAGTTATGGTTCGAGGGAGAGCGATAAAGGCAGCAAATAACTTTGGGTGATGTTTTGGAGTTGAGGCGAAGCCACAGAATGTCCTTCCGGTCTGATTCCAAAGAAAGATCCCTGGAGCAGGAGAGACTGCTGCGGACAAAAGCCACAACTCCCCCATTCTTTCTCAGATTGGAGTGCACCTCGTAGTTTGGGAAGTTGAGATGGTTAATCGGTGCAGCCTCTGAGATTTTTGTCTCCGCCAAGAAAAGCACGGCGGGACGATTGGATTGCAGGTAGTGATGAACAGCATCAATGTTGCTGTTGATCCCGCAGATGTTCGAAAAACAAATTTTATCTTCGATGTTGTTCCCTCGAGCCCACCCTCCACCCGGACATTCCGAGAGTGGAGTGAGTTTACGTCCGGGTATTCCGGGTATATGTTCACACCTATTGCTCTACAGTGCAGTTGCCCTTAAAACGAGATAGTATTCACAGACGCGTCGTATGCCGGTCCCGATCGTTCACGCCTCAAGCCCTATCTGCGCCTGACTGTATCGCTGACGCTCTCTATCTCGAGCTATAACTCATGGAATGATTGACTGGTGTGGGTCAGCACAGTTGCCAGATGGTCGATACTGTAGGTAGAGCAAGGAAACCATATCTAGCGTTGTCAAACTGATGAGAAGCCTACTGATGTCATTTTTTATTGCAGTTCATACCATTATTTTATGTTTGTTTTGTACGTGCACGAGAGATTGACATTCCATTGTCGGACAACCTGTATACGCCCTTGGACTGAAGCATGTTATAGTGAGCTCTTTGCTTTGCCGTTGTTGCTTAGCCCGGTAGGTTATCCTGGCGACCAAAACCCTAGATGGCAATAATCCGTTTTTCATTTTTGGCTCATATCTCTGTATATCCGGACAGGAATTACTTCGCGTATGTGCGTATATATCATACACATGCCATGAACATGTATACGCACAGGGTTTTGTATATTTTATTTATACCCTTTTCGGGGTTTATAGCTCACGCTGGATGCCTGCGAATTACGTATTTTGGATTAAACGTGTGTACAGTTGGATATTTCACTGGATGTATGGCAAAAAACTGGATAAGACCGCTGGATCAATAGATTACTACAAGGCCCATGACATAATGGAACCTGCGACTTTGAGGGCCGTGTCGTCAGTCGTTTTCTACTGTTCTGTGTCGGCGCTCTATTTTGAGGTTATGTTACAAATATCGATTTGAATCGAATTGTTCATGCTTTTTATTTATATCATCTGTTGTATCAGCCTGAAATTTCTTACAATTAAAAACGAAAACATAGCCTCACAATAGGAGAGCTCTGACGCTGACACGGAACAGTAGGAATCTAGAAATACACCAGCCTTTCTAAAGGAGAGAAAGTACAATGAAAATTAAGCGCATAAAAATGTTTCTATTGAAATTTAAGTTTTATATGTACGTAGGTTGGGTATCACATGGATCTTTAGTTCTTGTTTAGTTTAATAATTCATACAAAGATATTGTAATCTGTCACATAAACATGTCCTTTATGTAAATGGAAATCGTAATTGAATGAATAAATAATGATTTGAGACCTTCCATGTGAAAAAATCAGTTTGATCTTGAGTTGACCTTCACGGTCATAGCCAAGGTCAGAATGAATGTCACCCTCAGATGCGCCTTTGGTGTCCTGCAATTTTCGCATTAAAAGTTCTTCTTCAATGTTCTTCTTTTTTAAGCTATCAATTGCTTTACACACTCCATGAAAGTGCAACAGTTGACCTTGAAATAACCTCTAGATGCATTTTTAGCCGCATGATATTTATACCGTTGAAGAGAAATTTATTTTAGCCGTCTATTTCTGCAATAAAAAATCGGGGTTCCCATTTGAAAAAATCAACTTGCCCTTGAAATGACCTTTAACGTGAGACGGCCAGAATGAAGGTCACCCTCAGATGCGCTTCGGGTGTCCAGCAATTTTTGCATTAAAAGTTCTTCTTTAATTTCTTCTTTTTTCAGCTATCCGTTGCTTTACGACTTTCCATGAAAGTGCAACAGTTGACCTTGAAATAACCTCTAGATGCATTTTTAGCCGCATGATATTTATACCGTTGAAGAGAAATTTATTTTAGCCGACTATTTCTACAATAGAAAATCGGGGTTCCCATTTGAAAAAATCAACTTGCCCTTGAAATGACCTTTAACGTGAGAGTGCCAGAATGAAGGTCACCCTCAGATGCGCTTCGGGTGTCCTGCAATTTTTGCATTAAAAGTTCTTCTTTAATATTCTTCTTTTTCATGAAAGTGCAACATTTGACTTTGAAATAACCTCTAGATGCATTTTTAGCCGCATGATATTTATACCGTTGAAGAGAAATTTATTTTAGCCGTCTATTTCTGCAATAGAAAATCGGGGTTCCCATTTGCAAAGATCAACTTGCCCTTGAAATGAACTTTAACGTGAGAGTGCCAGAATGAAGGTCACCCTCAGATGCGCCTTGGGTGTCGTGCAATTTTCGCATTAAAAGTTCTTTTTTAATATTCTTCCTTTTTCAGCTGTCCGTTGCTTTACGACATTCCATGAAAGTGCAACAATTGACCTTGAAATAACCTCTAGGTGCATTTTTAGCCGCATGATATTTATACCGTTTAAGAGAAATTTATTTTAGCCGTCTATTTCTGCAATGAAAAATCGGGGTTCCCATTTGAAAAAATCAACTTGCCCTTGAAACGATCTTTAACGTGAGAGTACCAGAATGAAGGTCACCCTCAGATGCGCCTTGGGTGTCGTGCAATTTTCGCATTAAAAGTTCTTCTTTAATATTATTCCTTTTTCAGCTGTCCATTGCTTTACGACATTCCATGAAAGTGCAACAGTTGACCTTGAAATAACCTCTAGATGCATTTTTAGCCGCATGATATTTATACCATATAAGAGAAATTTATTTTAGCCGTCTATTTCTGCAATAAAAGATCGGGGTTCCCATTTTAAAAAAATCAACTTGCCCTTGAAATGACCTTTAACGTGAGAGTGCCAGAATGAAGGTCACCCTCAGATGCGCTTCGGGTGTCCTGCAATTTTTGCATTAAAAGTTCTTCTTTAATATTCTTCTTTTTTCAGCTATCCGTTGCTTTACGACTTTCCATGAAAGTGCAACAGTTGACCTTGAAATAACCTCCTAGATGCATTTTTAACCGGATGATATTTATACCGTTGAAGAGAAATTTATTTTAGCCGTCTATTTCTGGAATAAAAGATCGGGGTTCCCATTTGAATAAATTAACTTGCCCTTGAAATGACCTTTAACGTAGAGCGCCAAAATGAAGGTCACCCTCAGATGCGCTTCGGGTGTCCTGCAATTTTTGCAATAAAAGTTCCTCTTTAATTTTCTTCTTTTTTCAGCTATCCATTGCTTCACACACTCCATGAAAGTGCAATAGTTGACCTTGAAATAACCTCTAGATGCATTTTTAACCGCATTATATTTATACCGTTGAAGAGAAATTTATTTTTGCCGTCTATTTCTGCAATAGAAAATCGGGATTCCCATTTGAAAAAATCAACTTGCCCTTGAAATGACCTTTAACTTCAAATTCAATGTTACCACTAGATGCGTCGTTTGTTTTCCTAAAACTTTTGTATTTAAACTTTTATACCTATTTGTACCAAAATACAAAACAATAAATTTAGAACATTGCCTATTTCGTACATTTATTCTCATCTCTGATCTAAAACTCATATTTCTATTTTATTTTAACCAATATAATCCCGCATGCATTTTGGCCAATAAATCCACATGTATTGACAGAATCTTCTTGTAAACAAAGGTGACCTTCTTCAGTACACTGACAATATGAACACCTCACTTCGAAATTTAAAGCATTTTTTTCTATAGATCCAAATGCCTTTTTATGTCTCTTTTCAACCGCTTACTCGGTTCTATCGCAACCCTGTACAATATACCTAATACAAAAATAATGAGCCCTATCAGTAACATCGCACAAAGAGCTTATCTCGCCACAAATTCACCAGGCACCTTATAATTCCAGCAGGCCCCTGGGCGTTTTTATTTTCCTCGAACCGGCGTTTCTGTAATGCCTTGAAACGCCATTTTAAACCCGTGTTTATTTTAGTACGGACGGGGCTTTAGACTGAGGATTCAGTCTGGAAAAGTTCCTTTGATACGCCGTAGACTGGATATAAAGGGGACTATGTTTTTCCACTCCACCGTAATAACATTGGCAGTGTATTCTGAAGGCCTCTCTTTTATATTGGATATGAATTTCGCTTTCTATAATGATAATATCATGGAGTTGAAGGGGTGACAGTGGCCATTTTTCAAACTTTGTTGGAGAAACCTTGTCTCCCAACGTTTCCATTTCACGAGCAATGATCAGACAGGTTTTGTTTTTATCCATAATCCATAGTTATGTTAATAGGCGTATCCAAAAATTCTGACCGTTCTGATTATCAAAAAATAAAATATCATAATCATGATTTTAAAAAGAAATTATCAAAATGGATACTCTAAATAGGAAGACACAATATATGATCGATTCCTATCAAATTAAAATTCATTAAAATTAAATTAAAATCCTATTAAATGGCGAAAATCGCAAATCAGTATCTGTATGCGTTATGGAGAATATAATAATAATAATTAACGACTTTTTTTATTTGTAATAATATTACAGAAGGCAAGATTTTAACTATATTATATTATATTATATATAAACTGAAAATTTCTTGAAACGAAATACAATAATGACAAAATAACGTATAATCAATGTAAAGGCATAAAGAAAACACAAGGTCGATTAACACTAGAATTTCTTTCACTTTTTTCTTGAATTTAGGTAATATCTAATGAATTTGCAGATTTATGGAATATAGTATTTTTTCCAATAAAACACTGAGAAATTAGATGGTTTCCGTATTCAACAAATTTTGAGTCATCATCAAGTATAATACTACTACTATATAATTTATGTTTATGTCCTCGTTTAAAGCACTTCTTTTTGTTCAAACGAAGATTGTGACTACTACTAAATTTTCAATTTGGGCAAGATCTTGATTAATTTTAAGTCATTACTCCTAAATAAATAGATATTCTGAGTACCGTGGGCGAAAAAATGTATGCTGCATGATCTTACCTCTGTTTATAAATCTGAGATATATACTAAGTGACATATAAATCCGAACACCCAGTTTAAATGGTTTTATTTTAATATAAGTTGGTGAATGTATTTATCTTACTGTAAATAATAAGTGAAAAAATGTTCAGCCTTACGCCTAACGCTCTAAAAATGAATATTTCAGTCGCAGTAAAGAATCAACGTTGGCGGATTTTGGTTCTTGACACCCTTTACGATCGGTTACGATGCCTAGAGTACGGAGACCTGTACGATTTCGTCAACTTAGTGAGTTTGATAGGGGCCGTATAGTGGGACTTCGGGAAGCTGGACTTTCTTTTCGGGCAATTGCAGTTAGAGTGCAAAGAAGTGTAGACACTGTGGTTAGGTGTTGTCAGGCATGGCTTCGAGAAGGCCGTACGCAAAGAGCAAGGGGCACTGGACGCCGCCGTGGAACAACAGACCGTGAAGATCGCCGCCTAAGATTATTGGCCTTAAGGGACCGTTTCTCCACTACCAGGTCCATTGCAAATGAATGGTTTGCAGAACACGGAAGACCTATTGGCATGCGAAGTGTTTACCGATGAATGAGAAGTTTTGCCTTGTTTTCATACCGGCCACACTGGGTCCTCCCTTTAACTCGAGAACACCGACGTAATCGCCTTGAGTTGTGCAGACAACGGTCACTCTGGGATCAGGAATGGAACAGTATTGTCTTTAGTGACGAGTCTCGATTTTATTTAGGCATGCACGATGGTCGTGCCAGGGTTAGAAGGCGACGTGGTGAAAGGAGGAATCCACAGTTTTTTGTTGAAAGACATGTTCATCACACTGTTGGAGTTATGGTTTGGGGTGCTATAGCTTATGGTTCCAGGTCACCTTTAATCTTCATCAGAGGTAACATGAACGTGCAGCGTTATATCCACGAAGTTCTAGAACCCCATCTTTTACCCTATCTTGACACCCTGGCAGATCCAACTTTCCAACAAGATAATGCCCGACCACATGTTGCAAGAGTCACAATAGACTTCTTTCAATATAATGATGTCACATTGTTACCATGGCCACCAAGATCTCCCGACTTATCCCCAATTGAGCACGTGTGGGATATGATGGGTAGGAGATTGCTCAATTTGCAACGTCCTCCTCAGACTCTAGAAGCACTTCGAGAGGAGTTGGTGGTTGCCTGGAATGAGATACCACAGGAGGACATTGACCACCTGATCAGAAGCATGCCTAGGCGCGTTGGAGAATGCGTAGCACATCAGGGTGCATCCACACATTATTAAAGGTCAAAGGGCTTTAAAGCAGTGCAATCATTTTGAAATTTTTATCATTTATGCTTCATTAAGTACTTATACAAAATTTTATTAAAATAAAACCATTTAAACTCGGTGTTCGGATTTATATGTCACTTAGTATATAATGAAAATAACATTGGCCCTAACACAGATCCCTGTGGCACACCAGAACAAATTTTTTGCGCGGTAGAGTACTGTTGATCTAGACGAACTTTTTGAATCCGATTTTCAAGGTAGGTTTGAATATAATATATGCTTAAATTTTTATTATTTTATTATTACGCCCCTTTGATCGAAATAGCCGCTAGAATATTACGATTATATAACACGATTTGCAAATAAGACAAGTGAGTAATAAGCACAGTATTTCCCGAATTCTGGCGAACATTTTACATAACTATTCCTAGCTTGAATTTTTCTTTTTATCCAGTATTTTTTGAAGATTGTAATTTTTGCATATTTTGCATTATATCTCCATAACAAATGAAGATATTGATATGCGGTTTTCGCCATTTTATAGGCTTTCTTATGCTCTTTCCGACCAAAATATACCGTTGTATATGAAAATTTCGGAATAACCCAAAAAACTGTATCACATCCATAAAACGCCATCTAGCGGCCACAAAGTGAACTAATCTGACAAGATACAGCCTTGAATAATAGCGCAGGCGTAAGTGCTTTCGAAATCGTGAAACTCGGTGCAGAAGAAGTTATATTACTTTTTCTGAAATAACCCTTTCCCCCACCCTAGACAAAACAATATGCAAACTGACATTGAGAAACAAGTTCGAAAATTATTATCAAATCAGTATGTTAATTACGCATTTTGCAAAATATTAGCGTTTGAAAATTTTTAACGGTTAGGTTAACCCGTTGATGAGATAAAGCTGGCGTCCTTGATTATTCGATCACCCTGTAGAAATGAATTAAAATCATTGCTCACCGGCTAGTCACTCTTAAGTTCTACCGCATGCCGGACCTTACCTTCAACTGATCTATTTACGCTTGACAACGTTACCTCAAATGAAAGTGAATAAATAGATGCATTTTGTATTGCCAAGCATCGTTAAATAAATTGAAATAGCGGTGTAAGTTTCAGAATAAAACTAAAAACTTAACAACCTAATTCGTACTCGACGTACACACTAACGCGAAACAAAACGAAAAAACGTTAATGGACTGGCCTAGCGAATAATGGTTTTATAATTACAAGTTGCATCTAATATGGATCATTAAAAGCGAATTTTATTAAAACAATGCATGCCTGCGCACAAAAAAACGTGTAGTAAAAATAAAAAGGTGTAGCAAAAATAATCTGCGAAACGGAGACTGAAAGAGATAGTACATAAAGGAGGATATAGGCAGGTGAAACTGGAGTCTTGACGACATGGTTATCATACGTTATTAGAGTGCAATTTTCGCTTGGGGCTTGGTATATAAAATTGTAAAAAAGCTAATTTTTCAAAATATAGCATATTCTAGTGAATTGCTATTTTCGGAAACAAAAAATTTTGTATACATAAACTTTTTCGATATACAATAATATAGATCAACATAACAGTAAAAACAATTTAGAATATATACTGAGTATGTTTATTACAATTCAAGAATTGTTTACATATAGATTTATCTTGCCATGAACAACAAGTGATCACGTGGTCACGTTTTTCTGTTAGCTTTTTGTGGTGTCTTCGTGTATTGTTTGGTGATAAAGAAGCATTCAGGTTTCGTACATTTACGGTGTCAGTTAAATGTATGTAAATGTGTAATTGGGCAAAACTTGAGCGTAGACCACTGTTTAGACTGAAATCTCAAGCTTTCGATGAACTATGTCGTCATCTTCAGGAGCTAAAACGCAAATATGATAATAGCAACCAATTTTGGACAAATTTAAATTTCAATTATTTACTCGTCGATGAGGTTGCTGCTAGACGGTGTTTTAAAACGGAAGCGTGGATGAGAACACTTGTTACGATTATTAAAACAAAAAACCGGACACATTGGGTTTGTTACAGACGGGACACATAGCGATGCGCCACTAACATCTGGCAATAAACCCGAACAGATTAAAAAATGGAAAGACTGATCAAGTTATTACAAACAAAAAACTACAGGTTTGGAAAGAAAATTTAATTTATCACCGTATACCTGTTGCAAGTGGTGAAGGTGAGTGGTAGGCAAACGACAGATGTGGAAATGTAATACTACTGCCCGAAATGCTGAATTAGTTTTATTTTCTCAAAGTGTGCTTCATATAGAAAATACGATGGTAAGGACACACCAGAGCAAACATGGGTTGTGTGAATTTTTTTAAAACTTGAAAAATTACTTCATTTCATGGAATATATTAGAAATATACTAAGTGACATATAAATCCGAACACCCAGTTTAAATGGTTTTATTTTAATAAAAGTTGGTGAATGTATTTATCTTACTGTAAATATCAAGAGAAAAAATTTTCAGCCTTATCAGTTGGACATTTCGGTTTTTATACTGCTTTTTTTTAATTCACTAACACTCTAAAAATAAATATTTCAGCCGCAGTAAAGAACCAACGTTGGCGGATTTTGGTTCTTGACATCCTTTACGATCGGTTACGATGCCTAGAGTACGGAGACCTGTACGATTTCGTCAACTTAGTGAGTTTGATAGGGGCCGTATAGTGGGACTTCGGGAAGCTGGACTTTCTTTTTGGGCAATTGCAGTTAGAGTGCAAAGAAGTGTAGACACTGTGGTTAGGTGTTGTCAGGCATGGCTTCGAGAAGGCCGTACGCAAAGAGCAAGGGGCACTGGACGCCGCCGTAGAACAACAGACCGTGAAGATCGCCGTCTAAGATTATTGGCCTTAAGGGACCGTTTCTCCGCTACCAGTTCCATTGCAAATGAATGGTTTGCAGAACACGGAAGACCTATTGGCATGCGAAGTGTTTACCGACGAATGAGAAGTTTTGGCCACACTGGGTCCTCCCTTTAACTCGGGAACACCGACGTTATCGCCTTGAGTGGTGCAGACAACGGTCACTCTGGGATCAGGAATGGGACAGTATTGTCTTTAGTGACGAGTCTCGATTTTGTTTAGGCATGCACGATGGTCGTGCCAGGGTTAGAAGGCGACGTGGTGAAAGGAGGAATCCACAGTTTTTTGTTGAAAGACATGTTCATCACACTGTTGGAGTTATGGTTTGGGGTGCTATAGCTTATGGTTCCAGGTCACCTTTAATCTTCATCAGAGGTAACATGAACGCGCAGCGTTATATCCACGAAGTTCTAGAACCACATCTTTTACCCTATCTTGACACCCTGGCAGATCCAACTTTCCAACAAGATAATGTTGCAAGAGTCACAATAGACTTCTTTCAATATAATGATGTCACATTGTTACCATGGCCACCAAGATCTCCCGACTTATCCCCAATTGAGCACGTGTGGGATATGATTGGTAGGAGATTGCTCAATTTGCAACGTCCTCCTCAGACTCTAGAAGCACTTCGAGAGGAGTTGGTGGTTGCCTGGAATGAGATACCACAGGAGGACATTGACCACCTGATCAGAAGCATGACTAGGCGCGTTGGAGAATGCGTAGCACATCAGGGTGCCTCCACACATTATTAAAGGTCAAAGGGCTTTAAAGCAGTGCAATCATTTTGAAATTTTTATCATTTACTTATTATGCTTCATTAAGTACTTATACAAAATTTTATTAAAATAAAACCATTTAAACTGGGTGTCCGGATTTATATGTCACTTAGTATATATTTTGATGATGAGTATCTTTGCGAGGTATGAATTGTTTGATCAGACCTGGAGGATTTGGAGTGTGGACCAGTTTATGCGTAAAATTACACAGGTGAAGGAGTCTCCTATTTTTCATGTTAAGCCATTAACACTCTCCGATTTTGTGTGATATGGGGTCATACTTCCTAATTCCCTATACCAGCCTACAGCAGCTATTTTGAACCCTTTGTATTTTCGTTATGTCAGCACTAGTCAAGCACGGCCCATAAATAAAGCTACACTAGTTCAAATTACTAAGCACCAAGGTCTCACATAATTTGTTTTTATTTTTTACTTAGAAAATGTCGACTGCTATAAACGATTTTGAGCTAAATGCTTTATGTACAAGCGTTTGAATATGGAGTGAGAAACGAAGGCTTGGGTCAACAGTTAAGCCTAAATTATGAGAAGAATCACAGGAACTAAACACTTCGCTTGTAATTTTCAACGAAAGAGTGTCCTTTAAAATATGTATACTATTTTTATTGCCAAAAAGTATTACTTTTGTCTTCTTAGACTTGAGCTTTAGGTTGTGCTGCTCTGATAATGTGTTTATCGATTGAAGCTCTTCATTCAGAGTACGTGAGTACAGTTAGCGGTCAGCAAAACCATAGTATTTGAGCTTTAAGCACACCAATTCATGATTGATGGTGTCAAAAGCGTTCGAAAAATCCAAAAGAACAAGAGCGCTAGACAAACCTTGATCATACGCCATTAAAATATCTGAGGTTACCGTAGCTAGTGATGTTTCAGTACTTCTTCCAGATCTGGCAGTCAGGAAGTAGACCATGGACTGAAAAGTATTCATGAATTTGTGTATATAGATGTTTTTTAAAAATGTTCGAGACAGCTGATAGAAGTGATAGAAGACTAAGATCGGAGAATTCCGCAGGATTATTTATTTTAGGGATAGGGATACCAGTAGCAGATTTCCATAGAATTGGAAAATCAGATCTCTCTATGCAGCAGTTGATATAATATGCGCTATATATTTATCAACGAAATATATAGCTTAAGTATCTTATTGCCCCAAGTCCTCCAATCATTCTGTCTAAACAGAAATTAATCTTCACACGATATAATAACAAACTTATATTTCGAGCGCTGCTAAAAACGTGAATAATTCATTATAATTTAAAAGTGAGATTGGAAGCTACATTTCGCCTGTCCTTAATCCGCATTGAAAAATGTGACGCAAGATGATTCTGACTGTATACTTCGGCGTCTACGCAAAGCCACCCCTGATATTACGCTGAGATTCATCGGCGTGAATAATGGACGACGAAGCAATTTACCTATATCGTCGTTTTGGCAAGCGAACTTACAAAGCGAATATTTATAAGCTCATCAGAATGGCAATAATTTAGATGGCGTGGAAATTTTGGATTCAAAAAGGGATTCGCGCGACGACCTGGCCTCTAACCTGACGCCCGGTAACCGAATTAATCTGCAGAGAGGCAACCCCTAAGACCAGGGCCAGACCTGAAATTAATCCGACTCAACGTAGCTTTACGCTTTACTCTATATTTGGGCAGGCAGCTATCATGTATGTATCGAAGAAAGGGACTAAACCAAAACAGTGATCATCGCGTGATTATTGCGTGTACACTGGTATATTTCAAGACTACGTAACTGTTATTGGGCAGAATAGGTCGAGCCCTTACACAGAACCAATGACAAACCAGAGGTTGGAGTGGGAGCCGATACGACCGTGAATGCACGCTGTCCCGGTGGCTGGCCGTACGGTACAGAGTTGGCATCAGATTATTACTATGTGCTTATTAGATTTGTCAGTTTAACTTCGTAAAACTCAAAATGTCTGATACGGATACAGCTGATGAAGCTGTTGATATAAGCTTCATTTTAGCGTTAGGAAAACCAAATAGTTATCAACATTTATAAATACGAAATGCAGGGAAGGCGGGACTTAAGTGTTCAGGACATTGTTTGCAACTCTGACAACTACATATTTTTCAATACTTTTCAACTAAAATTATACTTTATTTTCGTTTTTGTACATGCTTAAACTATGTCGGGATAAGAAATCAAGCAATCATTTTGTTGGGTTTTTAATGCTTTCAATAGGAGCGGTGTCCAAAATGAATTATTTTTAGGGAAAGGTAAGCGATTGATCACTGATCAACAGCCAAAAAATATCCTAAATAAAATCAACAAAATATTACTATTTTTAATGTGCTAAAACCGGAATGAAACTTATTTTTTCAATATTAGTTCACGTTTTAGAGATACGGTAATTATATGTGTTCCTGCTGTGACAGTGTTAATATACTGTAATTCACAAGAATGCACGTGCTACATTTTTATATTCGGCAAGGAAAGATGATGTAATCGGCATGATTGTGTTACGTTATACATACGTGTACATTATATTGTTTTATATTAGCCATTTTTTCCTCAGTTGGCTGACAGCGTTCATGCAACATGTCTCGAAAGTGTGTAAACAATCCAGATCAGTTTTGTTACGTGTGTGGTGATGTGACTTTTGCGTCTCAGAGACGGTCTATTACTCCACTAATAACAAAGGCATATTAGCTTTATTTCGGTTGTAAACTAGGTGATCAAGACAAACAGTGGGCACCCCATATCTGCTGTAATACATGTGCTTCAAGTCTGAGGAGCTGGTTAAATGGCAAAAAACGGTCTATGCGCTTTGCTGTCCCAATGGTTTGGAGATAGCCTACAAATCATATTAATGATTGTTACTTTTGCATGGTACCTTGTGCTGGATGGACAAGCCACAGGTATCTCCAAGAAAAGAAAATCGGTTGTTAACTACCCAAACATACCATCTGCGATGAGACCTGTGCCTCACAGTGACGAAAATCCTATTCCAAAACCCCCAGAATCCTACACTTGCGAATCAGAAAACGAATCAGATCATGGCGATCGAGTGATTCGTCAGGAAGAAGATGTGCCATCAACGTCAAGAGATCCTGATTTTATATCGAGCACGTCATGCCACCAACAGCGCAAAATAACACAGTCAGAATTAAATGATCTTGTAAGAGATTTAGAACTTCCAAAATGTAAGGCAGAGTTACTTGGATCAAGACTGCAGCAGTGGAACTTGTTAGAAGACGATGTTTCGGTATGTGTTTTTCGTAAACGCCACAAAGACTTAGAACCATTTTTCAATATGGAGAATAACTTGGTTTTCTTCAGTAACATTAACGGCTTACTGGCGGCTTTAAATATAAACTATAACCCAGAAGGATGGAGATTGTTTATAGACAGGTCAACATTGAGTTTAAAGGCAGTGTTATTGCATATTGGAAATATTTTACCATCTCTTCCTGTAGGGTATGCAGTTCACATGAAAGAATCATATGACAATATGAAGTACCTATTGACATGCATAAAATACGATGAGCACCAATGCCATATTTGTGGCGATTTGAAAGTTGTTGCACTTTTACTTGGGCTGCAGCTAGGCTACACAAAGTTTTGCTGTTTTTTGTGTGAATGGGACAGTCGGGCAAAGGCAGTTCATTACACCAGACAAAACTGGCCTGTTCGTCAATTCCTAGAGCCAGGTCAAAAAAATGTACAGCATATGCCATTAGTAGATCGAACAAAATTTTATTACCACCACTGCATATCAAGTTGGGCCTAATGAAAAACTTTGTCAAGGCATTAGATAGAGATGGGTCAGCTTTTCAATACCTGCGTCAGAAATTTCCAAGACTAAGTGAGGCAAAGGTTAAAGAAGGTATTTTTATTGAGCCACAGTTTCGAAATATTTTGAAAGATACACAGTTTGAAAACACTTTAACAGTTATTGAAAAAACTGCTTGGAATGATTTCCGTCTGGTGGTCACTAATTTCATGGGAAATAGAAAAGCTGACAACTGTAAAACCCTTGTCAAAAATATGCTGTCATCGTATCAAAAGATGGGCTGTAATATGTCTCTCAAGATACATTTCCTACACTCACACCTGGACTTTTTTCCTGACAATTGCGGAGCCGTAAGTGATGAGCACGGCGAACGTTTTCATCAGGATATTTCAACAATGGAAAAAAGGTACCAGGGAAAGTGGAATCCTTCCATGCTTGCAGACTACTGTTGGACTCTTGGTAGAGATGCTCCAGAAACGATCCATAAAAGAACAGCAAAAAGACAGCGCATATAGTGATTCTTATAAGTATATGAATCTTGTTACTTGTTTTAATATATCCTTAAAATTAAAAAGTTTTTTTTCTAAACCGCAACTAATTTTTTTATTTCATTGTCATTTTTGGATTCAGCGCCCCAAAATTAACAAAGAAGTGCACTTTTCCCACAAGATACAATTAAAAAACTAAAATTTGTTGTCCAGTGTAATTTGTGTCCGATGCTTTATGGGCATTTGAATCCTAAAAACCGGGAGACTACTGTGAAGAAATGGAGGCGCCTCGTTCGAAAATTGGTTCTTAAATACTCTACCGAAACTTGAAGATAATTCGGATATAGTATTAGATAATGTTTCATTCTACATCAGAAAATCAGAGAACGTCAAAAAAAAAAAAAAAAGAAATTCAAGGATGGCTTAAAAATAAAAAGATTGATTATGATGATACAACGGTTAATGTAGATTTGTTACAAATTGTCAAGACGCATAAAAAAAATATAACCTGAACATAATTGATGAAATGGCCAAAAAGCAAAATAAAACTGTTTTACGACTGCCTCCTTACCATTGTGAGCTCAATCCGATTGAGCTCATTTGGGCAGACATAGAAGAATATGTTGCAGCAGAAAATAAATGGTTTAAATTTTCTGACCTTAATAATATTTTTCATGATGCTATACAAAGAATAATATCGAATAAGTGGGAATAATTTCTTTATAAAACACTTCTACTAAAAACAACAATAGACAGTTGTTTTGTTTTTGGTCTTGACAGTTAAATTAAAAAAATACATTAATTGCAAGCTTTACGTTTGGACTCTATACATGCTTGCAATAACTACAAATCATTTATTCTTAATACGGCCCTGTAACGTGCTCGGCGTTCTGGAGCGCGATCACATGGAGTATACCTGAATATGTTTAGGTTAGGTTAGGATACATAATAGCTTCTGTTACCAGCGGTGAACTGACACGTCAACAGTGTTGCAAGACCAAAAAATAAAATTCCCCAGAAATTGGAATGAAAAGTCACCAGATTTAAAAAAAAAAACATCAGGAATTTAAAAGTAAATTTTTCAAGCTGTATTACTAAAGGGTTTTCCATTAAGGACTCGACAACTTTTTTTTAATAAAACGCGAATCATTTGAGATATCTCGAAAATTTCAATATAATAATTGTTAAAGGTCCGGTCACCGTGAAAGTTTAAAGTTGTTCAAACATTTTTATTTTCCAATGTGATGATTATAATACATAATATACTCAGTGACATGAGACGTGTTGCACCCGAAAAAAATAAATTCCTCAACTTGTTTTTTTAGCAACATAATGACTATCTTTGAAGCAATTTTTGACAACAATGTCTATGTTTTTGTTTATCTTTGTTAAAATGTCATAGTTTAGTTACTGATAGCTGAGTAGTACAGATATTTGTAGTTAAGCATAACAAAATGCTTCTAGGTCGAAAACGTCCAAACTATCACCATGTCAGCTACGTTGACATTGGTAGAATTATTGCCTATCGAGATGTTGGTTTGGCCAATCGCCGTGTTAATTGTAGTGCAATGACGGTAGTGCGTGTGTGTCGTGTGTGGATAGAAGAAGGTAGAGGAACACGAAGGCTAACTGGTTCACCGAGGCATACCGCACACAATTTTTGCTGTATCTCTAAAAATAAAGTGATGGGGGGGGGAGGTATTCAAAGGTTTCCGTAAAAAACACCCTGTTTCTTCTAAATGGCTCAGCCGATTTTAAGAAACTTGAGCTAGTTGAAAAGAGCTATTCTTGGGCTATAAATAGTATATTATTTGAAGTTTTGTTAGTTTCACATATGGCCGCTAGAGGGCTTTTGTTGACAGAAACGGTTTATTTTCCCGAAAAATGCTTTGGTATGATTTTTTTTATGAAAAAGTAGCTGAATGATGTCTTGTACCTAACCTAAAACTTAGGGCAAAGAAAATTTCATACAGATATCCTTAAAATTTTTATTTTTTAAAGTAATTTTTCTGGAATTTATCTTTATTATTGTTTTGGCCCTATAAAGGGCCGATTTAAGAAAGAAAGGTTTTTAATGCTCCCCTGTACGTATCCAGAGACGGGTTCTCCTCAGCGATCCGTTTTAACTCCTATACTGTTCTAAAGGGTCATCAGTTGGTTTTTCAAGTTTAGATACAATTCTGGCGCAGTTGAATTCTCCGACGATAACGCCTGCAGAAAATTCCAAACCAAGACAAGCGAAACAATTCTGTCGAGACATAACAGGATTTATATAAAAGGAAAAATAAGTTAAATCCCATTATTTCGGAAGGATTTTGCTGAAAACCGTCTAGAGACCGTCAGAACGAAAAAAAATCCACGTGTAGGATTGGAACAACTCGTCCCATGTGGATGTTATGTTATACTAGATCCTTGTTATTTCCGACGAAGCTCGATGATAGTTCAGGGAATTCCAAGCTACGAGGGAAACTATGAAAACTCCCGCTGTGATCGGCCAAGAGACCGCAAAAGTACTGTGTTAGGGCAGCGGCAAATATCACCCACAGGGGGAACTTCCACCACGGAGCAAAAAATTTGTCAGGGAGGATAACTTTTTAAACAAAAAATACTTCACCCCCAGGGGTATTAACTTAAAAATTTTAAATGACAAGGGATGTCGTGTAATAGCTTATAGTCTTGCTTGACAAACTGAATGATATTCTGGTCCTTTGGTTGAATCAGTGCAGTGCAATTTGGCGGAAGAAACATCGCAGTGATGCATTTATCCTCGGTTGTTAGTTCTTCTTCAGACGGATGACCGGGAGCGTTATTAAGAAGCAACAACGCTTTTTGAGGAAAATTATGATCTTTTAACCATTTTCTAACTTCAGGTACGAAGCATTCATCAAACCACTTTTTGAAAAGGTCTTTTGTCATCCATGCACTTTTTTGTCCGTAATAGTGTACAGGTAAATCAGTGTTTTTGAATGCTCGTGGTTTATTAGATTTCCCAATGACCATCATCTTAAGCGCGTTAGCACATGGTAGTATGGTTACACGCTCTTTACTTACTTTTCGTCCAGGTACGGATTTTTCGTTACAAGAAACGAAAGTTTTGTTAGGCATCACACGCCAAAAAAGCCCTGATTCGTCTGCATTGTACACCTGTGACGGGTCAAATTTTAAATCGGTAACCTTTTGCAAAAATCTTAATTTAAAGGGCTCTATGGAGGTGACATCGTTAGAAAGTTTCTCTCCTGTAATGGTCATTAAACGTATGCCATGACGACTTTTAAAACATTCTACAGTATATTCAGATAAGAGATAGACCGGACATAAACAAGACCACGTGATCATCGAACGCTGTAACATTCGGCAGGGACGTATTAAGAGTCACGCAGTACATATTTTAGATAGTAGATGCTGCTTTGCGTAACTTTGTAGTAAATTAGCACAATTCGATGCGTATACGATTGGTGATGGATATAGGATTATGTGGGGGTGGGGTAAGAAATATATAATGATGTAAATATACATAAGGGTTTCAAAATTTTCGCTACGATTTCCAGCTTCGGATGCCGCCTGATGCTTGGTGAAATACAGTCGAATATAATCTCAAAATGGCGTTTAAATTAGCCTAAATTAAAAATAATCGTATATCTCTTAAAATTGCTTTTAGAATATTGATTAGTATATTTTTTGATTTCTAGGTGAATATGTAACAAAATTAAAACGTTCAAAACGTAAAAAAATTTGCATGGTTGAACATTGTCAGAAAGTAGATTCTTGAATAGGTTTTGCCAAAATGGGTTCAAAAATGTCAATAATTAATTAAAAAATACAGTAGCTTTATAATTACATACTTATAATTAACGAATTTGATGAACATCTTTTATTGGAAAGATGAGCTTGATGAGCTTTCATCATCGCTACTGCCTGAAGCACCAACGTCAATAATGAATGGCTCGACTTGTTCCTCTAAAATATTGTCCAATTCCCACATTCTCTTTTCAACTTTGTCTTTCACGTGATTAATACAGTCTTCCCATTTTTGCGCTGTTATTAATTCTAGTGCTTCTTTGAAAAGTCCTTTGAGGTCACAAAATTTAAAAGTTGTATTGTGCTTAGCTATATAATTTTTAACCTCTGCCCATATGAGCTCAATGGGATTGAGCTCGCAATGGTATGGAGGTAAACGGAGCACAGTTTTATTTTGACTTGCTGCCATTTCGTCAATGGCGTATTTTTGATATTCCGCCTTGTGATCCTTGACAATTCTTAATAATTGTACTTTCAGCATTGCTTCTTCAAAGTTGATATTTTTCGAGCGGAGCCAATTTTGAACATCAACTTTCCTTGAAGCCGTTGTTGGGACCTTCTCCATTCTTCGAGAATGATAAGGCGCATTATCCAACACAATTACTGCGTTTTCCTCGGTTCGGTAAAATTTTTGAAAACCACTGTTCAAACGATTCGCCATTCATTTCCTCGTGGTAATCTCCAGTTTTCTTAGACTCAAAGCACCACAGACCGTCAACAACAAATCCATCCTCACTGCCAATATGGCAGATAATGAGCCTTTTCCCTTTACCTGGAAATCGAAGTACTAACTGGTGTAGATTTATTTCAATAAGCGAACCTTTTTCAAATGTTTTCATCACATTCAGCGAAAAAACATTGAGACATGGGTATCAGATTGCTATAATTGGGATTATTTAGTCATATTGAAAGAAAGAATATTGAACGTCGTATGATTACTCAGCGCTTCACAATTTAATTTAAAGTTATAAACCTTTAAAAAATGAATGATCAGGAACCTGAAATACGCGCAAATATTAATATTAACAAATTATAACTTTATAAAGCTTAAAGTATGAATTAAAATGATTAGAAATATTAGGAACGGTACACAATATAAAACTTAGTAACTTTTTTTAAGTTTATAATATTCGACATATTTTAAGATTATATTAAAAAATTATTGAAATATCGAAAACACATAAAAACATGGCTTAAAAAAGTTCTAACAAATGAAAATGACAATAAAACATCCACGCATTTTATCGAAAGTTATAAAAGTTTTGTTACTTGTAATATGTTTTATCTGCCCCCTGGAATTAATGATTAGAACCTTGTTCCCAAGGTTTGAAAAACATCCGATTATTGTCTATTACTCGTATTTACCTGCTGGATTTTTTAATCCGGTGGACAGTCCATCTAGAAAGGCCCTCCTGGATGAAGTTACAGAATCATCAACCCATACTTTACTTGTAGTGTGTCCTGCGTTTACCCACGTTTCATCAAGGTAATAAATCTTCGTGTTTTGATTTCTATATTTCCCAATTTTTGTTAAATAATCCCTCCTCCATAGCACAATCTCTTCTCTATCCAGTAGTAAACTATTACGACCCCGTTTTTTCCATTTGAAATTTAAATGCTTCAGTAACGCATGGAAAGTTGATCGTTTGAAATTTGGCAACGTTGTATCTCCATTTACCTCCTGCAGTACTTTATCTATAGTAGGTATTTCATTCCTAAAGAAGAATTCATGCACTTTCCTCCTAATCGCATGCTTATCAGCTTCATCCAATGATTTAACAATACTTTTGCGATGTTTACTGGTCATTGGCTCAGAAAAGGTGTGATTTTTTTTGTATTGTCTTAACACATTAAACACTGATGCGCGACACACCCCAACTTTGTGAGAAACCTTCACAACAATTTCTTTGATGGTTGATGCCTCGTTCTCCTCGCTCTCGATCTTATATATATATTCAAAATGACCTCTTTCATTTCTGCACTCAGGTGTCTTTTTTTAGAGCGTTTCCTAGGTGGACTTCAGGAGTTTACAACTTCATCGGCAGTATCTGTACTACTGGGCATTTTGCGCAAGCAGTTGATAACAATAACAATCAATAACAAGGTATAACAATAACAACGACAAACTCAACAACTCAATAAGATAACAAACGAAAACGTCCAAAGAAATATCAAATTGCAATGATGCACACGACATACGTAACACGTCTGAACCTGAATGTGACTCTGCCTTGATACGACTGCTCTGCCGCTCGGCATAGGCATTTAATTGCGAATTGACCAATGAGGGCTCCTGTTTTACGTCGAGACGGCGGCGTTAGCGTGAAAATCACCCGAACCTTTTGTTTACATCCGGTCTATCTCTTATCTGAATATACTGTAGCCATCCTTTGCTGGCCACAAAATCATCTTTTTTTGTTAATTCCTTAGAAAAAACTTAGCTTTCATGGCCAACATGGGTCCTGAAATTGGTGCATGCCTATTTCTCTCCTGAAGAAACCACATGTACAAAGCTTCTTCCACTTATGGATATTCAGCTTTCTTGAGTGTCTTCGCTTCTGAGTTTTTTACTAGGTACTATACTTAATAAACAATGAATAAATAGTAAACAATGAACGCACGGTAGACCGTACCGCTATCACCAGTAGTCAAATTCAAACTAAGTATAACTATGCTTACGCGTCGAGCACGATAGCGGTGACGCATACAAGTTGTAACCTGTTCAAACCTGCGTGATCTACATTAGCGAAGATTGTCAAATACGTATGTATGTAATACATATTCAAAGACATGTCGGATTACGGGGGGCGCCGGATTAGCAGATATCAACATTTCCTGTCGAATGTCAGTGCCATCGCAATCTTTATTATTTTTGCATTTCGCTGATTGGAGCGCTGCGTCGATGTCAGGTCGAGAACTGTTCACCGTATCCTCGTAACCGGTTCGTCCATCAGCATCAGGTAGAGCGAACATACAACGGCGCCCGGCGAGGAGTCTATTGATCAAGCTAAGCGTCTCGGCGCCACTTTGACATGAGCGTCGGTCGTGCCTCGGCAATCGGCGTCGGACGCGGACGTCACTCCCTAGTATCCTGCTCCCGCCCGCCCGTAAGTCCCTTCATCCCAAAGCACAGAATGCTGGATGTCCTTTGTTAAGAGGTCCACTTATTTCTGCCGCCGAAGAGGTTAGCACGAAAGTAGACACGAAAGATGATACCTCCGCACGGCGAGTTTGATTCAGTCTCAAAGATTTTTGAGTGCTCCCATGAAAATCCCAATTTTGAAAATTCGATGAGAGTAGGTTTACGAGTTGTGAAGTTTTTGATAAGCACAAGGTGGCTATGAAAAACCCTCACGAAGTGGCAGAGAGATTTGGAGCTAACGTTTGGTGTGGGGTCATTGGTAATTTAATCTGACTTACCTTTTTTTATTGAACACCTATTTGAAATTAGGTATTCATCATATCAAAAAATCGACTTAGGAAGTATCGATACTCTAAAATAAGGGAATAAAATTATCGATATCCAGCGGAAGGAAACAAAGAAGAAAAGTAATCTGACAGTCCGGATCGAAAGATGACGTTAATCGTGAAATGTATCGATACACCCAAGTATCGTATATAAAAATATCGGGTATGGGAAGCAAAAGTATCGATACTTCCAAATATAGGATCGTATTTTGAAATGTAATAATCAGCTGTTAATCGAATGATGTCTAATATAAATATAACCTAGAATGTGTACTCAGTGAAACAAGCAAGTTATTGCAAATTCTATTTTTTTGCAGGTTTTAAGTTTGCCGGTAGCTTTACGACATATATTTGAGTATTTCTTAATCGCTGTAAATACAGGGTGTCCGCAAAGTTGGGGTTTTCCTTTTCAGAAACAACTACCCTTGAAATAACAAAGGTAATGTGTAGTGAAACGAGGGCGACCAAGTAAAAAAAAATAAAGGAAAACGTACTCACTCTCCAGTTGACGAGAAGGGCTAAGTACGTCTCTGCCCGAAATCATACCGCTCCAACAGAAAATGAAATTAGATGATGCGCTACCGAGCCGACGCAGGCAAACAAGGAAGGCAAAATGTTGCGTAAAAAGTCTAGGTATTGCATCCCGTCCAATCGATTTGGGAGAATAAATGGTCCAATGAGCATACCGTTCACCATGCCAGCCCAAACATTCACCGAAAATGTTTGTTGAAAATGTGCCCGACGGACAGCGTGCGGATTTTCTACTGACCAAACATGAGTGTTGCGAAAGTTATTCACCCCATTACGCGTGAACGCAGATTCGTCTGTCACCAATATGCACTTCAAAATGTCCGGATTATTGTCATGTTGATGCAACAACCGCTCACAAAACCGCACTCTTGCTGGAAAATCGTCAGGTTGAAGGGCTTGTACACGTTGGACGTGAAACGGATACAGCCCCTCTTCACGCAGCGTTTGCCACACTTTAGTTTTTGATACTTGCGCTTCTCTAGCCACGTCTCTAGTGTTTGTTGACGGATTCTCGTCTACGCGATTACCTCTACACGCGTGACCGTAACCGTCGGTTGAAGGTTGCATACTGACCTGACACACTGACCCCGACCCAGTTCTGTCGTCGGGTTGAGCCAGTGATCTTGTACCACTCGGTGATGTCGCGGGTCGCGGCTACAGGACGGTATTCAGATATTTTTGATGTTGCCGAGCCCTTTATCTCGGTTCCCTTAAGACATTGGTGTATATGGTACTAAGAAAATTAGATTATGTTTTCAAGATCTACACGTCGTGTAAAGGAAAACCCCAACTTTGCGGATATCCTGTATAGTGTGGATGTTTGTTCAGTTGCTGAACAACCAAAAATAGTTGACTTCAAGGATGTATGGATATCAAAAATCCTGAATGGTTTTGTGGGAATATCAATGGACGGCAAGTAAATGAATGATTGTTTGGAAACGAGCAAGACCTATTAAATTTTTGGTAGAGCCTGTCGTAAAGTAGGTGCTTAATCGCTATCTGCAAGAGGTTTATAGGAAAAAACACACGATAGGTGATGTTGAATCAGTAAAGTCGCATATCTGTTGAAGAAAATAATATAAACATGAATAAACAATCGACAGTATTAAACAAAAGCATGAATTTTATTCAAAAATCGAACCCTTTTTTAAATTTTGACTAAACCATATGTAATTTCTTAATATTCAATAAGCTGGTGATGTTTCAATGACAAGCTGTCACCTCGTACTTTGACAGTATTTTGTTTTTATCATTTCATAGCTATTGGTTGCTAAAATTTGTTGATTGGAACTTGAAGCTCATTCGCTGTATTTAACGGACTCTTGGAGAATAACGGACTGTTGATTTGACAATCCTGTTGAAATCCATCCTAATAGGACCATTTTTGTTTGACTACAACCCAAACGGTCAGAGGTACCGAGAGCTTTTACGAAACCAGGTTGTACCGGCTTTACGAGCCAGTCTAACCGAAGATGAGTTTATCCATTGAATGGCTCAATATCTTGGTCTCCTAGATCCCCTGATCTTTCACCCTTGGATTTCTACCTTCGGGGTCACACAAAGAACGAGGTCTATGAATTTGATCGTCCCGCGACCATAGAAAAATCTTGAGACAAGGAATTTTGAGCACAGTTAGAAACATTAACTAAAATACACTAGCTAAGGTTTCACGAAAAACAGTCACCAATTGTCAAAAATGTCTGGATGCAAATGTTGCAAATCTATAAATTAGTACCCACTTTCAAGGCGCATGTGCTTTTTATGACAAATGTTACTTTCTGACAAATAAATCATGGCCTCCTTAGAACAAAACTAATATGGTGATGGTGATATTTCAAAATTTTACATTCTTTTCAAAAATCGAAAAATCCAATATGGCGACCATAAGAAAAATCAAAGTTGAGACGAGTTGCTGGAAAACAAAAGACAATCGAGACATGTCATACATGCTATCTTAATTTTTTTAAAACAAATTCCGAATAGTGCCATATATTGTCACAGCTGTCAAATTAACCGTTTTGGATTTGCTGGTAAAAACAAATTCCACCATTTTCGGTGTTTCGCTGATATACTAAGTGACATATAAATCCGAACACCCAGTTTAAATGGTTTTATTTTAATAAAATTTTGTATAAGTACTTAATGAAGCATAATAAGTAAATGATAAAAATCTCAAAATGATTGCACTGCTTTAAAGCCCTTTGACCTTTAATAATGTGTGGATGCACCCTGATGTGCTACGCATTCTCCAACGCGCCTAAGCATGCTCAATTGGGGATAAGTCGGGAGATCTTGGTGGCCATGGTAACAATGTGACATCATTATGTTGAAAGAAGTCTATTGTGACTCTTGCAACATGTGGTCGGGCATTATCTTGTTGGAAAGTTGGATCTGCCAGGGTGTCAAGATACGGTAAAAGATGGGGTTCTAGAACTTCGTGGATATAACGCTGCGCGTTCATGTTACCTCTGATGAAGATTAAAGGTGACCTGGAACCATAAGCTATAGCACCCCAAACCATAACTCCAACAGTGTGATGAACATGTCTTTCAACAAAAAACTGTGGATTCCTCCTTTCACCACGTCGCCTTCTAACCCTGGCACGACCATCGTGCATGCCTAAACAAAATCGAGACTTGTCACTAAAGACAATACTGTTCCATTCCTGATCCCAGAGTGACCGTTGTCTGCACCACTCAAGGCGATTACGTCGGTGTTCTCGAGTTAAAGGGAGGACCCAGTGTGGCCGGTATGAAAACAAGCCAAAACTTCTCATTCGTCGGTAAACACTTCGCATGCCAATAGGTCTTCCGTGTTCTGCAAACCATTCATTTGCGATGGACCTGGTAGTGGAGAAACGGTCCCTTAAGGCCAATAATCTTAGGCGGCGATCTTCACGGTCTGTTATTCTACGGCGGCGTCCAGTGCCCCTTGCTCTTTGCGTACGGCCTTCTCGAAGCCATGCCTGACAACACCTAACCACAGTGTCTACACTTCTTTGCACTCTAACTGCAATTGCCCGAAAAGAAAGTCCAGCTTCCCGAAGTCCCACTATACGGCCCCTATCAAACTCACTAAGTTGACGAAATCGTACAGGTCTCCGTACTCTAGGCATCGTAACCGATCGTAAAGGAACCAAAATCCGTCAACGTTGATTTTTTACTGCGGCTGAAATATTCATTTTTAGAGCGTTAGTGAATTAAAAAAAAACAGTATAAAAACCGGAATGTCCAACTGATAAGGCTGAAAATTTTTTCACTTGTTATTTACAGTAAGATAAATACATTCACCAACTTTTATTAAAATAAAACCATTTAAACTGGGTGTTCGGATTTATATGTCACTTAGTATATTTTTAAAACCCTTTTGACCGATCGTAAAGCTGAAGTCGGCCATCGAAAGTACTAAGATCTAGGATCACTGGCAGGTTGCGACATTTTGTTACTTTGTTTAGATTTTCTGTATATGTCTTAATTGACACTGTACTGCTGTATTTTAAATCCATTTTAACATGTTTTTTATTAATTAAAATCATGTATAGTGTATACCATAATGTTCAATTTCTGTACTCCGACTAGCTGAAATGCACGGTCATCCATCGAAACCGGTTGAGCGCTAGAGCGCTGCTTGTTAGTCAAGCCGCAGTCCCAGTATTTCTGAATCATTAAAGATTAATCAATGTAACAACTGAAGTCTAGAGTATGCCGTCTTTGATCAACCCTAACGTAAAATTTTGCCCGAATATCGCGAGATCGTAGTTTTACGAGCAATAAAAACTAAATCGGCATTTGGGTATACGATAAGCCTCGATATGGACGAATGAAAGTTTTTTAACGACGCATATACACGGCGGAAGGGGGGGATACGAGGAACTCCGCCATTTCATTTGAGTAATTTACGAAGAACGCGCTGATAAAGCGGAGTTTTATTGCTTGGATAACTTTATACATCGCCTGGGATATAAAAAATATGATGTATTTTCACTCTGAATATTCTGCGAAGGAAAGATAGATGGGCTTTACGGATATTTATATGGGTAATATTTACGTTGTCAGATAACTAAAATATTATGGAGTCGTACGAGTTGAGAATTGTAGAGCGTTTCGAAAACTAGATACGCCATAAATTTGAGTTTTTCATGAAACAATAAAAACTATGTCATTTACAAATAAACCAGTTTCAAAATACTGTTTGCCTATTTGTGCTTAAAAGATGTATCGAATAATCTTCACAGTTTTTTAATAATAATAATTGAAATGCCCCAAAGAAATGTTCATGACTTATTGGTGCATATATTGAGCAAAAGGATCATTTAGTCATATTTCGATTGTTAATTACTGTACATTACATTCAAGTATTGACCTATTATCATGTGACCCGTTTTAAACCCCCTGGGTTATTGCGTAAGAAACCTATATTATGCTAAAAAACAAAACGTGCTGACTAGATCCACAACCCGATCAAACCGCAGCACTGGGTGTGAAATTAATTCACTATCGCGGGTTGTGGGCCGCTGAACTCCTACAAGAGAGCATCGGAAATAGTACCCAGCCACCTCCAAAAATGACCTTTAACGTGATGGAGAGTAGGGTAACGATTTTCTACCATAAAATTATGTGACCAAGAGAAGTATTTTGTTATAACAGTAACATTGCTTAATAACTTCTATGAAATTATTATTCTAAATAAGACAAACGTTGTAATAATTACCTTATCAAGATATAGTTAATTTTAAGTCGACCATAAAAAGAAATTGTAACACCACCCACATTGCCAAATGGAAAATTCCCAAATATTCTTAAAATACAAGTTAGGGAGGTCGATTTCTATCAAAATCTCCACAACCCGATAAATCGCGGCACTGGGTGTGAAATTAATTCACTATCTCGGGTTGTGGGCCGCTGAACTCCTACACGAGGCCCCCGGAAATAGTACCCTTCGGCTTTTGTATTTACGGTCGACAGAAATTATAAAAAATGACCTTTAACGAGATGGAGAGTAGAGTACGATTTTCTACCATAAAATTATCAAACCAAGAGAAGTGTTTTGTTATAACAATAACATTCGGTACGTTTAAGAACTTATATAAAATTATTATTCTAAATAAGAGAAACGTTGTAATAATTTACTTTATCAAGATATAGTTAATTTTAAGTCGACCATAAAAAGAAATTGTAACACCATCCCACTTCCCAAAGGGAAAATTCCCGAATTTTCCTAAAATACAAGTTAAGAAGGTCGATTTCTATCAAAATCTCCACAACCCGATAAAGTCGCATCACTGGGTGTGAAATTAATTCACTATCTCGGGTTGTGGGCCGCTGAACTCCCACACGAGAGCACCGGCAACAGTACAAAGTCACCTTCAGCTCTCGTATTCACGGTCGACAGATATTATAAAAAATAACCTTTAACGAGATGGATAGTAGAGTACGATTTTCTACCATAAAATTATCAAACCAAGAGAAGCGTTTTGTTATAGCAATAACATTCGGTACGTTTAAGAACTTATATAAAATTATTATTCTAAATAAGAGAAACGTTGTAATAATTTACTTTATCAAGATATAGTTAATTTTAAGTCGACCATAAAAAGAAATTGTAACACCATCCCACTTCCTAAAGGGAAAATTCCCGAATTTTCCTAAAATACAAGTTAAGGTCGATTTCTATCAAAATCTCCACAACCCGATAAAGTCGCATCACTGGGTGTGAAATTAATTCACTATCTCGGGTTGTGGGCCGCTGAACTCCTACACGAGAGCACCGGCAACAGTACCCAGTCACCTTCAGCTCTCGTATTCACGGTCGACAGATATTATAAAAAATAACCTTTAACGAGATGGAGAGTAGAGTACGATTTTCTACCATAAAATTATCAAACCAAGAGAAGTATTTTGTTATAACAATAACATTCGGTACGTTTAAGAACTTATATAAAATTATTATTCTGAATAAGAGAAACGTTGTAATAATTTACTTTATCAAGATATAGTTAATTTTAAGTCGAACATAAAAAGAGATTGTAACACCATCCCACTTCCCAAAGGGAAAATTCCCGAATTTGCCTAAAATACAAATTAAGGAGGTAGATTTCTATCAAAATCTCCACAACCCGATAAATTCGCATCACTGGGTGTGAAATTAATTCACTATCTCGGGTTGTGGGCCGCTGAACTCCTACACGAGAGCACCGGAAACAGTACCCAGTCACCTTCAGCTCTCGTATTCACGGTCGACAGAAATTATAAAAAATGACCTTTAACGAGATGGAGGGTAGAATACGATTTTCTACCATAAAATTATTATACCAAGACAAGTGTTTTGTTATAACAATAACATTCGGTACGTTTAAGAACTTATATAAAATTATTATTCTAAATAAGAGAAACGTTGTAATAATTTACTTTATCAAGATATAGTTAATTTTAATTCGACCATAAAAATAAATTGTAACACCATCCCGCTTCCCAAAGGGAAAATTACCGAATTTTCCTAAAATACAAGTTAAGGAGGTCGATTTCTATCAAAATCTCCACAACCCTATAAAGTCGCAGCACTGGGTGTGAAATTAATTCACTATCTCGGGTTGTGGGCCGTTGAACTCCTAGACGAGAGCACCGAAAACAGTACCCAGCCACCTTCAGCTCTTGTCAGAAATTATAAAAAATGACTTTGAACGAGATGGAGACTACCATAAAATTATGAGACCAAGAGAAGTGTTTGGTTATAACAATAACATTCGGTTAGCTTAAGAACTTATATAAAATTATTATTCTAAATAAGAGAAACCTTGTAATAAGTTACTTTATCAAGATATAGTTAATTTTAAGTCGACCATAAAAAGAAATTGTAACACCATCCCACTTCCCAACGGGAAAATTCCCGAATTTTCCTAAAATACAAGTTAAGGAGGTCGATTTCTATCAAAATCTCCACAACCCGATACATTCGCAGCACTGGGTGTGGTATTAATTCACTATCTCGAGTTGTGGGCCGCTGAACTCCTACACGAGAGTACCGGAAACAGTACCCAGTCACCTTCAGCTCTCGTATTTAGGGTCAACAGAAATTTAACGAGAAGAGTCCAATTTTTCTACCATAAAATCATTAGACCAATAGACGCGTTTTGTTATAACAATAACATTCGGCATGTTTAAGAACCTGTATAAAATTATTATTCTAAATAAGAGGAGCGTTGTAATAATTTACTTAACAAGAAAAACTCACGTTATGTCACAAACAACCTACAGAAAGTAAAAAAAAAACGCTAAAATGTCACTTTTCAAGAAACGTACTACCCGTGCGGGTTTAGTCTAGTATTTTATAAGAAACAATATTGTACCAGTAGGTAGACTCTTAGTATACTAGTGATAAATCAACATTCGTGGGCTTGCTCAAGGGCGAGAGATCCTTAACTATATAAAAATTATGCTTTTTATGTATCCTTTCGACATGACGGTATAATTAAATCGTGTATATTCTTAAAAAATGCCAACAACTGTTCATAATGCAAGCCCACACACTCCGCCATTATTGTAATGTGGAAAAGAATGAAAAAATTACAACAATGTGGAAGACCACCTTGAAGAATATTTATTTGAAATTCGAATTATGCAATCAGAAGTTATGCACATGTATGCCATAAATCATAGCTGTATTACAACCGATTATAAATGCTAAATGCTGCGAAATTTGCTAATCGTAAATCAAACAGGTATTTTTGATCTGCAACAACCTAGTTGTATTAGTTACGATCTGCGAGATCAACTTAGAAATGTATATAGTTTATGCAGTGCGACAGGAAATTTATTGAATTTCTTGCGATTAATTGCGTTTGGGGTCTAAAGAAACACAATTTCCTGTTATAAAGTTGCCGACGTTTCGGAAAAAATATTTCCTTCTTCAGGGCTCTACAAAAAAAATGGAAACATTAATTCACAATTTAAATATTTTCTCTTGCCCAGTTCTTCATCTCTACCGCTACATCTTCAAAAATTAGGCCAGTGGTCTGCTTTAGGGTGGACTTCCGGTTTACAAATTTACATTTAATCATACTATATTCTTCTGTTTCAGGTAAGCTCCGGTGGTTTTAAAATTAATAGCATGGTAAGTACAAATCTGTTTATCTTCACTGTAAATCTAAACTAGCCGAAATATTTCCTAGTAAAGTTATACATTTTTCACCGTATAATGAATCTATACATCGAACGGGTTTTATTAATAATTCGCTCCTCCTTTTCCACCTTCCTTGCTATTGACTTTCAGTTATAAGGAATGCAACAGAGGAACTTCCTTGATTCGAGACGGCGACCCTGGAACATTGCACAATGGTCATATTACTTTCCACTGACTGACGTTATGTTTTTTTTTTGTTATATGATTGTTACTAAACTGCTTGGAGTTTCATATAATTTGCAGCATGCGGCTTTTCTGTTTGCTTACTTCCGTTTTATAGATTTCCAAATGAGTCTTAACCTGATGATTCTCTTCTTCCCCCTATACTGTCGACATAGGTGTTCCGCAAGGTCCAGTTCTGGCCCCAAATTGTGCCTGTTACAAATTAATAATGCCATCAAGATATATCCGATACCCAACAGACACTGAGAGACAGTTCGACCAGAAACCTGGTAGCTACTTTTTCGGTGAGGAAAGACCGGGAGGCTATCACTGCCTGGAGTCGTCGTGATTCAGAGCAGTTTCGTTATCACAGAGATCGCGATCTGATCGCCATAATTATTTCACTTACTCCATATTCGCTTGTAGTAGCTGTGTGTGTTGCCTAAACGTCAACACAGTCGAGTTATGTGCCGCCGCTTTGATGTGATGTAATATCTGCTTCAGAGGTGGCACTACAACTTCAGCTTTCCAACACAGCCAGACTGGCCTAATATTAATATAAGCTAATGGAATATGGAAAGTCAACGAACACAATGATTACACGAACATAAGTATATTATAGAGTATATCGCGCAGAGATTTGCGTAATGATCGTTATTGTCATTATTGCTTAGCATAATGACTGGGGAGCGGCTGAATGTAATCAAGAAAATGAGCTTACAAAAATCTTGTATGATTATATCACGATTAGAATATATCATCCTGTTGATGAATAAGGAAATAAAAAATAGCTGAAGGCTGAAAATTAATTTGGGCAGTGGTTTGACTACTAGCATATACAGGGTGTTCCTTAAAATTATAAAAATTATTTTTCAATTCCCCGTTCAATTTAAAACAAATGATCTCTCTTGAGTTGCTTTCCTTCGATGTGCCATTTTTGAGTAAAAAAATAAAAACCGAAAATATTAATTAATTTTCACTTTTTTCCTAAAACTTCAACACCCCGAGACTGTAGACTCACAGATGCGGTCTGCGGACTGATGATAGATGGCGCTTTATGCTGTCTAATTTTGACAGGCCTTATTATCATGGATAGACGACAGTTGCTCAGTTTCCATGCTTTGTCGCACCTGAGACCAAGCCTAAACCATGCTGATGAGTTGCCAAATAGCATGAAATACCTATCCATGGTCGGCCGGCTGTGGTGAAAAAGCGCGAAGGATATATTCCTCTACTAGTTTTTGATATATACTAAGTGACATATAAATCCGAACACCCAGTTTAAATGGTTTTATTTTAATAAAATTTTGTATAAGTACTTAATGAAGTACATGATAAAAATTTCAAAATGATCGCACTGCTTTAAAGCCGTTTGACCTTTAATAATGTGTGGATGCACCCTGATGTGCTACGCATTCTCCAACGCGCCTAGGCATGCTTCTGATCAGGTGGTCAATGTCCTCCTGTGGTATCTCATTCCAGGCAACCACCAACTCCTCTCGAAGTGCTTCTAGAGTCTGAGGAGGACGTTGCAAATTGAGCAATCTCCTACCCATCATATCCTACACGTGCTCAATTGGGGATAAGTCGGGAGATCTTGGTGGCCATGGTAACAATGTGACATCATTATGTTGAAAGAAGTCTATTGTGACTCTTGCAACATGTGGTCGGGCGTTATCTTGTTGGAAAGTTGGATCTGCCAGGGTGTCAAGATAGGGTAAAAGATGGGGTTCTAGAACTTCGTGGATATAACGCTGCACGTTCATGTTACCTCTGATGAAGATTAAAGGTGACCTGGAACCAAAAGCTGTAGCGCCCCAAGCCATAACTCCAACGGTGTGATGAGTATGTCTTTCAACAAAAAACTGTGGATTCCTCCTTTCACCACGTCGCCTTCTAACCTTGGCACGACCATCGTGCATGCCTAAACAAAATCGAGACTCGTCACTAAAGACAATACTGTTCCATTCCTGATCCCAGAGTGACCGTTGTCTGCACCACTCAAGGCGATTACGTCAGTGTTCTCGAGGTAAAGGGAGGACCCAGTGTGGCCGGTACGAAAACAAGCCAAAACTTCTCATTTGTCGGTAAACAGTTCGCATGCCAATAGGTCTTCCGTGTTCTGCAAACCATTCATTTGCAATGGACCTGGTAGTGGAGAAACGGTCCCTTAAGGCCAATAATCTTAGGCGGCGATCTTCACGGTCTGTTGTTCTACGGCGGCGTCCAGTGCCCCTTGCTCTTTGCGTACGGCCTTCTCGAAGCCATGCCTGACAACACCTAACCACAGTGTCTACACTTCTTTGCACTCTAACTGCAATTGCCCGAAAAGAAAGTCCAGCTTCCCGAAGTCCCACTATACGGCCCCTATCAAACTCACTAAGTTGACGAAATCGTACAGGTCTCCGTACTCTAGTCATCGTAAAGGATGTCAAGAACCAAAATCCGCCAACGTTGATTCTTTACTGCGGCTGAAATATTCATTTTTAGAGCGTTAGTGAATTAAAAAAAAGCAGTATAAAAACCGGAATGTCCAACTGATAAGACTGAAAATTTTTTCACTTGTTACTTACAGTAAGATAAATACATTCACCAACTTTTATTAAAATAAAACCATTTAAACTGGGTGTTCGGATTTATATGTCACTTAGTATAGTTTTTCATCGCTTCTTCGCAAAACATTCCTTTTTGATACTGGTAAACAGTCAGTTAAGTCTTGATCACGCTGTATTTCCACTATTTCTTTACTACGAACCGATTTTAAAAAGTGCGTTATTCAAACCTCACTCACTCCGCCTCAAAACAAATATGAACAGTCGACACTGCAGCTTTAATTCTAAACTCTGAATATTTTTTGTTGAAGGTGCATTGCAACCTAATCCTAGCCTGATGCCGTACGGTATCGGTTCAGATTTATCCTGTAATCGACGCGATGAGCTGCGAAATCATCCGCCGACATGGCAGTGACCGGAATCAAGCGCTACCGGAGCCCCATGTGCCCCCAGGCTGAATGCACATCGGTGATGATAGCAATGAATCGCCAGCTAGGGTAATCATAGCCTGACGGGGTCGATAACCTCGAACAGCATGCAAAAATACGCAAAATGGACATTTTTTACTGGCTTCATACTTTACAACTTAATCTAATCTAAAATGTTTTCAAATTGGGTAATTAACAAATAAATGGCATTAAGTTTTTCTAAGTTAAGCCAAAATTTGTAGTCAGTAAGTGAGTTTCATTAAATTAAATGTTTAAAACACACATGAAAACAGCGCGTCGGTCTTTCATCACTCTTATCGAACCGGCAATCGATCGCAAACGGTAACAGTGGTTAGTTATCGTTTTGCACAGATAAATTACTTTATCGTTTTGTCGAGCAGAGCAACGGGCGTGTTGGTTTGTTTTTGTTCGCGTACGTCGTCGTGTTTATTTACAATGTTCTTGAATCAACAGTTCACCGAAATTTTGGAATAGACCTTAGACAGTATGCCATTACAACGGAGACACGGTTTGTGGTAATTCGAGTGTGTCGTGTGCGGATATAAGAAGGTAGAGGAAGACGAAGAAGGTCAACTGGTCCACCGAGGCGTACCACAGAGTGTCAAGATAGGCGCTTCGAACAACTAGCCTTACGAGACTTTTTTCATACCGTCCACGATTAGCGCTTCCTCTGACTGCGGACCGCTGTCGTCAACATTTGAACTGGAGCGGAAATATTATCGTTTCATTCTTGATACAGATATAAGAAATAATTTTTTCTGGATGAACTACTTCTAATGCCACTGAGAATATTATTTCTAGTATCACTGCTTATTACGTGAACGGCCAGAAAAACTCCGTCCATTGCACAACCTTAAATGCTAACAAGCCATTTAAATTTTCTTGCTCGTATTGCAGTGTCAGTTCCATGAAAACAAAAAAATCCAGACAGTAACGTAAAAGCGTTCTTTTACGATTTCACGAGCAGATTACAGTCTAAGCCTTTTTTCACTCATTCGGGTAAGGATAGGCGTCGACATCGATCGCTCTACAGTTCTATGTATTCAGCTCTGTGGGTAACTCCACTGTTGTCGGGTGTATGGAATCTTGTCTGTCTGCTATAAGAACCCTTTCCCTCTGTTTTGCCAACCTTCAGGCAGATCAAAAATCTGACCAGTAAAACATAAATGTTTATTACTCCCGCGACGTTCAAAGGTAACATTTCTCCCCGGGAGTCTGCCAAACAAAAGTACGGATACATCAAAATATCTTGAACAAAAGGTCATATAATGGTGACCTCTAACGTGATCTTGACTATGACCTTCGAGGTCATTTGGCGGTCAAGATAGCTTTCTTCAATATAAACATCTAATATTGACTCTGGAAATGTAAAGAGCGCGAAATTTACGTGCAAGAAGGATCTTGTCATGACCTTCAAGGTCGTTTTAGGTATAGAGAGGACAAAATATCTCGAAAAATAGGCTGCCTATAGAAAAATGGTGCAGAGCATAGTTGCGAGGTTTACAAAGGATCATCTAAAGGTGACCTTGACCAAGACCTTAAAAGTTTTATGAGGATCGAGAATTTAACGGACGAGAGATCACTGTCTGGAAGCAAAAATACGGGAATTCCGTTAAAAAATTTATTTGACCTCCAAATGCCCTTGAAGATCGTAGTCAAGAACGTTATAGTGACCTTGACTGTAAAAGGTTTTGCTTTTTATATCCTCGACAACAACTAAGAAGTTTATTATATGACCTTGAAGGTCAGGATGAGGTAAATTGGTGTACTTGAACGCAAAATTGTCCGCAGTTTCCATTTCAATAATTAAAAATAGATGCTTCCGGTTAGAAAGCAGTTGACCTTCAAATGACCTTGAAGATCATAGTCAAGTTCGTGGACACAAAGTTTTCTACTCTTTATGCGTCCGGTATCAAAAGTTAGGCTATTGCCTTGACCTTCAAATGGCCCTTAAGGTCAGAACCAATTCAACTATTAGTTTAAAAATAGGTGCTTTCTGTTAGAAAGCAATTGAGCTTCAAATGACCTTGATGATCGTAGTCAAGATCGTGCACATAAATTTTTCTACTCTTTACGTTTCCGGTATCAAAGATTAGGTAACTGTCGTGACCTTTAAATGGTCCTTAAGGTCCGAACCTAGTCACCTAGTAATTTAAAAAGAGATGCTTCCCGTTAGAAAGCAGTTGATCCCCAAATGGCCTTGATGATCGTAGTCAAGATCGTTGACACAAACTTTTCTACTCTTTACGTTTCCGGTATCAAAATTTAGGCAACTGCCTTGACCTTTAAATGGCCCTTAAGGTCAGAATCAAGTCACCTATTAGTTTAAAAATAGATGCTTCCCGTTAGAAAGCTATTGACCTTCAGATGGCCCTGATGATCGTAGTCAAGATCGTTGACACAAAGTTTGATACTCTTTACGTTTCCGGTATCAAAAATTAGGTAGCTGTCTTGACCTTCAAATGGCCCTTAAGGTCAGAATCTAGTCACCTATTGTTTAAAAATAGATGCTTCCGGTTAGAAAACAATTTACCTTCAATTGACCTTGATGATCATAGTTAAGATCGTGGACGCAAAGTCTTCTACTCTTTACGTTTCCAGTATCAAAAATTAGGTAAACTGTCTTGACCTTCAAATGGCCCTTAAGGTCCGAACCTAGTCACCTAGTAATTTAAAAAGAGATGCTTCCCGTTAGAAAGCAATTGACCTTCAAATGACAGTGATGATCATAGTCAAGATCGTGGACATACAGTTTTATGCTCTTTACGTTTCCGGTATAAGAAATTAGTTAAACTATCTTGACCTTCGAATGGCCCTTAAGGTCAGAACCAAGTCACCTGTTAGTTTAAAAATAGATGCTTCCCGTTATAAAGCTATTGACTTTCAAATCATAGTCAAGATCGTGGACACAAAGTCTTCTGCCCTTTACGTTTCCGGTATCAAAAATTAGCCCTTAAGGTCAGAACCAAGCCAATGCATTTGTCGAGAAAATAGGCGCGTCAATTTAAGAAAACTGTCTTGTCATTCAAATTACTTTGAAGGTCATAGGCAAGGTCACCATTAGATTACACTGTTTCATAACGCTTTTCTCAAGGAAATGTTTTTTTCGACATCCTCTTAGGATTATTCTAGGCACTAAATGTTATAAATATGTCGCGCAAACTTTACAAACAATACCATAAACATTGAAACAGAATACATAGACATTTTAGCAAAGTTTATCACCTTCTGCACTGCACTGATATTCCAAGGTAAAAGTAATTCTATATTCCTTTCCATATCTGTAACCGATACTGTACAGACATGTATCCATATCATGCACAGTCCATATTCAGATGTGTACGTGTTCGTGAATGCAGGTGAAGAGTTCTTACTTAAACAAAGTCAGAGAGTGAAGTTGGTCCCGCTGCGAGACATATCGCTTCAGGGGGCAACACTTTAATTCGCAACGTACTTTATAGTATGAAATGAGAATAAACAATAAACAAACTAATAATATGACTGAAGTTTCTTCATCTACGTCGTCGTCAAACAGAAATAAGACAGAGTTAGTTAAATGTTGGCAGAAATTTCATAAAGCTGCTTTTGAAATGGTTCTGTCAATTCTTTCGTAATCCTTCATTGCATTTAAGAAGCTTAAATCCTGGTTAGGTGCTTTTACCGCTAGAGTACATTGCAACCACGGTTTCACGTACGTTGTCACGATGAAACTTAGTAACGCTATTTTCAATGAATAGATTGCTCTGGCCATCCATCGAGCTTGATGGCGGTCGAATCTTAATTGTTTTCTCTGTATATCCGTAACTATAAGTAAGTATAATCGCAAGAGCGAACTTGTTGATGAGAGTTTATGCGAGCGTTTTCAAGATGCTGCTAATGCTTCCCGAGTGGGTTCAGATCGGTTTTCCTGTCGGTTTCCACCACATGTGCCGCGTTTGCTTATCTCGTACAAAAGCTGCTTGGAAGGACGTCGAGACGCACACTGTAGGAGATCAAGCTGGCCCTGACTGTTGTGTAGTTATCAAACTTATGTTTGATCCAATTGCTCGTACCTGTCAAATGAATATTTTCTTTCTTCCCGCGGTAGTTGTTTTGGAAAGAGAAACTTGCGTCTTTCAAGAAAAGGCTGCATATACTAGATACTCCACCTTGTATGTTGTCAATAAATAACGAACAAGTATCACGTACCATAATGAGTGGAAATTTGAAATTTTAGCACGAGACATATTGAAATTCTACGAGCGTCGTTCACTGGGCGCGAATGATATTTAGTGAATATAAATTGCGGATATATTCAATATGGTCGTGCGCTGCGGTTGTATTGTTTAAATTTTAAAATAGCTTATTGTTTTTCGCAGGTATAAAATGCAAGAGTCCGGTTGTTTGTTTTTTATATAGTTGTTTTTTTTTGACAAAAGGCATTTTATTCACGGTAAATAATTGTAGAAGCCCAATATTATCAAACGTCTGAAAGTACAAATATCCCTTGGTTTTGATTACATAACTGAATATACAACATACAAATGAAGCACAACATTTAAAAAATTATCAAAAACGGAATACTCCCATCCCTACTTAAAAAACCAAAATTCAAATCGTGAGATGAATAAAATTACAATAGTCATCACTGGACAACAAATTTTAGTTTTTTAATTGTATATTGTGGGAAAAGTGCACTTCTTTGTTCATTTTGGGGCGCTGAATCCAAAAATGACAATGAAATAAAAAAATTAGTTGCGGTTTAGAAAAAAAACTTTTATTGTTAAGGATATATTAAAAAAAGTAACAAGATTCATATACTTATAAGGATCACTATATGCGCTGTCTTTTTGCTGTTCTTTTATGGATCGTTTCTGGAGCATCTCTACCAAGAGTCCAACAGTAGTCTGCAAGCATGGAAGGATTCCACTTTCCCTGGTACCTTTTTTCCATTGTTGAAATATCCTGATGAAAACGTGCGCCGTGCTCATCACTTACGGTTCCGCAATTGTCAGGAAAAAAGTCCAGGTGTGAGTGTAGGAAATGTATCTTAAGAGACATATTACAGCCCATCTTTTGATACGATGACAGCATATTTTTGACAAGGGTTTTATAGTTGTCAGCTTTTCTATTTCCCAAGAAATTAGTGACCACCAGACGGAAATCATTCCAAGCAGTTTTTTCAATACGGTTAAAGTGTTTTCAAACTGTGTATCTTTCAAAATATTTCGAATCTGTGGCCCAACAAAAATACCTTCTTTAACCTTTGCCTCACTTAGTCTTGGAAATATCTGACGCAGGTATTGAAAAGCTGACCCATCTCTATCTAATGCCTTGACAAAGTTTTTCATTAGGCCCAACTTGATATGCAGTGGTGGTAATAAATTTTTTTTCGAATCTACTAATGGCATATGCTGTACATTTTTTGACCTGGCTCTAGGAATTGACGAACAGGCCAGTTTTGTCTGGTGTAATGAAATGCCTTTGCCCGACTGTCCCATTCACACAAAAAACAGCAAAACTTTGTGTAGCCTAGCTGCAGCCCAAGTAAAAGTGCAATAACTTTCAAATTGCCACAAATATGCCATTGGTGCTCATCGTATTTCATGCATGTCAATAGGTACTTCATATTGTCATATGATTCTTTCATGTGAACTGCATACCCTACAGGAAGAGAAGGTAAAATATTTCCAATATGCAATAACACTGCCTTTAAACTCAATGTTGAACTGCCTATAAACAATCTCCATTCTTCTGGGTTATAGTTTATATTTAAAGCCGCCAGTAAGCCGTTAATGTTACTGCAGAAAACCAAGTTATTCTCCATATTGAAAAATGGTTCTAAGTCTTTGTGGCGTTTACCAAAAACACATACCGAAACATCGTCTTCTAACAAGTTCCACTGCTGCAGTCTTGATCCAAGTAACTCTGCCTTACATTTTGGAAGTTCTAAATCTCTTACAAGATCATTTAATTCTGACTGTGTTATTTTGTGCGGTTGGTGGCATGACGTGCTCGGTATAAAATCAGGATCTCTTGACGTTAATGGCATATCTTGTTCCTGACGAATCACTCGATCGCCATGATCTGATTCGTTTTCGGATTCGCAAGTGTAGGATTCTGGGGGTTTTGGAATAGGATTTTCGTCACTGTGAGGCACAGGTCTCATCGCAGATGGTATGTTTGGGTAGTTAATAACTGATTTTTTTTTCTTGGACATACCTGTGGCTTGTCCAACACAAGGTACCATGCAAAAGTGACAATCATTAATATGATTTGTAGGCTCTCTCCAAACCATTGGGACAGCAAAGCGCATAGACCGTTTTTTGCCATTTAACCAGCTCCTCAGACTTGAAGCACATCTATTACAGCAGATGTGGGGTGCCCACTGTTTGTCTTGATCACCTAGTTTACAACCGAAATAAAGCTGATATGCCTTTGTTACTAGTGGAGTAATAGACCGTCTCTGAGACGCAAAAGTCACATCGCCACACACGTAACAAAACTGATCTGGATTGTTTACACACTTTCGAGACAACTTGCATGAACGCTGTCAGCCAACTGAGGAAAAAATGGCTAATATAAAACAATATAATGTACACGTATGTATAACGTAACACAATCATGCCGATTACATCATCTTTCCTTGCCGAATATAAAAATGTAGCACGTGCATTCTTGTGAATTACAGTATATTAACACTGTCACAGCAGGAACACATATAATTACCGTATCTCTAAAACTTGAACTAATATTGAAAAAATAAGTTTCATTCCGGTTTTAGCACATTAAAAATAGTAATGTTTTGTTGATTTTATTTAGGATATTTTTTGGCTGTTAATCAGTGTTATAGACCGATTTCCGAATTAACAAGTTTTCACAATATTTTCGAAAAAGTTCGGAAAAAGTGATTCTCAGATTTTATCGCGAAATTTAATCTCATCCCTAAGCAACAATGCGGATTTCAAGATAGAAAATCTACTCAAGATGCACTGATACAACTAACTACCAAAATTTTTAGATACATTTATATCCGCCTGCATTTCTATAGATTTTTCCAAAGCTCTTCAAATCATCCCTCATGAAAAACTCCTAAACACTTTAGAAAACTTGGCATTTCGAGGAAGAACTTATAAACTATGGACAGTTATTTAAAAAATCGAGCACATATAATAATATAATAATATCAAAAACTCTCTAAGGGCCAATTTCAGCAACAACAGTCCGTTATTCTCCACCTATAGGGTTCCAATCAACAAATTTTAGCAACCAATAGCTATGAAATGTTGAAAACAAGATACTGTCAAAGTATGAGATGACAACTGGTCATTGAAACATCACCAGCTTATTGAATATTAAGAAATTACATATAATTCAGTCAAAATTTTAAGAAATGTTTGATTTTTGAATTAAATTCATGTTTTAATTACTATTGTTGATTTTTTATTCATGTTTATATTATTTTCTTCAATTGATGTTTCTATAAACCTCTTGCAGATAGCCATTAAGCAGCTACTTGATGACAAGCTCTACCAAAAGATATTGCTCGTTTCCAAACCCATTCAGGTTTTTTGATATCCATACATCCACAAAGTTGAATATTTTTCGTTGTTCGGGAACTGAACAAACATCCACACTATATTCACAGCGATTAAGAAATTCCCAAATATATGCCTTAAAGCTACCAGCAAACCTAAAACCTGCAAAAAAAAACTACAAATTTGCCATATTTTTCTTTTTTCACGAGTACACATTCTAGGTTATATTTATATTAGACGTTATTTGAATACAGCTGATTATTGCATTTCAAGGAGTGACACATGTGTGGGATCTGTCAACTCTAGGTACCAGTCACAAAACATATACTCTGAAGGTTTAACTCCATGCTATTCAATGACAACACGGTGACTTGTGTGGTTGTCAGCGGCCATTTTGTGAGGGTGCGACAGGGTTGCCAGATTGTGCATTAATATCCCGAGATCTTTCCCATTCCGGATCGAACAATCTACCAAAGATGCTGATAATCACGATACCTAGTAAACCATGGGACGTGATCGTCGTTAGACTTGGCAACCCTGCGAGTGAGAGATAGATATCCCCGCCAGTCAAAAAGCACAAAAGATATATAATAAACATTATTTGTGAAACATTTTTCATAATTTCTTGTCTATGTCCATAGTAATTGCATTATGCATCAGGGAGATGTAGCGATTGACACGTCTTACACATATTATCTGTGTTTTAGGATGGACAGGACATAATGTTTTTATTGCTTTGAAGAAATTCATTAACCCATAAATTAATAAATGATTACTATTATGACGTAAAGGAAGATGAGGAATTGGATGGAATGTATTTTATATTCTATTTTCTTGCAAAATGCAGACAAATCCACACTATTCAACAGGTATGTAATGATAACTTTCAGTATATTGAAGTTGGTAAATTCGAAAGTGCCATGCATTAACAAACGTCCAAATCTGTTGCCAAACGTAACAGCTAGAAAATCGACCTATTATTTGCCGCATTCCCACTCGCTGAGGGGATAACGGATTGTTAAATGTAAACCTATAACATATATCAAAATACATGAAAGTTGTCCTGTTTTTTCTATACAAAAGCATCATTTTGGGATCAAAAAGCGGTCTTGTTTATAATACAGTCGAATTTTCACGATTTTATTCAATATTTCAATAGAAATCACTAATATTCAGCGACCGTTGACAGCTTCTGTCAAATTACATTTCGTTAAGGTATTTTCCCATTGGTCGATAATACTAATGTTGGTGAAATTGGGCCCAAGTGAAGAAGTTACAGTTAGGTACGAAGTTCCACAAGGAACTGTGTTAGATCAGTTTTATACAGGGTGGACCAGAAATAACACGCCAGAGTGACAAAAATCACTACTTTTTGGCCTGTTATGGCTATTAATAACTTATGAGTTTTTTCCTTAATAGTTGGTTGAGACTACAATTTCATTGAAAACTAGCATGGTATGTTAAAAAAAAAATTAATACATTTTGTATCAATGTAAAGTTTGACTAATTACTGTGAAAAAATGTACCAGACTGAATCGGCAAATTATCTTAAAAACTAGCCTATTTAATGCTCTTTTGAAAATAGTATACATTTTTAGGTTCTTTTACTGATAATTGAATGATTCCAAGTTTTGTCATTGAAGTCGTAATTCTTGCGAAATACTACAAATAAAAAATAAGTGCCGCCGTCTTTTCTATCGAAATCACTAAGTGACGAAACGCCCTAATTAAATTTGACCAAAACATTTTGTCAAGCACAAGTTCATACTTGGGTATTTCAAGTTTATTGGTATATTTTCATGTATTAATTATATTAAATTTTGTATTTTAACCGATAAACATTATTAGTATTACACTCAGGCTGAATAAAAACCACGTATATGCTTAGAATTTTTAGTTTATGGTACGACGTTTCGACTACCACTATGGTCTTTTTCAAGCACCATTTATACACTTCTGTGACAATATATTTTATGTTGTCTTTTTGTGAAAGTGTACCCAAAACTTTTTGAAAACCGCCTGGTATCAAATTTTTGCAGTGGAGGCCAAATCCAAAAAATCCTCAAACTTGTATACTTTATCTGAAGTCACTTGAAATAGCATAAAAACCTTTGGTCGGCGCGTCCTTTGTAATTTCATGACGTATCATAGGCGTGCGGTCATTTATTTAGAACGGTAATAATAATGTTTTTATATCACAATAAATGGATTTTACTATCTTCTTATTTTTTTGATTTGGGATAAAAAATACTTATATTGGGAGTTTAATTTATGTTGACTGAAAGTTAAGAAATGGAAAAATTACAGAATTCCAACGTTTGACATAGGCAAATATTTACATAGCAGGTAGGTATATAAAAAGGTATATAAAGACTTACATTATAGGTATTTATATATCATCCTCGCCTTCGGAGCTGTCGCTAGAGTCATCTTGTAGAGGAATTACAACGGGATTTGCAGGAGGCAAAACACAATATTCATTTTCTTTTTCAATAATATGCCTAGAACACTGCTTCCATAGGTCTGTGGCAGCAATATGAGATACTGCATCTCTTATTGTGGCCAATAGCGATTCACTTAATTGAGGGGTCTGATTATGTTTTCTTACTTTTTTTTTAAAGCAGCCCAGACCAACTCAATCGGGTTAAACATGCAGTAATAGGGAGGTAGACGTAATACTTCATGGCCATTTTGCTGAAGCAGATTGTCAACAACATACTCTTTTTCAAATTTTTGTCTTTTAATAAGATCCAATAATATGGCTTTGGTTGATTTTTGTGGTATTGCCATTCCCTTATCCTTCATAAAATCAATAATGTCTTGTTTTTTTGTGCCTGTATTCGGAATTTTGTTTTTCTGTCGGGAATGGTATGGCGCATTGTCCATAATAATCACTGAATTTGGGGAAATGTTTGGTATTAACTGCTGTTCTATCCACTTTTCAAATAAGTCGGAGGTTATGTCCTCATGATAGTCGGCACATGAGTCTTTGATATTTTTGGCAGATAACAGCAAGGCATTAGGTATAAATCCATTTTCACTGCCAGCATGGAGAATAATGATTCGTTTTCCACGGTTGCATGGTGCATTTAAAATGCACTTGTTGCTGTCGTCACCCCGGCCGTACTGCGCAACCTCATGGGTATCATACCACGTTTCATCCAGGTAAATCAGATTTATTTTCTGCTCTCTATAGATTTTAACTTTGTGCAAAAATTCTTGGCGCAATTCAACGATTCGAGACGACTCCATAATCACCGTTCTTTTATCTAATTTTTTGTATTGAAAACCACACAGTTTTACAATACAGTGCAGTGAGTCTAAGCATTTGTAATTATAAAAATCTTCAGTATAATCTTTTAATTTATCCCGTATCATTTCCAACGTGGGCACCAAATTTTCTTTATAAAATCCGTATATTATACGACGAATATCTTCCTGAAAACCCACGTCTATTCTTTTTAATTTTTGCCCTGTGCGCTTTCTGTGGAAGGAATGGTTGACTACATCTCCCCTTTTATAACCCGACAAATGGTAGACCGACTGATTTTTGTCAGGATACAAATTCTGTTTAAAATTTGATTTTGCGAGGAATCTGGATTTTCGTTTTTCAGGCAATCATACATATATAGGATTACTCTTGGGGTCTGTTCCTCTAAATCTTTATGAAAGAATTCTGCTTGCACAGGTTCATCAACCATCTCCTCGTGGCTTGGAGCATTTTCCTAAGGTCTCCAAAGAGCCATATTTAGGACACACAAGAACAATCAACACAACAATTAAATCAACAAGTAAACTGAGTATTGAAAAGTCAAAAACACACAAACTAATAAAATCTATGAAAAAACACGGACAGACTAAAGAAAACACGTTTATTCACCGCTACACGGCACTGGCTAAACTGTTTCAATTTTCAGTAGCCACCTGCACTTGTTCGGAGCTCTGAAATACACGCTTTCTCATTGGCTGTGTCCACGCTTAGGCGTGCTTTACTCCACGTGGACCGGTGAAACTGCTTTTGATCTTATACGGGGGATATTTGCTGCGAAATTTGTCGATTTTTGCAGCGTGTTAAATATAGATATATAAAACGCACCCGGTATTTCACAGTGTTTCAAGTGACTTCAGATAAAGTATACATGCTTAGAATTTTTATTTTATGGTACGACGTTTCGACTACCACTATGGTCTTTTTCAAGCACCGTTGATACTTCTGTGACAATATATTTTATTTTCTGTCTTTTTGTGAAAGTGTACCCAAAACTTTTTGAAAACCGAGTGGTATCAAATTGTCCCAGTGGAGGCCAAATGCAAAAAACCCTCAAAATAGTACACAAAATCATAGTACCCTGTACATCAGACTCACGTGAATCGCATACTTCTGACCGATAGTGTAGATGCTGTCTTGGTTATCAATAAGGAACAAGCACGTGTAAGCGTAACACGGTACAACCTGGAGAGCCCTTTGTGCTCGCGTAATTGAGTAATTACAGCCTGCGGCGGGAATTTACACGATAAATAACACAAAAGCCCTAACACAATACTACATACCGTCTGTTATGTCGCCCTGATAAGGGGTTTAGAAGTGATTACGTACGAAGCGCCAAAATGAATTGTGAAATTATTCGACGCTGGACGGAGCTTCAAAAAGTAAAAAGTAGCAACCTTGTGCAAAAATTTCGTCACAATTTATGCGGTACTTTCCAAGTTAGATGTGCGCTAAGGATTAGCGGACCAGTGGCACAGTTTTCACTTCGGGGGCCCCGTATCAAGATTTGTGGGGGGGTGGGGGGCGCACCCAACTGTGGCGGATCCCATATGGAGGGTAAAATTAGAAGTATACAGGGTGTCCCGAAAAAAGTGTGCAATATTCTAGCAGCAGTTTCTAGAGCTTAAAATAGGAAGAAGAGTGTATATAAACATAGGTTTTTCAAAGGGGCGCCCCTAAAGATGGTTTTCTAGCCTAGTTTTTTATGCTGGATTTAAAAATATTAACAATTTTAGATAATTTTGTTTGGAAGCATATGTAACAGGGAAGGACTTAGGTTATTTTAGCCCCAAAATTTTTGTGTGATTCTATTTTTGAAATTGAATTTTAGAATTTGAAAATTTAGGGTTTTCTACATAAAAAGGTACTCTTATTGAATATCGATAAATTGTGCCATTTTTGAATAAAATCAACCTAAAAAATTTGTCATATGATAGGAAATTCTGCGAATTTAAATGAATTGTTGATTATACATAGTTAGCCATGACTGCAAACAAAAGTTGTTTTGATTTGTTATGACTTATTTTGACGTTAAGCTGACATTGTTAGCAGTGTAAAATTACTAGATTAAAGTCAACATTTTTATTAAATCGATTTAAAATGCCAAGATTTACAGACAGAGAACTGAGGTGTATCTGAACTTTCTTCAGAATGAGCGCCAGCAGTTTCAAGAAAATATTTTTTTTAACCCCGCACATTTTGGACGCAATGTTCGAAATTGGTTGAATGTCAATTTTCCAGACAGGTGGTTAGGCCGAGGAGGTCCTATAGCGTGGCCGCCACGTTCACCTGACTTGAATCCATTGGATTTCTATTTTTGGGGATCATTAAAAGACTGAAATAAATACTCAAGAAGATTTACTTCAAAGAATCCATCAGGCTGTATTTATGTAATATTTACCAATTATTAAATTAGTTTTTTCGTTGCCATTGCTAATTATTCAACAAGTCATTTAAATTCGCAGTACATTTCCTATCATGAGATAAATTCTTTAGTTTGATTTTATTCAAAAAGGGCACGATATATCGATATTCAATAAGAGTACCTTTTTTATGTAGAAAACCCTAAATTTTGAAATTCTAAAATTGAGTTTTTTCAAAAATAGAATCACACAAAAATTTTGGGGCTAAAATAACCTGAGTCCGTCCATGTTACATACGCTTCCAAACAAAACTGTCTAAAATCGTTAATATTTTTGAATCCGTCATAAGAAACTAGGCTAGTATACAGAATTGTATGTCTTTATCTCAACACGTTTAGGAAATATTGAGGAAAAATCAAAAGAAATGTTTTTTCCTTTACCATTTTTCTGGTAAAATTAAAGTAACAAAGTTATAGCCCTTTGGAAGTTTGAGTACCGCCCTGTCTCAATAATAATATTATGTGCTTGAGTTTGGCAACAACGGATATAATCCGCCTTATCGGTTCATTGCATCGGAAACAAAAAAGCGAAAGAATTTGGAACGATGTTTTTACAATTATTTTATTCAGTTGTATACAGTCAGTGTCAGTCGGTAACGCGTGAGTGAATAGTGGTGTCTGTTGCGTGGCTCAAACTAAATCAAAAATGCCACATGTTTACGAAAATGCTGAATGACATGATTCTTATTTACGCGGCATCACGGATTTATGCGGATCGGTTTCCCAATCGAGTGCAACCAACCCGTCGTGCCTTTGTTAATGTAGTACAAAAGGCTCGTGAATCAGGTGACTTAAGACCTCACAGGGGAGAGCATGCCGGTGCTCCAAGACCGCACGATCAAATACAGGTCCGCACTGAAATACTTGTCGGGAGGATACTTTATAAAACAAGGTAATTTTTTTTTTAATTTTTTTTATTTTTACACACATATTTTGGTTTATCTTCCTTCTACAATCATTATCTGAAAATTAATGACTCAACTTCAACGTCACCCTGTATAAATATACATCCATTTGCATTAAATTGTTGATTTTAGATCATTAAATACCAGATATGGTACTTGAAGATACCACAGCCTGACGAATTTGTTTAATGTAGGAAATTATTATTGAACGATCAACATTATTTGCAAGAAAATATCCTACGGCATTTGATTCACCTGTCAAAAATTTCGTCAAAAAGGAAACATAACCTATCATCACAATTGACTTTTGATTGACAGCAGACTAGAAATGTAAAGCAGGACATACATGTACCTTACCGAAGAAGACGTAATAATATCGAAATCAAGGAGGCCATCAACGCGCCCTTGATTTTCATACGTCTTTCTCTCCTTCAAAAATTTCTAGATTACACTTGTCCCGTCTCAGCGTCAGCGCTCTCCTATTGTAAAGATATGTTTTCTTTCTAAATTGTAGGAAATTTCAGGCTGATAAAACTCAAAAGCAAGCACAAGTTGATGCAAATAGATGTTTGTGACATAACCTCAAAATAGAGCGCTGACACGGAGAAGTAGAAAACTATGAAAATCAAGGAGGCCATAAAGCCGCCCTACAATTGTAGGGACGACTGACGATACGGGCCTTAATGATTCATTTGTGTATTCATCCCTTGACTTATTCAGGTTCTTAATTTTTTGTGTACTTAGGTTTGGTTTCTCTTTTTTACTTTTTACTCTCGGTACAACTGAACAAATCTATTTGTGAATAGATTATTGTTGTCAACATCTGCTAACAACTATATAGTACGTGTCAGAGTGCTAACGAACTCTCTCATTATGTAACTTTTATATAAAAAACAAAAATATATTGCTTCTGTATACATTTAAAATATACTAAGTGACATATAAATCCGAACACCCAGTTTAAATGGTTTTATTTTAATAAAATTTTGTATAAGTACATAATGAAGCATAATAAGTAAATGATAAAAATTTCAAAATGATTGCACTGCTTTAAAGCCCTTTGACCTTTAATAATGTGTGGATGCACCCTGATGTGCTACGCATTCTCCAACGCGCCTAGGCATGCTTCTGATCAGGTGGCCAATGTCCTCCTGTGGTATCTCATTCCAGGCAACCACCAACTCCTCTCGAAGTGCTTCTAGAGTCTGAGGAGGACGTTGCAAATTGAGCAATCTCCTACCCATCATATCCCACACGTGCTCAATTGGGGATAAGTCGGGAGATCTTGGTGGCCATGGTAACAATGTGACATCATTATGTTGAAAGAAGTCTATTGTGACTCTTGCAACATGTGGTCGGGCATTATCTTGTTGGAAAGTTGGATCTGCAAGGGTGTCAAGATAGGGTAAAAGATGTTACCTCTGATGAAGATTAAAGGTCACCTGGAACCATAAGCTATAGCACCCCAAACCATAACTCCAACAGTGTGATGAACATGTCTTTCAACAAAAAACTGTGGATTCCTCCTTTCACCACGTCGCCTTCTAACCCTGGCACGACCATCGTGCATGCCTAAACAAAATCGAGACTCGTCACTAAAGACAATACTGTTCCATTCCTGATCCCAGAGTGACCGTTGTCTGCACCACTCAAGGCGATTACGTCGGTGTTCTCGAGTTAAAGGGAGGACCCAGTGTGGCCGGTACGAAAGCAAGCCAAAACTTCTCATTCGTCGGTAAACACTTCGCATGCCAATAGGTCTTTCGTGTTCTGCAAACCATTCATTTGCAATGGACCTGGTAGTGGAGAAACGGTCCCTTAAGGCCAATAATCTTAGGCGGCGATCTTCACGGTCTGTTGTTCTACGGCGGCGTCCAGTGCCCCTTGCTGTTTGCGTACGGCCTTCTCGAAGCCATGCCTGACAACACCTAACCACAGTGTCTACACTTCTTTGCACTCTAACTGCAATTGCCCGAAAAGAAAGTCCAGCTTCCCGAAGTCCCACTATACGGCCCCTATCAAACTCACTAAGTTGACGAAATCGTACAGGTCTCCGTACTCTAGGCATCGTAACCGATCGTAAAGGATGTCAAGAACCAAAATCTGCCAACGTTGATTCTTTACTGCGGCTGAAATATTCATTTTTAGGGCGTTAGTGAATTAAAAAAAAGCAGTATAAAAACCGGAATGTCCAACTGATAAGGCTGAAAATTTTTTCACTTGTTATTTACAGTAAGATAAATACATTCACCAACTTTTATTAAAATTAAACCATTTAAACTGGGTGTTCGGATTTATATGTCACTTAGTATATTTACTTCTTAGGAAATGGATGATATACGAGGAGGATTTTAGGGGAAGAATAATTGTCTGTGTTCTACTATTCCGATTGATCAAAACGTATACACCCTGTATTGTATTGTAGACAAATCTATGAGGATCCTTTGAGAGTATTAGATGATTGTCCTTTATGTATATTAAGCAAAACCGAGAGCAAAACTTTCAAGTCATCGTACAACGTAGTAACAAGTCGTATCGCATATTAAGCAGAGTTTGCTTGAAAAATGACTTGCTTTGTTTGGCTGTTGGCCGTATTAAATTAATACGTGAACGTATAGAATATAATAGAGATAATGCGCTTAGCGGTTCACGGAACCGGGAAAATATTCAGACGATTTATCTTAGCGAACGTCACATTATAGTGGCGGACATGGTCGTCATGTGTGTTCGAAGATATGGCATTGAGGACAAAGGAAGTGAATCTACAGGGAAAAACTATATTGTTGCATTTCGCGACAAAAACTTTTTTTTTATACTTCAACTACCACGAAGGCCTAAGGCCTAAGCCCCCATTAGGTACCGTGGGGCTATAGGGGGATACATGGGAAAGGGGGAACGCCACACGGACATGCACACATTCTGGCTCCGCCTACGAGATCCGCCGGGTGGTACCTCCGCGTTCGACAGTCAGAGACCGTCTACCACCTGCGGACAATCACAACATCCATAGCCAAGAGAAAAATTTCTCCTGGGACGGGACTCGAACCCGCACAGCGCACGGCGACTGATCAGGAGACCCAAGAGTCTACTACTGCGGCCACCGCTGCTGCCGCTGCGCAATATAAATTATCACTGCCTGCGTGTACGCAAGTGAAAGCTATTTCAAACCCAGACGTGATTCCCCTTCGAGCGCTAGATGGGTACTGATCAAAATCGCTCAACCACGATCATGGAGGTGGAAATCTTGCCTTGGAAAGTACAAGATGCGGTGTTGTCAAACGAGTCAATAATGCAATGTTGCAGAATTTGTGGCGATATTGACTTTCATTTCACAATTCACAACGCAAAAATGTGTACTGTGGGATACGAAAGAGATAATATGATAATAGCAATATAACGACAAACGTGAAAACATCTCATCTTAGAAGATTTCTAAGTATCGCCCCGTACCATTTCATTTTTACTACACGGGCAGTACGTAAACAATTCGATATGGGCAACAATGTCAGGGTACTATTAAAGTCGCTTACTTGGTGACGAAACGACAACGAGTTATCCTCCTTTGTCAAGCGATAAGGGCGATATGATCGGATTGTCGGGGCCAACGCCTATTTTTAGAAAAAGACTTAGAGTATCTCCCGTATTCAACTGACTCATGACATCACATGCACAAATCTACTATTTACCATTACATTAATGTACTACTACGGATTCATCATCGACTGAATCACGGGATCGTCACACAGACTAATCCTGACCGTCACACAGACTGATCATTAAGTCGTCACATAGACTGACTAGGAGTCGTCACACAGACTGACTAGGAGTCGTCACACAGACTAACTCGGAGTTGTCACACAGACTAACTCTAACTTTTTGGTCGCTAGATGTATGGTCGGACGTGCTGAGTTTAACGGTTGTTACAAAAAGGCAGTCCAGGAACCGGGATATCACGCTGGCCAAGGGCCGTTGTGTCAATACCCCAAAGCCCCGACGTTACCCCTGAATCAGAGGTAACCGAGCAATATGACTATCATTAAAGTAACAATCACTTCACACATCCTGCCATGAGATACATTCAGACTCCAGCGATTGCCAAGAGAAGATAGTTTTAAGCGGTCATTCAGACCAAGGACGCCACTTCGGCCAAATCTATGCACAAATCTACTATTTACTATTACATTAATGTACCCCAACTACTACTACGGATTCGTCATCGACTGAATCACGGGATCGTCACACAGACTAATCCTGACCGTCACACAGACTGATCATTAAGTCGTCACACAGACTGACTAGGAGTCGTCACACTGACTGACTAGGAGTCGTTACACTGACTGACTAGGAGTTGTCACACTGACTGACTAGGAGTCGTCACACAGACTGACTAGGAGTCGTCACACAGACTAACTTGGAGTTGTCACACAGACTAACTCTAACTCTTTGGTCGCTAGGCGTATGGTCAGACGTGCTGAGTTTAACGGTTGTTACAAAAAGACAGTCCAGGAACCGGGATATCACGCTGGCCAAGGGCCGTTGTGTCAATACCCCAAAGCCCCGACGTTACCCCTGAATCAGAGGTAACCGAGCAATATGACTATCATTAAAGTAACAATCACTTCACACATCCTGCCATGAGATACATTCAGAATCCTGTGATTGCCAAGAGAAGATAGTTTTAAGCGGTCATTCAGACCAAGGACGCCACTTCGGCCAAATCTATGCACAAATCTACTATTTACTATTACATTAATGTACCCCAACTACTACTACGGAATCGTCATCGACTGAATCACGGGATCGTCACACAGACTAATCCTGACCGTCACACAGACTGATCATTAAGTCGTCACACAGACTGACTAGGAGTCGTCACACTGACTGACTAGGAGTCGTCACACCGACTGACTAGGAGTCGTCACACAGACTGACTAGTAGTCGTCACACAGACTGACTAGGAGTCGTCACACAGACTAACTCGGAGTTGTCATACAGACAAACTCAAACTCTTTGGTCGCTAGGTGTATGGTCAGACGTGCTGAGTTTACCGATTGTTACAAAAAGACAGTCCAGGAACCGGGATATCACGCTGGCCAAGGGCCGTTGTGTCAATACCCCAAATCTCCGACGTTACCCCTAAATCAGAGGTAACCGAGCAATATGACTATCATTAAAGTAACAATTCCTTCACACATCCTGCCATGAGATACATTCAGACTCCAGCGATTGCCAAGAGAAGATAGTTAAGCGGTCATTCAGACCAAGGACGCTACTTCGGTCAAATCTATGCACAAATCTACTATTTACCATTACATTAATGTACCCCAACTACTACTACGGATTCGTCATCGACTGAATCACGGGATCGTCACACAGACTAATCCTGACCGTCACACAGACTGATCATTAAGTCGTCACAGAGACTGACTAGGAGTCGTCACACAGACTGACTAGGAGTCGTCGCACAGACTGACTAGGAGTCGTCACACAGACTGACTAGGAGTCGTCACACAGACTAACTCGGAGTTGTCATACAGACAAACTCTAACTCTTTGGTCGCTAGGTGTATGGTCAGACGTGCTGAGTTTAACGATTGTTACAAAAAGACAGTCCAATGACCGGGATATCACGCTGGCCAAAGGCCGTTGTGTCAATACCACAAATCTCCGACGTTACTCCTAAATCAGAGGTAACCGAGCAATATGACTATCATTAAAGTAACAATCCCTTCACACATCCTGCCATGAGATACATTCAGACTCCAGCGATTGCCAAGAGAAGATAGTTAAGCGGTCATTAAGACCAAGGACGCCACTTCGGCCAAATCTATGCACAAATCTACTATTTACCATTACATTAATGTACCCCAACTACTACTACGGATTCGTCATCGACTGAATCACGGGATCGTCACACAGCCTAATCCTGACCGTCACACAGACTGATCATTAAGTCGTCACACAGAATGACTAGGAGTCGTCACACTGACTGACTAGGAGTCGTCACACAGACTGACTAGGAGTCGTCACACAGACTAACTAGGAGTTGTCACACAGACTAACTCTAACTCTTTGGTCGCTTGGTGTATGGTCAGACGTGCTGAGTTTAACGATTGTTACAAAAAGACAGTCTAGGAACCGGGATATCACGCTGGCCAAGGGCCGTTGTGTCAATACCCCAAATCTCCGACGATACCCCTGAATCAGAGGTAACCGAGCAATATGCCTATCATTAAAGTAACAATCCCTTCACACATCCTGCCACGAGGTACATTCAGACTCCAGCGATTGCCAAGAGAAGATAGGTAAGCGGTCATTAAGACCAAGGACGCCACTTCGGCCAAATCTATGCACAAATCTACTATTTACCATTACATTAATGTACCCCAACTACTACTACGGATTCGTCATCGACTGAATCACGGGATCGTCACACAGACTAATCCTGACCGTCACACAGACTGATCATTAAGTCGTCACACAGAATGACTAGGAGTCGTCACACTGACTGACTAGGAGTCGTCACACAGACTGACTAGGAGTCGTCACACAGACTGACTAGGAGTCGTCACACAGACTAACTAGGAAATGTCACACAGACTAACTCTAACTCTTTGGTCGCTAGGTGTATGGTCAGACGTGCTGAGTTTAACGATTGTTACAAAAAGACAGTCCAAGATCCAGGATATCACGCTGGCCAAGGGCCGTTGTGTCAATACCCCAAATCTCCGACGTTACCCTTAATCAGAGGTAACCGAGCAATATGACTATCATTAAAGTAATAATCCCTTCACACATCCTGCCATGAGATACATTCAGACTCCAGCGATTCCCAAGAGAAGATAGTTAAGCGGTCATACAGACCAAGGACGCCACCTCGGCCGAAGGCCACCGTGTCAACATCCAAAACGCTCCGATGTTTCCCCTGGTAGAGAAAACCGAGCAGTAAGTAACAGAACTACCTCAACCCAGTAAACGGGCTCCTCAAGTCCCATAACAACCCCCAGAATCTGGAGCCGTCCCACCTGCGGATATTCAATAACAAGTCGTAAGCCATAAGTTGAATTATGAAGGTAAAAAGTATATAAACATGGCTTAAGACATTCATGATCATGAATATAAAAAAGTATTATGGTTATCAATCCATGCAGTACAGTAGAATAAAGGAAACACTCAGCGATTGCTCACCTTTCAGGTAACCAAAACGCTACACCCAATAGCACATCAACATGGTTCACAACGCGCACTACTTGGTCTGAGACGCGATCTCCTCCACGCAATAATCGAACTGCATCGCCGTCCACGCCCGTATCTTTAACAAAGTTTATTCTGGGAACAAGTACCCAGAGAAGGAATGGAATGAATAATGTAAACAGGCGTAAGTGCTGTCGCGCTAAGCAGCCTTGTGAACCTTCTGGAAAGGTTTTGTGTGCTACAGAGTTGGACTCGCATGCAAAAAATGCGTTTGAGATATTTCGTAAGCTTACAGTACGCTAAAAAGAAAACCATTATTTGGGCGTGAAGAATAAACTAGCGCATATTTTCAATGTGCATCTTAATTCAAGGAACTGATGTAACATTTCCGGTTCTTGGTGTATAATGTTAGAAAACTATACCCTATTTGTAGTCCATTTCCAACGCTATCTTCAGCCGTGCTTCCTCTTCAGTGATGTCTCCTCCACGGATACGTGACAAGAAGGGGCATTTGAATATTCAGGCAAAAGAAATTGTCCTTAACCTTTATAAGAGCGAAATTTTAAAGCATCCTGAAATGAAAATTTATGATATTGAAAGACGTGAGGCGAACACGACAGGCTTATGTCCTGAGAGAATTTTCAACATTGTTAAAGTGTTACAGGAGGTTAGTTGTGATGAAGACTTACCTACTTTCAAAAGGACCACATTCTATGCTCAAAGAACTTTATTTTGAGTATGGAAAACGGGGTAGAAATAGAATTTTGATAGACAGCTACAAAGCCTAAAGTATGGGCTACAATTAAATCAGCTAGACAAGCCTTCTTAGGTGGACTAACCACTGGCCTAAAGAGTCCGCCAGGTACGCGTATCTAACCATATCGTTATTTGTGTTGTAAAAATGGTGTCAAGTGTACTGATTCTATGAGCCCAAGCTGAAATCTTAGCTATATTTGGTAGATTCGGAACCCACACCTGTTTATTCTCTAGGCGCTGAAGAAAGAAACTAAACCCAAACAAATACACACGTATTGCTCGTGAGTGAGTGTTTAGGCGCAAGAGACATTACAGGACCGCATCAAGATATTATGGGTAGTCATCAAAAATTTCATACAAGATAATTATTATCTTTTACAGTAAATTTCAGTTGGAGATTCACAAATGAGTTAACTACACTTTTTAGTTATTAGTAAGTAAGCTGCGCGCACTCATTCAGAAGAGGAACTTGAATCTTCTGAATCGTTAATATCAGAAAATTTATAAGTATTATTATTCGACGCCACGTATTGCTTTATGTTGGCCCAAATCAGCTCAATAGGGTTCAGCTCACAATGGTAGGGTGGCAGTCTCAAGACAGTTTTATTTTGTTTTTTGGCCATTTCGTTGATCATTTTAAAATCGTATTTGTATTTATGTCTATTGACTATACTTATCAATTCACCCTTGACCATTGTTTCATCAAAATCGATCTGTTTTGAGGCCAGCCATTGTTGTATGTTTGCTTTTTTAGTTGCCATTGTGGGAATTTTTTCTATTTTTCTAGAATGGTACGGGGCATTATCCAGTACAATAACAGCGTTATTCTCCAGCTTTAGTAACATTTTGGAGAACCAATTTTCAAAGGAATTGCCGTCCATCTCCTCATGATAGTCCCCTGTCTTTTTTGATTCAAAGGCCCACAGTGTTTCGGGAACAAAGCCGTCTTCACCACCTACGTGACAAATGATCAGCCGTTTGCCTTTTCCTGGAAATAAATTATTCCTTACACTATGGATTGATTAAATTTGAAGGAATGAGGCAATTGAGTTCATTTAGCTGAATTTAAGAGTCACGGAATGCTGATCAAAAACTGAAAAACGTAGAAAATTGAAGTTTGCAACTTCTCAAAACCCATTCAAAGCAAATTGACTGCACCCAAAAATGATAATAAATTTCAAAATAACGCTTAAAAGAGGGTCGAAGTTTTTTTCCTAATGACTTCACTGCGAATGCACCATTTTTGGAGAATATCACACATTATCTGCTATCACAGCATATTATTTGCGTATGTCCAGCATTCACCCACGTTTCGTCCAAATAGTAAATTTTTCTTTTTTCATCGCGAAACTTCCGAATCTTCCTAAGGTATTCCCTTCTCCACACAACAATTTCTTCTTTCTCTATTAACATACTGTTTCTTCCCCGTTTCAAGAATCGAAAATTAAGTTCCTTCAAAAGTTTTCGGAATGTGGTTTTTTTAAATGATGGAAGATCCTCATCAGCATTAACTAATCTTAATATCTTATCTACTGTAGGTATCTCATTTCGGAAGAAAAAAATATGCACTTTCCTCCTGATGGCAGTTCTGTCAAAGTCATCTACTCCGTCCGTTATCCTTTTTCTTGCAGGATACGGTTTTGGCTCAGAAAGTGAGTGAGTGCTCCTATATTCCTTAATGATCCTATAAACACTGGACCGACATACTCCAGAAATATGTGCTACCTTACATATAACTTCGTCCACGACCAAATCGGGTTTTTCTTGAATTTGGTTTTTGTATATATTTAATATTATTTGTTTTTCATTTGCACTTAAATGTAGCTTCTTAGCCCTTTTTTTGGGTGGGGTTGCGCTGATGTCAACCACTTCGTCGGCTGTATCTGTGTCAGACATCGTATCTTAGGCAATATATAAACAAAACGTTCCACTCGCGAAAAACGAGTATACGCTACTGAATGCGTAATGCGTATGCAATGCAATCCTGTGCGTGAATTAATTGTTAGATGCCTGTCGTGTCATCTACAATCACGTTTACAAGTCCAAACCTATGCAGATTCGTAGAGCGCCGACGACTGCTAGTGACCTTGAATTTGTCTGTAGATCGATGTTACTCCAGTCAATTTAGGTTCAAAGTGGATGTTTTCTAAACCAATTTGTTGTTCCTACATCAAAAATATATCGATGATGTTTTGTACTGGGAACTCATGAAAGATCAAGGTAACTTATTTTAACAGTCATCCTTTTTCTAGTCTCAAGATGACACGAAAAAGGGTCTGTGGATTCACTAGAAATACACTGCCGAGGATGTTTAGACCTAAAGTGACTGGAGTATATCCGTGGATGCTTTCGAGGGATCTGTTCACGTGCTGATCACTGTTTACGTTTAATGTCTTTCTTCAGCGCCCAGAGTATAGATACTCTGCTTGTATTAGTATTAGTTTTCTTGCATACTATATGAAATAATTATTTCCCGGAATAGGAAACCGATCTGTTATCTATAACATTGGCAGTGAAGAGGACTTTGTGGCCACTGCCCTTTGGGCATTTGACTCAAAGAAAACGACCGACTACGATGAAAAAATGGACGGAAGTTCATTTGAACGATGGTTTGAAGAAACGCTCAGAAAGCTTGACGACAATGCCGTCGTTGTACAGGGTGCGGCAGAGAAGATGTACGGATTTAAAAAAATAAGACTGTTTTAAGGCTACCCCCTTATCACTGCGAATCGAGTCCCATTGAAATGATTTGCTAAATATAAAAAATATGCGGCTTCAAATAATAGAACAATGAAATTTTCTGACTTGAAAAATTTGTATTATGAAGCTGTCAACAGAGTGACGGCAACCATTGGAAAGATGCATCCGTCACGATCAAGAGAGAATCGAAACACAGATGTGGGATCTGGACAATATGATCAATATTCAAATTGAACTTGCAATAATTAATATTCACCATTCGAACCATGATCCAAGTACTTCAAGCGAATAAAGAATTTTGAAAAGTATGTGCACTTCTTTCTGTAAAGGTAATCATTTACAGTGAAAGCTCCCATAAGCGGACACTCACGGTTCCGTAACTTTTGTCCGCTTATGGGAGGTGTTCGTTTAAAAGAGAGTTTGTAAGTATAGAGTATAAATAACGGGGTATATAATCATGAGGAAATGAGGTATTATAATCATGAGAAAAATGAAACAGTAACTCGCCACATTTTTAAAGTATTTATTTATGCTACATATCTATATAATATATGTACATATACGCATACAAAAACATAAATGCTTCAATACATGGTACGAGAATTTAAAAAAAACATTATTCTTTAGCTTGTTGAAAAAAGTTTAAAATGGTTGTCTGACGAAATTTCACCATCTTTTGCTGAAGGAGACAATTTTCGTAATAACTTTCTAAATTTTTCAAATGTTGAAATGCAGTGAAATCATCTTTAGCAAATTTTTTCAATATAGAAATATGATTTAGAGCTTCCCCATATGAATTTATCGTTTTTGAACCGCTTAGTGAGTCAACCAGTTCCACTTCTTCTTCTGAGTCGTTTGGACTACCATATTCAAGTTGGCCTGGGCTTTCTACATCCAAATTCGAAAAGTTGCCAATGGCATTTTCTTCTGTTGTTATGTTATTGTCTATGGCCAGGAAATCATCTACTTTCTGGGGATCTGCTACTCCTAAATGTTTGGCATGTCGCAGTAACTGAGCAAGTGTCGCTAAGGGCAGATCGTCTTCAGCATCGCAATAATTTTGCTCAGCAAATTCTGAGCTACATTCACTTTTTCTGAATCCAGCTTTGCCAAAACAGTTTTTAATTGTAGAGGAATTTACTTTATTCCATGCTGTTTTTATAAAATACAAAGCTTCTAACACATTGATAGACTTTGTAAGCTCAGATAAGCTTTGACCATCATCAATTTTTGTTAAAATATGTTTTAAAATCAAGTGCCGATAATAAAATTTAAAGTTCTGTATGACACCTTGATCCATGGGCTGACAAACAGAAGTTGTGTTTGGCGGTAAAAATATAATTTTCACATTTTTCATTTTCATATCACGAGGATGAGAGCATACTTTGTCTAAAAATAAAAGAACTTGCCTTTTTTGGATTCTCATTTTCCGGTCGAATTCGACTAACCACTCAGACATGATTTCTCGGGTCATCCATGCCTTTTTGTTGGATTTCCATTCCAAGTCGCTGGTAGATCCTTAATAGCAACGTTTTTTAAAGCACGGGGACGAGCCGCTTTCCCGATCACAATCAAATCGCATTTTTCACCGGCCATATTTGCACAGAATAAAATGGTTAGTCTATCTTTAGACAACTTTCCACCCACACATGTTTCTCCTTTAAAGGACAGAGTTTTGTCGGGCAATGCGCGAAAAAAAGTCCACTCTCATCTGCGTTGTACACATCTTCTGGTTTGTAGCCAAGCAACATGGACGGAAGTTTCTCCAAAAATTGTGACACATCAACTTGATCTACTGCAGCAGCTTCGCCAGATATGCATTTGAAACTCACACTATGTGTCTTGCGCCACTTTTGCAGCCACCCGTCGGACGCACTGAAATTATTATAGCCCAAAGTAGTGGCGATTTCTTTAGCTTTCATTTTCACTAACGGCCCTGAGATTGGAATGTTCTGACTTCTAGCTTTCACAAACCACTCAAAACATGTTTTGTCTATAGCAAAACCTTCCTTTTTTAAAAAATCCTTCTTTTGATTTATATTAGTTCCTGATTACCATTTACTCCTGATATCTTCCTTATTTTTGGCAATTTCAGCTGCTTGCGTTTTCCCAATATTAAACCTCTTTGCCAAATGACGAACTGAAACACTTTCTCTGTCTAATACGTTAACAACTTCCATCTTTTCCTTTAACGAGAGCATCCTTTTTTTTTGGTGCCATTTTACAGTTACAATAATAAAATACGTAACTCAATCAACTACGAATTTGCCTGAACTGAAGACAAGCCACAAGATTACATACAGGCTACCCAACGAAATGCGTAAATGGGGAATCACCTAATATAAATCGGGGAATTACCGAATTTTATGTATGTAGATATGTGCATTGCAATAAGCGGAACTAAAAAACCGGGTATTAGAGTTTCGCGTCCGCTTATGGGAGATTTTTTGATCACATACAGGAAAATCTAGTGTCCGCGTCCGTTTATAAGAGCGTCCGTTTATCGGAATGCATTTAACATTGAAAATTGATGGCTGAAATTCGGTTCCAGGAACTTTGTCCGGTTAAAAGAGATGTCCGCTTATAGGAGCTGTCCGCAAGGAGAGCTTTCACTGTATTTTGTTAGATTATTCCAAGACCTTTGAGGAAAATACGGACCTGTACAATCTCGCTTTTGGGCGTGAATGGACTACGAATGGGGTATAATGTACAGGGTGACTTTGAAGTTGAGTCATTCATTTTCAGATAATGATTTAATGATTGTAGAAGGAAGATAACCCAAAATATGTGTGTAAAAATAAAAAAAATAAAAATAAAAAAAAATGTTACCTTGTTTTATGTGACGTCTTAAGTCACCTGATTCACGAGCCCTTTGTACTACATTAACAAAGGCACGAGGGGTTGGTTGCACTCGATTGGGAAACCGATCCGCTTAAATCCGTGATGCCATGTCCACAAGTTCAGCATTTTCGTAAACATGTGCCATTTTTTATTTCGTTTGAGCCGCGCAACGAACACCACTATTCACTCACGCGTTACCGACTGACACATCGACTGAATAAGATTGTAGTAAAAACATCGTGATAAGCGTTTCAAATTATTTCGCTTTTTTGTTTCCGATGCGATGAACCGATAAGGCGGATTATATCCGTTGTTGCCAAACACGAGCACATAATATTATTATTGAGACAGGGCGGTACTCAAACTTCTAAAGGGCTATAACTTTGTTACTTTAATTTTACCAGAAAAATGTTAAAGGAAAAAAACGTTTCTTTTGATCAGATCTACTCACTGTTAAAATAAATGACTCAACTTCGAAGATAATATAAAAATAAAAATAATCCTCATCTTTTGTCCTTATTCAGCCTCGTGATTGGCGTCAAAATTACAACACCTTTTATCATTTCAAAACATACGCTTATTGCTTTCGGATCCACTTTGGAAATAATGTTGTTACGCCCATGTGCTTGTCGTACATCACATCTAGGTAGTCCTTTAATAAATATTCGAGCAGCAGGAGCAGCAAGCATCTAGAGACGATATTATGACAGGCAATCAGAAAACATGAGTAAAAGACAGACAAGCAGCGCTAAGAGAGCGACAGATGGTTTTTTCAGATAAAAGTGAGGATAAATAAGGAGAACAGATTTCGCTCGCGTTTTATCAGATGACACGGCCCGTGCTGCGTGCAATTGAATCGTGCAGGGCCGTATCGGAAACCAAACACAAATGCGTATCGGTCCTTCATGGTGTAGAAGATCCTTGGGGCGGAAATGGGGAATTGCGGTGGAAAAATAAGATTCTTGGTTTACTATGGATAGCTGTTTCGTGCTTTTTGGTAACTCATCGGCATTGTCTAGGCGTGGTACGAGCGAAAGCACAGTATCTATCCTCTACGGTTTCAAACAGAAGGAACCACAAATTCAACAACGGAAATCTACATGCGAGGCCCTGTGTCAAGGCTATGGAGTCTGATAAAAGCATTTTAACATATAATTACCGTGTATAGGGGTATTGTTACCAAAAAGGCACAAAACGGGTCAGTCGGGAACGTGAACGCAACATGTCTTATAATACGCTTTTGGGGTCGCTGAAACCGAATCCATGGCCCATTCCGTCCGAAAATGCCTAGTTTTCAAGATACTGGCAAGAATTCAACTTTTTCAAAAAACAACTAATAAAAAATTTCTAAAAACTCTTGCGCGTCTATGATCGAGATGGAAGTTTGTTTTTTGGGTAAATCGGGTGCGCAGATTCCAAATTCGATGTCGATACATTGCTAGAATTTACGGCTAGCCCGGAAAACTAGTTTCTTGTCAACTTTTCACCCTAAATCCGGTCTGTTAACACTTTAGAATTTTTTCACTGTGATATTCGTATTCAGTCGGAAAAAACGTATAGTTTTACAATTTTTCCCTAAATAATTAGGTCTACATGATAAACGGGATCACATACATGTAAAACGACCTCGGATTCGATATTGGCAACCCAAAATACGTGGAATAAAGGTCATTTGAACCGCATTTAAAGCATTTTAACATATAATTACCATGTTAACAAAAAAGCACAAAATGGGCAAGCCTTTCTTTTGTGATCGGTAATCTGTAATGGATAATCCGAACTTGGGGCTGCGCAAGCAAGCCGTGGAAGAAGAAGCTCCAGGCACAACGACAGTGCTTTATGAAGACTGGAGGTAATGAAAACCAGATCCCAGAACTTCATCAACAACTCCGAAGACCATAAGGACCAGCTCATCAAAGCAGCCTTGGAATACAATCCAAGATGTGTACAGAGACACAAAAGACCAAAAAGCCAGCTGCTAGAAGACTTGGGACACAGCAGCTGATGAGTAATTATCAGGAGGTCCATTAACTTAGCAATCACATGCACTTTTAAAACTTTCTGTATACAGTTTGTTTAACGCTCTTTCAGTTTGTTTTTTATATCGTCTTTACTTTTTGAAATATTCTGTATTATACATATGACGTCTCTATACTTATATATAGTATTCGGGTCTAATAAAGGAATTTGAATTTGAACTCCAAATAGTGGACGACTTTTAAACATGAGTATAATTGACTACTGATGTTCCGTAGCCCTGCGTCCGCGTCGTGACTAGCTATACTATAACTATCTAAAACTGTAATGACTCATCGATGTTCACGTGAACATCACTTAACTACCAGTAGTCGGCTGTTCATAGGCGGGATATGAACGTTTAACATGGGTTAACTAGATTTGTCACATGCTTAATAAAGAGTGGTTTGAAACATATTGTAAGTCAAACATTTGTGAATTACCTTCATTCGTCGTCGCTTCCACTTACATCTGACAGTAATAAACTGTCGCTATCGCTTTCCTCGTAGAAATTGACTATAACTGGCTCTATGATGGTGTCGATGTGGTGGTCAAGCTGCCACATTTTTGTTTCTTCCTTCACAACATGACGGATAGCATTCTGCCAAGCTTCGAGCGTTACTAGCTGTATGGAAGTCTCAAGTAAAACCTTAACGTCTGGTAATTTGAAGGTTGTGTTATGGCGCGCAATATAACCCTTCACTTGAGCCCAGATGAGCTCTATTGGGTTCAGTTCACAGTGGTAGGGCGGTAACCGCAGCACAGTGACACCACATTGACGGGCCATCTCATCAGTCACGTAACTAATGTTCGCAGGTTTGTGCTGTTTAATTTTTTCATACAATTCCGCTTTCACACATGAATCGTCAAACGGGATTCCTTTTTCGCGCAACCACTTTTTCGAGATCCCATAGTCGGTACACGTTCGGCTCGACGACTATGGTAGGAAGCATTATCCATGACGATCACAGAGTTGGGCTCAACTCGCTGAGGCACCCCTTGAAACCAGCTCTCGAAGCAGCTGGCTTTCATTTCGTCATGGTAATCACCTCCTTTCTTAGAGACGAAAATCGAGTCACACTCTTCTAAAAAGCCACTATCGCTACCCATATGAGTTACGATCAATCTTTGACCTTTCCCTGACGGACCACGAAGACCTGTTGACAAACCTTCAATGCTTGCTTGTCGGTTACTCACTACGTTTTTGTCTGTCCAAGTTTTTTTAACTGTGTGACCTGCATTTACCCATGTCTCGTCCAAATAATAGATTTTTCTGCTTTGTCGCCTATATTCAATCATTTCGCGTAGGTATTTTCGACGCCAGGCGACTATTTCAGGTCTCTCTATCAATACTGACTTCCGATTACGCGTTTCGTAACGAAAATTAATTTCGTGCAGGGATTTCCTCATTACCTCGACGCTCAGTTGGGGTATAATTTCATTTTCCTTGATCGCTGCATGTACAGCCTTGAGGGTTGGTATCTCATTCCTAAAGAAGAATGAATGTACGGTTCGCCTTAACGCCATGTTGCTATCGTCATCCAATTTAACGGCCTTTCGTCCCTTCAAATTAAACTTTGGATCAGTAGTAGCTCCAGTTTTCTTCTTTTCATGCACCACCCTGCGAATGGTCCACTCTGGAACGCCTGTCATACTTTCACAACGCGCGAGTGCATCTCCCTGCGACATAATTCTGTTCAGATAATTGAACACGTTGAGCACGATTTCTTTCGCGTCCCTCTTCAGTGCTTTACGAAGCCGTCTACTTGTTCCCTGGCTTTCAGTACTTCCACTCGTGCCATTTGTACTCTCCATGGTTAAGTATAACCAAAACAGTAACCACAGAAACCACAACAATAACAATCACACAACAATTCTTATAAAAACACACAATATGCGATCGCTCAACGAAACACGTTCCAATGCGTTGCCGACGCCTATGAGTCTTCCGGTCGAGGCGCGTCTTTGATTTCATTGGTTCTACCGGCGGAGAACAATCAGCCATTATTTCCATCTCTGTCTGTGCTGTTGACCACCGCAAAGCCACAGAAACGACATATGTCGTACGCTATACGGCTGTACTGGAACGAAGCCGGGATCGAGCTCTGATCACGCGTATGAGTCATTACAGTTTTAAATAGTTGTAGTATACCACTTTTAGGCGGGACTGCGTCCTACAGAAATACCGGTTACGGGAGCGTCCTATCCACGTGTTGGAATTGGAAAGAGTGACGGTACCTGGGGTACCTTGATCAGAGTGGTGGTGGGATCGCTTAAGAATCGCGTGTTCATGTTTCTGTATAATCCGGTCCTGTCTCACGATCCGTCTTTCCTCCAGTGTCTGTAGGTGGGGTAGGTCGCGCGACCTGGCGGGTAACTGCACGCGTCCAGTCGTCTTCTGAATACAAATCAACGTCCAACATGCCTGTTCGCTGGCCCGCCTTATTCGCTGTACGTGATCGTGGCCGATCATTCTACATAAGACATTTGGGTTGTTCACGGCGCTTTCCTACTGATCTAAACCAGTAATGGCTTCTATCTGCCGGTGTCATCAACAAATGTGTAACGGTTAGAACGCGCCTATGTGCATACAGATGTGCTAATTTCGGACAGAAAGATTACGTACTTCATTTCCCACGCGGGGAAAGGCTAAACAAGGTTGGAGATTCAGCTGCCTTGAAAAAACCTTAATTTACAAATGCTCAAAGAGAAAAGACTCAAAGCAATAGTTGTATGTTAGAGAACCAATCCTCAAACAGCTTAAACCCGCTGAATTTAACGACCTAAGCCGTTCAAGTATTACGTGAGCACTATGGGGCGGGGAGGTCTTTGCTTTGCTTATTTTGGATGACATGAGGGGTAGGGGAGTCTAGATGATGATTACCTCATCGGTAGCTATTTACTTTTTTACGCGAATGGCAACCTTTGCTTGAAAACGAAATGCATTTTCGGGGATTCCCGCAAATAATCCATACGTGTAGTGAACAGCGCGCGGTAATTATAAATCCTTACTAGGTTCAAAAAACATCTGCGGTTTGTAAGGACTCTCCGTGCTGGTTGGTCGCAGTTCGCGAAAATCAATTAAGGGAAATATAATTAGCCAATAACGAGCTGGGTCCGAGGGTCATGCATCAGCCACGCATATGTAGCGCCAGTAAAATATCACATCTAATAGTCCAGTCAACTTGTAGCAGAGGAGCCAACAAATGATCGTACCTCAAAAAAAGTTTACCGCGCTGTGGTGTGCAAATTTAGGCTCTAACTCAATAAATGGATAGGATGTTAGTCGTAACTTGTTTTGCTTGACCACCCACACAAAGGAAAAGAATATAATAGCAATGACGTCAACTAGTTAATTGTACATACAGAGAGCCAAATAAAGCGCAAGATATTTAAAACAATCACAATATATTAACCAATTAAACAACGCATATTCCACCACTGGAGTGCAAATTAGCTATAAGTCATTGTTTTAACTTTATGCTTACTATTATATACTTACCTCTTGCTATAATTGTTACCGCGACACACATTGTATATGTGATTTATAAATTTTACTGGGTTAAGTGGAAGTATAGCCTAGGGCTAAACTTGGCCGTAACACTATTATTGTATACATCTCAATATCTCATTTTCAAAGTGTTTCACGATTACGATAGTTCCTCACCAGTAGGCGTGGTAAGTAAAACGACTGGACTATTGTAAAGTAATGCACACGTGCGTGACCGTTTCTCTCTCAATTAGTATAATTAAAAAAAACTGGATGCAGATCGCAAAACGAGCTTTTTACTGTTTTTTCACAGCTGCATGCAAATGGCTGAATTGAAAATAAAACTGCTACCTAAGCGTAGAACTCTTGTCTCTTCGTTATTTTGCTTTATTCTGAATTTCTTTAACGTATCCAAAAATTTATTTACGGTGAGCGGCTTTGCAAATACTACCGATGCTTCGCGAGGCTTGCAGATCGTTTTTCAGGTAACTTCGTGATTTCTTTTTTTCTCTCTCTGACATCTGTGCAGTAAAAGCAACTTGATATTATTTTGTGCTTGTCAAAATTAAAGCCAACTCCGCTATTGTTCGATAAATGGTTCGGCGTGAAACGTTTTCGTTCTGGAATATTCAACGATATTCGTGAATCTATCGTAGACAACCACAATATATTAACCAATTAAACAACACATATTCCACCACTGGAGTGCAAATTAGCTATAAGTCATTGTTTTAACTTTATGCTTACTATTATATACTTACCTCTTGCTATAATTGTTACCACGACACACATTGTATATGTGAATTATAAATTTTACTGGGTTAACTGGAAGTATAGCCTAGTGCTAAACTTGGCCGTAACACTATTATTGTATACATCTCAATATCTCATTTTCAAAATGTTTCACGATAACGATAGTTCCTCACCAGAAGGCGTGGGAAGTAAAACGACTGGACTATGGTGAAGTAATGCACACGTGTGTGACCGTTTCTTTCTCAATTAGTATAATTAAAAAAAGTGGATGCAGATCGCAAAACGAGCTTTTTACTGTTTTTTCACAGCTGCATGCAAAATGGGTGAATTGAAAATAAAACTGCTACCTAAGCTTAGAACTCTTGTCTCTTCGTTATTTTGCTTTATTCTGAATTTCTGTAACGTATCCAAAAAATTATTTACGGTGAGCGGCTTTGCAAATACTACCGATGCTTCGCGAGGCTTGCAGATCGTTTTTCAGGTAACTTCGTGATTTCTTTTTTTCTCTCTCTGACATCTGTGTAGTAAAAGCAACTTGATATTATTATATCGTAGACAACCACAATATATTAAACAATTAAACAACACATATTCCACCACTGGAGTGCAAATTAGCTAAAAGTCATTGTTTTAATTTTATGCTTACTATTATATACTTACCTCTTGCTATAATTGTTACCACGACACACATTGTATATGTGAGTTATAAATTTTACTGGGTTGAGTGGAAGTATAGCCTAGGGCTAAACTTGGCCGGAACACTATTATTGTATACATCTCAATATCTCATTTTCAAAATGTTTCACGATTACGATAGTTCCTCACCAGTAGGCGTGGGAAGTAAAACGACTGGACTATGGTAAAGTAATGCACACGTGCGTGACCGTTTCTCTCTCAATTAGTATAATTAAAAAAACTGGATGCAGATCGCAAAGCGAGCTTTTTACTGTTTTTTCACAGCTGCATGCAAAATGGCTGAATTGAAAATAAAACTGCTACCTAAGCGTGGAACTCTTGTCTCTTCGTTATTTTGCTTTATTCTGAATTTCTGTAACGTATCCAAAAAATTATTTACGGTGAGCGGCTTTGCAAATACTACCGATGCTTCGCGAGGCTTGCAGATCGTTTTTCAGGTAACGTCGTGATTTCTTTTTTTCTCTCTCTGACATCTGTGCAGTAAAAGCAAATTGATATTATTTTGTGCTTGTCAAAATTAAAGCCAACTCCGCTATTGTTCGATAAATGGTTCGGCGTGAAACGTTTTCGTTCTGGAATATTCAACGATATTCGTGAATCTATCGTAGACAACCACAATATATTAACCAATTAAACAACATATATTCCACCACTGGAGTGCAAATTAGCTATAAGTCATTGTTTTAACTTTATGCTTACTATTATATACTTACATCTTGCTATAATTGTTACCACGAGACACATTGTATATGTGAATTATAAATTTTACTGGGTTAAGTGGAAGTATAGCCTAGCGCTAAACTTGGCCGTAACACTATTATTGTATACATCTCAATATCTCATTTTCAAAACGTTTCACGATTACGATAGTTCCTCACCAGTAGGCGTGGGAAGTAAAACGACTGGACTATGGTGAAGTAATGCACACGTGTGTGACCGTTTCTCTCTCAATTAGTATAATTAAAAAAATTGGATGCAGATCGCGAAACGAGCTTTTTACTGTTTTTTCAGAGCTGCATGCAAAATGGGTGAATTGAAAATAAAACTGCTACCTAAACTTAGAACTCTTGTCTCTTCGTTATTTTGCTTTATTCTGAATTTCTGTAACGTATCCAAAAAATTATTTACGGTGAGGGGCTTTGTAAATATACCGATGCTTCGCGAGGCTTGCAGATCGTTTTTCAGGTAACGTCGTGATTTCTTTTTTTCTCTCTCTGACATCTGTGCAGAAAAAGCAACTTGATATTATTTTTTGCTTGTCAAAATTAAAGTCAACTCCGCTATTGTTCGATAAATGGTTCGGCGTGAAACGTTTTCGTTCTGGAATATTCAACGATATTCGTGAATCTATCGTAGACAACCACAATATATTAACCAATTAAACAACATATATTCCACCACTGGAGTGCAAATTAGCTATAAGTCATTGTTTTAACTTTATGCTTACTATTATATACTTACATCTTGCTATAATTGTTACCACGAGACACATTGTATATGTGAATTATAAATTTTACTGGGTTAAGTGGAAGTATAGCCTAGCGCTAAACTTGGCCGTAACACTATTATTGTATACATCTCAATATCTCATTTTCAAAACGTTTCACGATTACGATAGTTCCTCACCAGTAGGCGTGGGAAGTAAAACGACTGGACTATGGTGAAGTAATGCACACGTGTGTGATCGTTTCTCTCTCAATTAGTATAATTAAAAAAACTGGATGCAGTTCGCAAAACGAGCTTTTTACTGTTTTTTCACAACTGCATGCAAAATGGGTGAATTGAAAATAACACTGCTACCCAAGCTTAGAACTCTTGTTTCTTCGTTATTTTGCTTTATTCTGAATTTCTGTAACGTATCCAACAAATTATTTACGGTGAGCGGCTTTGCAAATACTACCGATGCTTCGCGAGGCTTGCAGATCGTTTTTCAGGTAACTTCGTGATTTCTTTTTTTCTCTCTCTGACATCTGTGCAGTAAAAGCAACTTGATATTATTTTGTGCTTGTCAAAATTAAAGCCAACTCCGCTATTGTTCGATAAATGGTTCGGCGTGAAACGTTTTCGTTCTGGAATATTTAACGATATTCGTGAATCCATCGTAGACAACCACAATATATTAACCAACTAAACAACACATATTCCACCACTGGAGCGCAAATTAGCTATAAGTCATTGTTTTAACTTTATGCTTACTATTATCTACTTACCTCTTGCTATAATTGTTACCACGACACACATTGTATATGTGAATTATAAATTTTACTGGGTTGAGTGGAAGTATAGCCTAGGGCTAAACTTGGCCGTAACACTATTATTGTATACATCTCAATATCTCATTTTCAAAATGTTTCACGATTACGATAGTTCCTCACCAGTAGGCGTGGGAAGTAAAACGACTGGACTATGGTAAAGTAATGCACTCATGTGTGACTGTTTCTCTCTCAATTAGTATAATTAAAAAAACTGGATGCAGATCGCAAAACGAGCTTTTACTGTTTTTTCACAGCTGCATGCAAAATGGATGAATTGAAAATAAAACTGCTACCTAAGCGTAGAACTCTTGTCTCTTCGTTATTTTGCTTTATTCTGAATTTCTGTAACGTATCCAAAAAGTTATTTACGGTGAGCGGCTTTGCAAATACTACCGATGCTTCGCGAGGCTTGCAGATCGTTTTTCAGGTAACGTCGTGATTTCTTTTTTTCTCTCTCTGACATCTGTGCAGTAAAAGCAAATTGATATTATTTTGTGCTTGTCAAAATTAAAGCCAACTCCGCTATTGTTCGATAAATGGTTCGGCGTGAAACGTTTTCGTTCTGGAATATTCAACGATATTCGTGAATCTATCGTAGACAACCACAATATATTAACCAATTAAACAACACATATTCCACCACTGGAGTGAAAATTAGCTATAAGTCATTGTTTTAACTTTATGCTTACTATTATATACTTACCTCTTGCTATAATTGTTACCACGAGACACATTGTATATGTGAATTATAAATTTTACTGGGTCAAGTGGAAGTATAGCCTAGGGCTAAACTTGGCCGTAACACTATTATTGTATACATCTCAATATCTCATTTTCAAAATGTTTCACGATTACGATAGTTCCTCACCAGTAGGCGTGGGAAGTAAAACGACTGGACTATGGTGAAGTAATGCACACGTGCGTGACCGTTTCTCTCTCAATTAGTATAATTAAAAAAATTGGATGCAGATCGCAAAACGAGCTTTTTACTGTTTTTTCACAGCTGCATGCAAAACGGCTGAATTGAAAATAAAACTGCTACCTAAGCTTAGAACTCTTGTCTCTTCGTTATTTTGCTTTATTCTGAATTTCTGTAACGTATCCAAAAAATTATTTACGGTAAGCGGCTTTTCAAATACTACCGATGCTTCGCGAGGCTTGCAGATCGTTTTTCAGGTAACTTCGTGATTTCTTTTTTTCTCTCTCTGACATCTGTGCGGTAAAAGCAACTTGATATTATTTTGTGCTTGTCAAAATTAAAGCCAACTCCGCTATTGTTCGATAAATGGTTCGGCGTGAAACGTTTTCGTTCTGGAATATTCAACGATATTTGTGAATCTAACGTAGACAACCACAATGTATTAATCAATTAAACAACACATATTCCACCACTGGAGTGCAAATTAGCTAAAAGTCATTGTTTTAACTTTATACTTACTATTATATACTTACCTCTTGCTATAATTGTTACCACGAGACACATTGTATATGTGAATTATAAATTTTACTGGGTTAAGTGGAAGTATAGCCTAGCGTTAAACTTGGCCGTAACACTATTATTGTATACATCTCAATATCTCATTTTCAAAATGTTTCACGATTACGATAGTTCCTCACCAGTAGGCGTGGGAAGTAAAACGACTGGACTATGGTAAAGTAATGCACACGTGCGTGACCGTTTCTCTCTCAATTAGTATAATTAAAAAAATTGGATGCAGATCGCAAAACGAGCTTTTTACTGTTTTTTCACAGCTGCATGCAAAACGGCTGAATTGAAAATAAAACTGCTACCTAAGCTTAGAACTCTTGTCTGTTCGTTATTTTGCTTTATTCTGAATTTCTGTAACGTATCCAAAAATTATTTACGGTGAGCGGCTTTGCAAATACTACCGATGCTTCGCGAGGCTTGCAGATCGTTTTTCAGGTAACTTCGTGATTTCTTTTTTTCTCTCTCTGACATCTGTGCAGTAAAAGCAACTTGATATTATTTTGTGCTAGTCAAAATTAAAGCCAACTCCGCTATTGTTCGATAAGTGGTTCGGCGTGAAACGTTTTCGTTCTGGAATATTCGACGATATTCGTGAATCTATCGTAGACAACCACAATATATTAACCAATTAAACAACACATATTCCACCACTGGAGTGAAAATTAGCTATAAGTCATTGTTTTAACTTTATGCTTACTATTATCTACTTACCTCTTGCTATAATTGTTACCGCGACACACATTGTATATGTGAATTATAAATTCTAGTGGGTTAAGTGGAACTATAGCCTAGCGCTAAACTTGGCCGTAACACTATTATTGTATACATCTCAATATCTCATTTTCAAAATGTTTCACGATTACGATAGTTCCTCGCCAGTAGGCGTGGGAAGTAAAACGACTGGACTATGGTAAAGTAATGCACACGTGTGTGACCGTTTCTCTCTCAATTAGTATAATTAAAAAAAACTGGATGCAGATCGCAAAACGAGCTTTTTACTGTTTTTTCACAGCTGCATGCAAAATGGGCGAATTGAAAATAAAACTGCTACCTAAGCTTAGAACTCTTGTCTCTTCGTTATTTTGCTTTATTCTGAATTTCTGTAAAATATCCAAAAAGTTATTTACGGTGAGCGGCTTTGCAAATACTACCGATGCTTCGCGAGGCTTGCAGATCGTTTTTTCAGGTAACTTCGTGATTTCTTTTTTTCTCTCTCTGACATCTGTGCAGTAAAAGCAACTTGATATTATTTTGTGCTTCTCAAAATTAAAGCCAACTCCGCTATTGTTCGATAAATGGTTCGGCGTGAAACGTTTTCGTTCTGGAATATTCAACGATATTCGTGAATCTATCGTAGACAACCACAATATATTAACCAATTAAACAACACATATTCCACCACTGGAGTGCAAATTAGCAATAAGTCATTGTTTTAACTTTATGCTTACTATTATATATGTACATACCTCTTGCTATAATTGTTACCACGACACACATTGTATATGTGAATTATAAATTTTACTGGGTTAAGTGGAAGTATAGCCTAGTGCTAAACTTGGCCGTAACACTATTATTGTATACATCTCAATATCTCATTTTCAAAATGTTTCACGATTACGATAGTTCCTCGCCAGTAGGCGTGGGAAGTAAAACGACTGGGCTATTGTAAAGTAATGCACACGTGTGTGACCGTTTCTCTCTCAATTAGTATAATTAAAAAAACTGGATGCAGATCGCAAAACGAGCTTTTTACTGTTTTTTCAGAGCTGCATGCAAAATGGGTGAATTGAAAATAAAACTGCTACCTAAGCTTAGAACCTTGTCTCTTCGTTATTTTGCTTTATTCTGAATTTCTGTAACGTATCCAAAAAATTATTTACGGTGAGCCGCTTTGCAAATACTACCGATGCTTCGCGAGGCTTGCAGATCGTTTTTCAGGTAACTTCGTGATTTCTTTTTTTCTCTCTCTGACATCTGTGCAGTAAAAACAACTTGATATTATTTTGTGCTTGTCAAAATTAAAGCCAACTCCGCTATTGTTCGATAAATGGTTCGGCGTGAAACGTTTTCGTTCTGGAATATTCAACGATATTCGTGAATCTATCGTAGACAACCACAACATATTAACCAATTAAACAACACATATTCCACCACTGGAGTGCAAATTAGCTATAAGTCATTGTTTTAACTTTATGCTTACTATTATATACTTACCTCTTGCTATAATTGTTACCACGACACACATTGTATATGTGAATTATAAATTTTACTGGGTTAAGTGGAAGTATAGCCTAAGGCTAAACTTGGCCGTAACACTATTATTGTATACATCTCAATATCTGATTTTCAAAATGTTTCGCGATTACGATAGTTCCTCACCAGTAGGCGTGGGAAGTAAAACGACTGGACTATGGTAAAGTAATGCACACGTGCGTGACCGTTTCTCTCTCAATTAGTATAATTAAAAAAACTGGATGCAGATCGCAAAACGAGCTTTTTACTGTTTTTTCAGAGCTGCATGCAAAATGGGTGAATTGAAAATAAAACTGCTACCTAAGCGTAGAACTCTTGTCTCTTCCTTATTTTGCTTTATTCTGAATTTCTGTAACGTATCCAAAAAGTTATTTACGGTGAGCGGCTTTGCAAATACTACCGATGCTTCGCGAGGCTTGCAGATCGTTTTTCAGGTAACTTCGTGATTTCTTTTTTCTCTCTCTCTGACATCTGTGCAGTAATAGCAGCTTGATATTATTTTGTGCTTGTCAAAATTAAAGACAACTCCGCTATTGTTCGATAAATGGTTCGGCGTGAAACGTTTTCGTTCTGGAATATTCAACGATATTCGTGAATCTATCGTAGACAACCACAACATATTAACCAATTAAACAACACATATTCCACCACTGGAGTGCAAATTAGCTATAAGTCATTGTTTTAACTTTATGCTTACTATTATATACTTACCTCTTGCTATAATTGTTACCACGAGACACATTGTATATGTGAATTATAAATTTTACTGGGTTAAGTGGAAGTATAGCCTAGCGTTAAACTTGGCCGTAACACTATTATTGTATACATCTCAATATCTCATTTTCAAAATGTTTCACGATTACGATAGTTCCTCACCAGTAGGCGTGGGAAGTAAAACGACTGGACTATGGTAAAGTAATGCACACGTGCGTGACCGTTTCTCTCTCAATTAGTATAATTAAAAAAATTGGATGCAGATCGCAAAACGAGCTTTTTACTGTTTTTTCACAGCTGCATGCAAAACGGCTGAATTGAAAATAAAACTGCTACCTAAGCTTAGAACTCTTGTCTGTTCGTTATTTTGCTTTATTCTGAATTTCTGTAACGTATCCAAAAAATTATTTACGGTGAGCGGCTTTGCAAATACTACCGATGCTTCGCGAGGCTTGCAGATCGTTTTTCAGGTAACTTCGTGATTTCTTTTTTTCTCTCTCTGACATCTGTGCAGTAAAAGCAACTTGATATTATTTTGTGCTAGTCAAAATTAAAGCCAACTCCGCTATTGTTCGATAAGTGGTTCGGCGTGAAACGTTTTCGTTCTGGAATATTCGACGATATTCGTGAATCTATCGTAGACAACCACAATATATTAACCAATTAAACAACACATATTCCACCACTGGAGTGAAAATTAGCTATAAGTCATTGTTTTAACTTTATGCTTACTATTATCTACTTACCTCTTGCTATAATTGTTACCGCGACACACATTGTATATGTGAATTATAAATTCTAGTGGGTTAAGTGGAACTATAGCCTAGCGCTAAACTTGGCCGTAACACTATTATTGTATACATCTCAATATCTCATTTTCAAAATGTTTCACGATTACGATAGTTCCTCGCCAGTAGGCGTGGGAAGTAAAACGACTGGACTATGGTAAAGTAATGCACACGTGTGTGACCGTTTCTCTCTCAATTAGTATAATTAAAAAAACTGGATGCAGATCGCAAAACGAGCTTTTTACTGTTTTTTCACAGCTGCATGCAAAATGGGCGAATTGAAAATAAAACTGCTACCTAAGCTTAGAACTCTTGTCTCTTCGTTATTTTGCTTTATTCTGAATTTCTGTAAAATATCCAAAAAGTTATTTACGGTGAGCGGCTTTGCAAATACTACCGATGCTTCGCGAGGCTTGCAGATCGTTTTTTCAGGTAACTTCGTGATTTCTTTTTTTCTCTCTCTGACATCTGTGCAGTAAAAGCAACTTGATATTATTTTGTGCTTCTCAAAATTAAAGCCAACTCCGCTATTGTTCGATAAATGGTTCGGCGTGAAACGTTTTCGTTCTGGAATATTCAACGATATTCGTGAATCTATCGTAGACAACCACAATATATTAACCAATTAAACAACACATATTCCACCACTGGAGTGCAAATTAGCAATAAGTCATTGTTTTAACTTTATGCTTACTATTATATATGTACATACCTCTTGCTATAATTGTTACCACGACACACATTGTATATGTGAATTATAAATTTTACTGGGTTAAGTGGAAGTATAGCCTAGTGCTAAACTTGGCCGTAACACTATTATTGTATACATCTCAATATCTCATTTTCAAAATGTTTCACGATTACGATAGTTCCTCGCCAGTAGGCGTGGGAAGTAAAACGACTGGGCTATTGTAAAGTAATGCACACGTGTGTGACCGTTTCTCTCTCAATTAGTATAATTAAAAAAACTGGATGCAGATCGCAAAACGAGCTTTTTACTGTTTTTTCAGAGCTGCATGCAAAATGGGTGAATTGAAAATAAAACTGCTAAATAAGCTTAGAACCTTGTCTCTTCGTTATTTTGCTTTATTCTGAATTTCTGTAACGTATCCAAAAAATTATTTACGGTGAGCCGCTTTGCAAATACTACCGATGCTTCGCGAGGCTTGCAGATCGTTTTTCAGGTAACTTCGTGATTTCTTTTTTTCTCTCTCTGACATCTGTGCAGTAAAAACAACTTGATATTATTTTGTGCTTGTCAAAATTAAAGCCAACTCCGCTATTGTTCGATAAATGGTTCGGCGTGAAACGTTTTCGTTCTGGAATATTCAACGATATTCGTGAATCTATCGTAGACAACCACAACATATTAACCAATTAAACAACACATATTCCACCACTGGAGTGCAAATTAGCTATAAGTCATTGTTTTAACTTTATGCTTACTATTATATACTTACCTCTTGCTATAATTGTTACCACGACACACATTGTATATGTGAATTATAAATTTTACTGGGTTAAGTGGAAGTATAGCCTAAGGCTAAACTTGGCCGTAACACTATTATTGTATACATCTCAATATCTGATTTTCAAAATGTTTCGCGATTACGATAGTTCCTCACCAGTAGGCGTGGGAAGTAAAACGACTGGACTATGGTAAAGTAATGCACACGTGCGTGACCGTTTCTCTCTCAATTAGTATAATTAAAAAAACTGGATGCAGATCGCAAAACGAGCTTTTTACTGTTTTTTCAGAGCTGCATGCAAAATGGGTGAATTGAAAATAAAACTGCTACCTAAGCGTAGAACTCTTGTCTCTTCCTTATTTTGCTTTATTCTGAATTTCTGTAACGTATCCAAAAAGTTATTTACGGTGAGCGGCTTTGCAAATACTACCGATGCTTCGCGAGGCTTGCAGATCGTTTTTCAGGTAACTTCGTGATTTCTTTTTTCTCTCTCTCTGACATCTGTGCAGTAATAGCAGCTTGATATTATTTTGTGCTTGTCAAAATTAAAGACAACTCCGCTATTGTTCGATAAATGGTTCGGCGTGAAACGTTTTCGTTCTGGAATATTCAACGATATTCGTGAATCTATCGTAGACAACCACAACATATTAACCAATTAAACAACACATATTCCACCACTGGAGTGCAAATTAGCTATAAGTCATTGTTTTAACTTTATGCTTACTATTATATACTTACCTCTTGCTATAATTGTTACCACGAGACACATTGTATATGTGAATTATAAATTTTACTGGGTTAAGTGGAAGTATAGCCTAGTGCTAAACTTGGCCGTAACACTATTATTGTATACATCTCAATATCTCATTTTCAAAATGTTTCACGATTACGATAGTTCGTCACCAGTAGGCGTGGGAAGTAAAACGACTGGACTATGGTAAAGTAATACGCACGTGTGTGACCGTTTCTCTCTCAATTAGTATAATTAAAAAAACTGGATGCAGATCGCAAAACGAGCTTTTTACTGTTTTTTTCACAGCTGCATGCAAAATGGGTGAATTGAGAATAAAACTGCTACCTAAGCTTAGAACTCTTGTCTCTTCGTTATTTTGCTTTATTCTGAATTTCTGTAACGTATCCAAAAAATTATTTACGGTGAGCGGCTTTGCAAATACTACCGATGCTTCGCGAGGCTTGCAGATCGTTTTTCAGGTAACTTCGTGATTTCTTTTTTTCTCTTTCTGACATCTGTGCAGTAAAAGCAACTTGATATTATTTTGTGCTTGTCAAAGTTAAACCCAACTCCGCTATTGTTCGATAAATGGTTCGGCGTGAAACGTTTTCGTTCTGGAATATTCAACGATATTCGTGAATCTATCGTAGACAACCACAATATATTAACCAATTAAACAACACATATTCCACCACTGGAGTGCAAATTAGCTATAAGTCATTGTTTTAACTTTATGCTTACTATTATATACTTACCTCTTGCTATAATTGTTACCACGACACACATTGTATATGTGAATTATAAATTTTACTGGGTTAACTGGAAGTATAGCCTAGTGCTAAACCTGGCCGTAACATTATTATTGTATACATCTCAATATCTCATTTTCAATATGTTTCACGATTACGATAGTTCCTCACCAGTAGGCGTGGGAAGTAAAACGACTGGACTATTGTAAAGTAATGCACACGTGTGTGACCGTTTCTCTCTCAATTAGTATAATTAAAAAAATTGGATGCAGATCGCAAAACGAGCTTTTTACTTTTTTTTCACAGCTGCATTCAAAATGGGTGAATTGAAAATAAAACTGCTACCTAAGCTTAGAATTCTTGTCTCTTCGTTATCTTGCTTTATTCTGAATTTCTGTAACGTTTCCAAAAAAATATTTACGGTGAGCGGCTTTGCAAATACTACCGATGCTTCGCGAGGCTTGCAGATCGTTTTTCAGGTAACTTCGTGATTTCTTTTTTTCTCTCTTTGACATCTGTGCAGTAAGAGCAACTTGATATTATTTTGTGCTTGTCAAAATTAAAGCCAACTCCGCTATTGTTCGATAAATGGTTCGGCGTGAAACGTTTTCGTTCTGGAATATTCAACGATATTCGTGAATCTATCGTAGACAACCACAATATACATATTAACCAATTAAACAACACATATTCCACCACTGGAGTGCAAATTAGCTATGAGTCATTGTTTTAACTTTATGCTTACTATTATATACTTACCTCTTGCTATAATTGTTACCACGACACACATTGTATATGTGAATTATAGATTTTACTGGGTTGAGTGGAAGTATAGCCTAGGGCTAAACTTGGCCGTAACACTATTATTGTATACATCTCAATATCTGATTTTCAAAATGTTTCACGATTACGATAGTTCCCCACCAGTAGGCGTGGCAAGTAAAACGACTGGACTATTGTAAAGTAATGCACACGTGCGTGACCGTTTCTCTCTCAATTAGTATAATTAAAAAAACTGGATGCAGATCGCAAAACGAGCTTTTTACTGTTTTTTTCACAGCTGCATGCAAAATTTGTGAATTGAAAATAAAACTGCTACCTAAGCTTAGAACTCTTGTCTCCTCGTTATTTTGCTTTATTCTGAATTTCTGTAACGTATCCAAAAAATTATTTACGGTGAGCGGCTTTGCAAATACTACCGATGCTTCGCGAGGATTGCAGATCGTTTTTCAGGTAACTTCGTGATTTCTTTTTTTCTCTTTCTGACATCTGTGCAGTAAAAGCAACTTGATATTATTTTGTGCTTGTCAAAGTTAAACCCAACTCCGCTATTGTTCGATAAATGGTTCGGCGTTAAACGTTTTCGTTCTGGAATATTCAACGATACTCGTGAATCTATCGTAGACAACCACAATATATTAACCAATTAAACAACACATATTCCACCACTGGAGTGCAAATTAGCTATAAGTCATTGTTTTACCTTTATGCTTACTATTATATACTTACCTCTTGCTATAATTGTTACCACGACACACATTGTATATGTGAATTATAAATTTTACTGGGTTAAGGGGAAGTATAGCCTAGTGCTAAACTTGGCCGTAACACTATTATTGTATACATCTCAATATCTCATTTTCAAAATGTTTCACGATTACGATAGTTCCTCACCAGTAGGCGTGGGAAGTAAAACGACTGGACTATGGTAAAGTAATGCACACGTGCGTGACCGTTTCTCTCTCAATTAGTATAATTAAAAAAACTGTATGCGGATCGCAAAACGAGCTTTTTACTGTTTTTTCAGAGCTGCATGCAAAATGGGTGAATTGAAAATAAAACTGCTACCTAAGCGTAGAACTCTTGTCTCTTCGTTATCTTGCTTTATTCTGAATTTCTGTAACGTTTCCAAAAAAATATTTACGGTGAGCGGCTTTGCAAATACTACCGATGCTTCGCGAGGCTTGCAGATCGTTTTTCAGGTAACTTCGTGATTTCTTTTTTTCTCTCTTTGACATCTGTGCAGTAAGAGCAACTTGATATTATTTTGTGCTTGTCAAAATTAAAGCCAACTCCGCTATTGTTCGATAAATGGTTCGGCGTGAAACGTTTTCGTTCTGGAATATTCAACGATATTCGTGAATCTATCGTAGACAACCACAATATACATATTAACCAATTAAACAACACATATTCCACCACTGGAGTGCAAATTAGCTATGAGTCATTGTTTTAACTTTATGCTTACTATTATATACTTACCTCTTGCTATAATTGTTACCACGACACACATTGTATATGTGAATTATAGATTTTACTGGGTTGAGTGGAAGTATAGCCTAGGGCTAAACTTGGCCGTAACACTATTATTGTATACATCTCAATATCTGATTTTCAAAATGTTTCACGATTACGATAGTTCCCCACCAGTAGGCGTGGCAAGTAAAACGACTGGACTATTGTAAAGTAATGCACACGTGCGTGACCGTTTCTCTCTCAATTAGTATAATTAAAAAAACTGGATGCAGATCGCAAAACGAGCTTTTTACTGTTTTTTTCACAGCTGCATGCAAAATTTGTGAATTGAAAATAAAACTGCTACCTAAGCTTAGAACTCTTGTCTCCTCGTTATTTTGCTTTATTCTGAATTTCTGTAACGTATCCAAAAAATTATTTACGGTGAGCGGCTTTGCAAATACTACCGATGCTTCGCGAGGATTGCAGATCGTTTTTCAGGTAACTTCGTGATTTCTTTTTTTCTCTTTCTGACATCTGTGCAGTAAAAGCAACTTGATATTATTTTGTGCTTGTCAAAGTTAAACCCAACTCCGCTATTGTTCGATAAATGGTTCGGCGTTAAACGTTTTCGTTCTGGAATATTCAACGATACTCGTGAATCTATCGTAGACAACCACAATATATTAACCAATTAAACAACACATATTCCACCACTGGAGTGCAAATTAGCTATAAGTCATTGTTTTACCTTTATGCTTACTATTATATACTTACCTCTTGCTATAATTGTTACCACGACACACATTGTATATGTGAATTATAAATTTTACTGGGTTAAGGGGAAGTATAGCCTAGTGCTAAACTTGGCCGTAACACTATTATTGTATACATCTCAATATCTCATTTTCAAAATGTTTCACGATTACGATAGTTCCTCACCAGTAGGCGTGGGAAGTAAAACGACTGGACTATGGTAAAGTAATGCACACGTGCGTGACCGTTTCTCTCTCAATTAGTATAATTAAAAAAACTGTATGCGGATCGCAAAACGAGCTTTTTACTGTTTTTTCAGAGCTGCATGCAAAATGGGTGAATTGAAAATAAAACTGCTACCTAAGCGTAGAACTCTTGTCTCTTCGTTATTTTGCTTTATTCTGAATTGCTGTAACGTATCCAAAAAATTATTTACGGTGAGCGGCTTTGCAAATACCGATGCTTCGCGAGGCTTGCAGATCGTTTTTCAGGTAACTTCGTGATTTCTTTTTTTCTCTCTCTGACATCTGTGCAGTAAAAGCAACTTGATATTATTTTGTGCTTGTCAAAATTAAAGCCAACTCCGCTATTGTTCGATAAATGGTTCGGCGTGAAACGTTTTCGTTCTGGAATATTCGACGATATTCGTGAATCTATCGTAGACAACCACAATATATTAACCAATTAAACAACACATATTCCACTACTGGAGTGCAAATTAGCTATAAGCCATTGTTTTAACTTTATGCTTACTATTATCTACTTACCTCTTGCTATAATTGTTACCACGACAAACATTGTATATGTGAATTATAAATTTTACTGGGTTAAGTGGAAGTATAGCCTAGGGCTAAACTTGACCGTAACACTATTATTGTATACATCTCAATATCTCATTTTCAAAATGTTTCACGATTACGATAGTTCCTCACCAGTAGGCGTGGGAAGTAAAACGACTGGACTATGGTAAAGTAATGCACATGTGCGTGACCGTTTCTCTCTCAATTAGTATAATTAAAAAAACTGGATGCAGATCGCAAAACGAGCTTTTTACTGTTTTTTTTAGAGCTGCATGCAAAATGGGTGAATTGAAAATAAAACTGCTACCTAAGCTTAGAACTCTTGTCTCTTCGTTATTTTGCTTTATTCTGAATTTCTGTAATGTATCCAAAGAAATTTTACGGTGAGAGGCTTTGCAAATACTACCGATGCTTCGCGAGGCTTGCAGATCGTTTTTCAGGTAACTTCGTGATTTATTTTTTTCTCTCTCTGTCATCTGTGCAATAAAAGCAACTTGTTATTATTTTGTGCTTGTCAAAATTAAAGCCAACGTTTTCGTTCTGGAATGTTCAACGATATTCGTGAATCTATCGTAGATAACCTTGAACAATACTTACAATTGACCGAGCTGTACTTGGAATCTCTTTTCGATGAACGGTGAGTAGTGCATTTATTTTTTTTTTCACGTTTTCGCTGTTGTCTCACCACACATCACCTTTGTTACTACGAACGTAGTTATTTCTGAAACGGAATGTCCCATAATATCATAAATGTGGCGGAAAATAATTTGGCTAGTTGAGGTTACCCGTCCAAAGGAACAACATAATATACACGCACGTGCAACATTTACGAGAACATTTCTGGCTGATATAACTCGCCAGAGATGCAGTTTTTTCTATACCGACACCGTACATTGTAGTAGAACATGTGGGCATCGTGAATTTATCATCTGGATACATTGTCTATGTACAAATATACGCTACTTTTCGTAAGGATTAATTATAGATTTTTTACTTGGCGTTGATTTGCAAAATAGAACTGTCTGAGATAACCTGCTATGTCAAAATTATTAGTAGCGAAAAGAACACCTAGATGTGAATACTTGTCACGCAGTCTGGCTTCAAGAATTTTATATAACAAGTCAACAGCATTACGATATACAATTGTAGTTTCAAAAATAAATTCCTTGTGCCTGAAAAAAATGTGAGAACTTTATTTTGTGAAACAACCCTCGTATGCCGATGTCTTTGATCTGTGCTTCGAGAAAAGATCGCCGTAGTTGGTGGATCGTCAGTAAAATGAAATTTATACCTATAGTGTATCTAACGAAGCTACAAAGTAATCGTAAACAGTGGTTGATTCGTGATCAACGCGTGATCGGTAGCCATGGCGCTCTGTCGGCCTCTTCCTGATTGGCTTGTAGCGACGAGCCTCCAGACAAAGTCGCACGGTTGCCACGCTCGGCGAGTTTTCGCCAGAGTGGTTGATCACATTCGCATGGATCACAAATCAATCTGTTGGTGCAATACGTGCAATAACTGTTGTAAAGGACATTATATAACAATAAATGGCATCACAAAGGTATATTCCAATTTGATCTGCAGCAAATTATGAACGGCATATACGGAGATGCGAAAACAAGCTCAAAAAGGTGAAGAAAATTTTTGTGCAATCTTTATAGTTAAATTTTTCCTAAGAGATAGCATCAGTGAGGGAATTTTTTTCTATTGTCTTATTTTTCACATTAATGCGATGTCGAGGTATGTGGCCCTATCGCTATTGAAAATAAGGTTTCGATAATCCTTCCATAAAGTTTCGATGAGTACATCTGAAATAACCTTGAGATATTCTTCAGGGAAATACAAAAATCTCCTTTTGTGTTTTTTTGTGCAGATTTATCTATTAAAATCCTATCGGCAATCTATTTTCCGTGCACACACCTTCAACCGAATGTATGCCATATATGATATTACCGTTTCCAACTTTCACCAAGGTTAATAGGAACCATAACAGCTCCCTACCCTTCCCCCCTATAAGAATATCGATTTGTAGCCTCACATTTCAAGGTTAGACTTCTTGTAATGTTTCTGTTCAACATTCGGCGATTTCTGACAATTTTCCCAATAAAACATGATCATTGTGACATTAAGCCTGGCAACGCTGCATAGTAGAGGGAACTCTCAGCGTCACGTTGATGGTTCGTCACCACGCACAGGATTGTAATCAGTTACGGATACCCGTTTATGAGCGCGAACGTTTTATGCACGTCTTGACTTGATTTTTCTTGCGGAAATTTAATATTAGTCTAAAATGTCTGACACAGATACAGCTGATGAAGTGGTTGAAGTCAGCTTAACGCCACCCAGAAAAAGGGCTAAAAAGCTTCATCTTAGCGCAGGTGAAAAACAAATTATTCTAAATATCTACAAGAACCAGATGCAAGAGAATAGTGGATTGGCTATAGAAAATATCGTATGTAAGGTTGCTGAAATTTCTAGAGTAGGTCGATCAAGTGTTTACAAAATCTTGAAGGAATATAGACAAAACCACTCACTATCTGAGCCAAAAACATATCCAGCGAGAAAAAAATCATCGAAAAAATAGATGACTTTGACAAAAGTGCCATTAGAAGAAAAGTACATCACTTTTTCTTCAGGAATGAAATACCTACAATAGATAAAATATTGAAGCAAGTGAATGATGATGAGGACCTGCCAAATTTTAAAAGATCTACGTTCCATAAGCTGTTGAAAGAACTAGACTTTCGATTTTTGAAAAGAGGAAGGAATAGTTTATTGATAGAAAAGGAGGAAATTGTTATCTGGAGGAGAGAATACCTTAGAAAAATTAGGCAATTCCGCGCTGAAGGAAGAAAAATTTATTATTTAGACGAAACATGGGTGAACGCGGGGAATACGCAGGGAAAGGTTTGGGTAGACAGATCTGTGAGGTCCTCAAGGCAGGCTTTTTTAGATGGCCTTTCGACGGGATTGAAAAATCCTGCAGGTAAGTTTCGAAGTATATGAACTTTTTTGGATGCAGATAATTCATTTTCTGATCGAATCAATGATTTGGAAGCTCCGAACTCAGTTTTGCTATCTCATCCAAGTTTCTGAGTATTTCCTTCACCCATAAACTAATCTAAGACCCTATCCTACACTAACCTAAAAAGAGTAAGTTGCCTAATTTCGTCATTTAGTGCGCTCGCTGAGAAGTAAAATAACTAATTACTTTCAGGCAAGGGAAAACGCCTGATTATTTGCCACATAGGTAGCGTAGATGGATTTGTTCCTGAAGCATTGTGGGCATTTGAATCCAAAAAAACTGGAGACTATCACGAAGAAATGGATGGTAACTCATTTGAAAATTGGTTCAAAAAAATTTTGCCGACACTTGATGATAACGCAATTATTGTGATGGATAATGCCCCGTACCACTCCAGAAAATTGGAAAAAATTCCAACAATGGCCACCAAAAAGGCAGACATTCAACAGTGGCTTGTCTCAAAGAAGATCGACTTCGACCAAACAATGGTCAAAGCTGAGCTGATAAATATAGTCAAGCGACATAAGTATAAATATGATTTAAAAATTGTTGACGAAATGGCCAAAAACCAAAATAAAACGATTCTCAGGCTGCCTCCCTATCACTGCGAACTGAATCCTATCGAGTTGATTTGGACCGACATCAAGCAATACGTGGCGTCAAATAACAGCACTTTTAAGTTTTCTGACCTTAAAAAACTGTTTGATGTTGCTGTCGATAGAATTACGCCAGCAAAATGGAGAACATGTATTGACCATGTCCAAGAGAAGGTTGAAACCAAAATGTGGGATATGGACAATATCATTGACACCCAAGTTGAACCCCTTATAATTGACATCAACAATTCTGATGATTCAAGCTCCTCGGAATACAGCATATAAATCGATTGATACCATTAAGACTGGCAGTTTAACGGGCTTTTTGGCAAGACAGGTAAGTTCATTATAGACTGCAATCAAAGTGTAAGTTTCTAGTTATTAATGTGGAAATTCCAAATTTATAATTACACAAAATTAGGGTTAATTTAGGAGTTCCAAAGCATAATAGTGCCATTTTGACCTTCTTCCTATTTCTCATGTAAATTTTAATAGCAATCAAACTAACAAACTTTATGGAGTCTGTAATAAACTTTTGTACTACTACTACTACGTCTGTAGTTTCTATTTGCTCAAACAAATTTGCTCTGCATTGTGAATAGAAGGTTGATTTGTAAATATTATTGGGTATATATGTAAGTTAATAATAAAATATGTACAATTTCAATTGAGATGGTCCACAAGTTTTTTTCGTGTGCGTTTTAGTAACATTTTGCTGAAATGGTGAATACTGAATTTTTTGCACTGATTCCTAATGTCGAAATATGATTAGAAAGGCGTGGTATATTCCCGATAATTTACTATGCTTTTGATAGAATTTACAGCAAGACATATCTTGTACGACATTTTTTGATAGATCAGTCACAATAGCTTGATACGGCCCTGTAGCGTCTCCTACGGTTAAGTTCTTGATCATGTGCAATACGGGTGTATATGTTTGATTTCACTTTGTTTCTTCGATGGATACAGTTTAAGTGGTTTCTTTTTAAATTGGCATTACACCTACACTCTTCAATAATATGTATCACTCGATACTTTATTCAAAAGGATACACCTACCGATTATTTATGGAAATCAAAGGTCATTTTGTTGCGGAAGCTTGACACAATATATCTGTCAATATGTTGAACCTGGAAGTGATACCAACTTAAAAAAAAGCAATTGATCACCCACCCTTTATTTGGCATCTAAATCATGGAGTTCTGAAATTCTAATGTTATGCTATGCTTATCTTGAACAAACTCAAAACTTTGCCAGTTTTCTCACCGACTAGTATACGTACATCCGCAATGCTTTTGCAACTGAATAGGCTTGCGGTTCCATTCTACTTGTGTCGAAAATAGCGACTATACGTGCACATACATAATGCCGTAAAGTACGGTCCTCAAACAGATGCCGGCAAACCGAAGAATAACATACATTCTGCATTTACTGCCCGCATGGACTGCGGCTGCTGTATATACCGATAACACTGGAAAATTAGGCACTGCGGATATTTTAAGCTATTAAAAACAACAGAGTCAACTTTTTGTATGTAAGTAATTCCTACTTCCCATACCCCAGTGTTGTAATCGCGAATAAAATACTGCTTTATTTGTATCTTATATTTCTTGGATATTTATCATTAAAACAACGTTATTTACCAGATTTTCTTTTTGAAGTATTTTTTTACAGTCAGGATATATATAAAGAGAAAATGATCATGCGGAGGAAGGTATATAACATAAAAGTAGGAAAATAATGGGCAAAATCCGCAAAAGGAATGTGCATTCGAGCAGAAAATAGGATAGGTAACCCGAGCGATACGTATTTCTGCTGGTTGGCTTTATTAATGCACATATGCAACTGCAAAAGTAGATACACATGCCCACACATACGGATGCGGGAGTAACCTGAGGAAACGAAGATGGAGAAAAAGCTTTGTAGTTCTTGAAAAACAGAAAAGTAAAAGTCGCTCAAACTTTTGACGTTTAAGAGGATCCTGATCATTTTAGAAACAAACTAAATTTGGGAGTGGGGGGTTGTAAACGACATTAAACATTGAATACGTCAACTGCACCTCAAAACTGAGTTTTTGACGTTTGAGAAGATCCTGATCACTTTAGAAAAAAACTAAATTTGGGGGTGGGAGGTTGTAAACGACATTAAACATTGAATACGTCAACTGCACCTCAAAACTTAGTTTTTGACGTTTAAGAGGATCCTGATCATTTTAGAAACAAACTAAATTTGGGGGTGGGGGGATGTAAACGGCATTAAACATTGAATACTGTCAACTGTATCTGAAAACTTAGTTTTTGACGTTTAAGAAGATCCTAATTATTTTAGAAACAAACTAAATTTGGGGGTGGGGGGTTGAAAACGACCCTAAACATTGAATACGTCAACTGCACCTTAAAGCTTAGTTTTTGACATTTGAGAAGATCCTGATTATTTTAGAAACAAACTAAATTTAGGGGTGGGGGATTGTAAATGACATTAAACATTGAATACGTCAACTGCACCTCAAAACTTAGTTTTTGACGTTTAAGAGGATCCTGATCATTTTAGAAACAAACTAAATTTGGGGGTGGGGGGATGTAAACGGCATTAAACATTGAATACTGTCAACTGTATCTGAAAACTTAGTTTTTGACGTTTAAGAAGATCCTAATTATTTTAGAAACAAACTAAATTTGGGGGTGGGGGGTTGAAAACGACCCTAAACATTGAATACGTCAACTGCACCTTAAAGCTTAGTTTTTGACATTTGAGAAGATCCTGATTATTTTAGAAACAAACTAAATTTAGGGGTGGGGGATTGTAAATGACATTAAACATTGAATACGTCAACTGCACCTCAAAACTTAGTTTTTGACGTTTAAGAGGATCCTGATCATTTTAGAAACAAACTAAATTTGGGGTGGGGGGTTGTAAACGACAGTAAAGATTGAATACGTCAACTGCACCTCAAAAATGAGTTTGTTATAGACTCAACGCATATTTCGTTACTCTCGATGCAAATCTCCCTAGCCTATATATACAAACCATCTGGTTCCCTGAATCCTATAATTTTATTATGCAATTTTCCCGAACATCTGATTCTAAATGCGGTTCCAAACAGACGTCCGCCGACGATAAAAATTTGGCTACTGCACAGTATTGCACACTGCACATTCAGCCCGTTCGTCTCAACGACAGCCGGCGATTTTTAGTTTTTGTTCTACAGCTTTTACTGACGTTCAGCGTCACTGGACTTTGGGATCGTATTTCAGTCAAAATGTTATTATTACATGTTATATTATGTCCACTAGAAATCGATAGTTTCCAACGATTAATTATATATAACAGGAAACATCATTTATTATAGATTAGCGCTTTTGAAAAATAAAATTCAAAGAAATAGGCATGTAGTCATGTGACACGAAACACCAATCAGAAAGCGTTACGAAATGCCGACTCGAAAATCATGCTGTTGACATTTATATACAGGGTGGCCCAACAAAAAGGTCGCATTTGTGACTATCCTGGTATATTTTGGGAAAAACGGTCGGACACGTCAACTTTGATTTCTAGGGGGGCGTCTTTTCATCTATAACCGTACAAAACCGGGTGATCAAAAAATAAAATATTGCGCTTCACTTTAGGCTTGGAAACCCCCACTTCTTTCAATTTTTTTTTTAACTTTTTGAATAATAAAGATTTTTCATCAGAGAGAAAGCTTCTTCATACGCTTGACCACCGAGTGACCCTACTATCAGTATTTCATATACTTTGCGGAGCGCCGCGACGCCTCCAAAACGAAAATAAGCAAAATCCCAGAACCCACTAATGGATTCCTTGATGGCTGACAGCGTGTCTCCACGAGCTTTTTCCAACACCGATTTTTTTTTTCTAAAAACAACTCCCAAAACGCATTGGCGACGGGTAGGTATGATCTATATTTAAACAGATTTTTCTGTCCTCCGGCTTTTTACGAAAGACGAATTCTTTTCGGCTGATACATATTTGAAACTTTTTACAAGCCAATCGGAACAGGCGAATCTTTTCGCCTCCAATACAGCGGACGCAGCAAGATCGAGTACGAAGAGATCGCATATATTAGTTTGAGCAGTGATGACGGGTAGTCATCACCATTATTCGAGGGATGTCATCATATCATGCTTTTAAACCATTAAAGTTGGTGAATGTATTTATCTTACTGTAAATAACAAGTGAAAAAATTTTCATCCTTATCAGTTGGACATTCCGGTTTTTATACTGCTTTTTTTTAATTCACTAACGCTCTAAAAATGAATATTTCAGCCGCAGTAAAGAATCAGCGTTGGCGGATTTTGGTTTTTGACATCCTTTACGATCGGTTACGATGCCTAGAGTACGGAGACCTCTACGATTTCGTCAACTTAGTGAGTTTGATAGGGGCCGTATAGTGGGACTTCGGGAAGCTGGACTTTCTTTTCGCGCAATTGCAGTTAGAGTGCAAAGAAGTGTAGACACTGTGGTTAGGTGTTAGATAGCAGTAGATAGTAAATATTAATTTTCTCTATGATACAACAATGACAGCAACAATAAAGAATGGACAAATAAATATGTTTTTATCCATAGAATGGCAATTGCTGTACATTGTACATCGGCCATTCGTATGTTGGAATGTGATTTTCCAAAAAACACAAGAAAAATTAAACTAAAAGGGACTTGAAGAAACATTCATCCTCATTCATCGGTCGTAAGACGATCGATAGTTAAATTCTAGGACCAGAAAGAGACTTAAAGAAAAATTAATTAGCATTTTCCCGTCGTAGGACGATCGATAGTTAAATTCCATAGGCGCTTCTTGTTGGGATCGGTGGTGGGGGAGCCGACAAACACGACGGTGTTGCCAGATTTCTCCTAGCACCACGTGCGTTGGGATACTTATTTTTGGGACAACCCTCGTACTTGTCTACTGTCTTGAAGATAAGTTTATGTGTGATGCATTTTTAGTTGTATCAAGAACAGGAGATGGCCTAATAACATCTTGCGACGATTTTTTTATTACACATCAAGTAGAAATCGTGTTCGTTGATTTTCCTAATATTTCGAGCAATTGGCAATTAATTAGAATAATTCTTTTTATAAAAAATACTCACTATCCCAACAATGTATTATGTTCAATACAAAGCTGTCACAGAACCAGAGCACGTTACATCCTATCTATTATAATAAAACAATACATAATTTTGATGTGTAATTAATATCATGCGTATATTCGTTTAAATATTTTCATGCTTTATTTTCAGTAATTATTTAGAATATAAATCATTATTGTGCATCAAATTTGGAATTGAGAAAATGCATAAATAACGGCACATTCAAATAATTAAAACGTTAATTTTGTATTGGATATTTATAGTCGTATACAGGGTGTAAACGTTACGATAGTCATTATTTAAACGGGTAATAATAATAATAATAATAATAATAATAATAATAATAATAATAATAATAATAATAATATTTATTCACTCAATGTACAAAGATAACAAACAATATGAGTAAATAAATATAAAATCAAAACAGGCCCAATAGAAGGCATCGCCTGTACATGGACCAATAAATTTAAGTTGAAACTGTAGAATGCAAATGACAAAAAAGGACAAAAATTAGCTACAGTAGATTATGTATTTAGTTGATGTTCGTATTTATGAGTTTATAAATTTCAGTCCTAGATATAGAATGTAGCCACTTTTTTAAATTTCTTTTGAAACAATTTCCGAAACGTAAATCTTTTAAGTCTTTAGGTATAATTTCATAAAATTTAGGCGCTAAATAGAGATATGATTGCTGCATTATAGATTTATGTGGTTGAGGAACTACTGTGCCACGAATTTTGTACCTGGTATAATGATTATGTTTAATTTTTTGGTCGGTGTTTACAAATTTATGGTAGTGAGTGATACTGTGTAAGAAATAAAACTGTCTTATATCATACATTCGAACATATGCGTATAATTTTTCAGTGGGATAAAGTTTCGGTTTTTTAAATATCATTTTTAGAATACTCTTTTGAAAAACATCTAAATTATAGATATGTGAGGAACATGCAGCTCCCCATGCTAATATACCATATGTGAGATGAGGCTCAATCAGTGCATGGTATAATGTTCGAAGATATTTTTCTGTCAATATATTCCCAAGGTATTTAATTTTATAGGATACAAATCTAACTTTCTTTAAAATATAATTGACATGGATGTCCCATCGTAAGTGAGGATCCAAGACCACTCCAAGGTATTTTATGTTGGGCACTCTATTAATTTGCATTTTTTGATCATTAATATTGAAGGAGAAATTTGTGTAATTTGGCAGATGTCTAGCATAAGATCCAAATGGTAAAAAATGTGTTTTAGAGTAGTTAATGCTTAATTTTCTACTGTTAAACCACCAAATAATTTTGATAAAATCATTTTCAATTACATTTTTCAGATCAGACCAGTCAGCGCCTTCATATAATATTGCAGTATCATCTGCAAAACTAGTTATTTTGCCAACACAATTAATTTGGAAAATATCATTTAAATATATATTGAATAACAGCGGACCTAAGACAGTTCCTTGTGGGACACCACACTTAATATACATTTCTTTACTAAATGATCCTGATATCTGCACAGATTGTGGGCGATTTGACAAATAACTTTCGATCAGTGAGTACGCGTTTCCTCTGAAACCAATTCTCTCCAATGCTTCTAATAATAATTTGTTATTAACTGTGTCGAAAGCTTTCTTTAAATCAATAAAAATGCAGATTGAAGGATTCTGTTATCAATATTTTGATGTATTTGATTTACAATTTTAGTTATTGCGTCCGATGTAGCCTTGCCTTCTGTAAATCCATATTGATTTTCACTTAAAATTTTGAATTTTGTGAGGGATCGAATCATTCTAGTAGATAAAACTTTTTCAAAAACCTTTGCCACACTGGATATTATTGATATTGGTCTATACTTGTTAACATCTGTTTTTGTTCCTGATTTATGTATCGGTATTATATTACCTTTTTTTAAAATTGAGGGATATATGCCAGATTCAAAGCATTTGTTGATTAGGTAAGTGAATGGTTCTGTTATGTCCTCGGCTATAATTTTCAAATGCTCGCTTTTAATACCATCGAACCCAGGACTTTTCCGATTTTTTAAGGACATAACAGTGGTGTATACTTCACATTGCTCGACTTTATCCAAAATAAATGATTTCAAAGTTCTTTTTGGAGGCTGAGTATTTTGTAAATTTGCTTCTATATTACTTGCTAAATTTTCGCCTATGTCAGTAAAGAATTGTTCAAATTCATCGCATATCTGTTGAGTATTTTTTAATACTGTTCCCGATGTTGTATTTAACTCAGTGACACACTCTTTAACTTTTGTTTTCCCAGTAATCTCATCAATAGTTGTCCAAAGCCGCTTAGGATCATTTAAGTTATTATTCAATTTATTTAGGTAATATTTTCGTTTGGTTTGCCTTACAAGCTCTATAAATTTATTTTTATATTGGTTGTAGCAGTCGGTATTCTCTGTAGTTGGCGTTAGTTTCATTACATTATAGAGTCTTTCTTTTTCTATTGCCGATGTTATTAATCCTTTGGTAATCCAGGCATTTCTGCTTTTCTCTTTGTGACTAATTATTACTTATTGGTACTAATATCTGTTAGTTTTTTTATTTTCTCTATGAACAGTCCCGTTGCTTTGTCTATATTATTTATAGATTATAATTGTTCCCAGGATTCTTGTTTGACATTTGATATTAGTTTTGAATTGTCGACAAAAATTTGTAATTTTCCTGGTTGTTACTAACGGTAGGGATGTTAGAATGTTTTTCATTTGAAGATATCAGTAAAATAGTGGAGAAGTGGTCAGTAATATCGCTTTCTAGGATTATTGGTATACAAGTAATTTTGTTGGATAGGTCTTTCACAAAGCAGTGATCTATACATATGCCACTGATGGACCTTGTAGGTAGGTTTATATAGGACAGAAATCCGTTACTTGATCGGATATTCAAGTATTCATTTGTGATGGGATCATCGTCCAAATATTTATATTGACATCTCCCAAGAAAATATGTTGCTTTAAATGAACTTTATTTTGATTTTGAAAAAAAAAATTCGATATTCTTTAAAAACTCGTGGGGTTCTGAACATGGCGGACGATAAATTGCAGATACCTCAATTTTGTTATGGTTAATTTGGATCATTATGTTTAAAATTTTGATTCCATCGGTGAAGGTGAATGTATCATGATTATATTGCAGTTTATTTCTTACAAAAACTATCACCCCATCGTTTTGGTTATAAGTGCCAAAGTTATACAGCGTGTCATATCCCTGCTGATTGAAGCAAGAAATATCAGCCACTTGCCACGTTTCAGTTAAAACTATTAGATCAAAATTGTACCATATTTGGTCGAGTAGTATTTTTAAGTAATCAATGTTGTGTTTTATACTCCTTATGTTCATATTAAAAATTCGAAATTTTGCATCAGAATTTTGTGTACATAAATTAAGTTCATCGACGTTTTGTGCTATATTTGTTGCAATACTTGGAATTTGGAAATCATTAATGTATTTATTTACTGATAGAGAAGATTGAAAGAAGCAAAAAGTTTCATATAACATGGGGGTCAAGATGGCATTTTTTTAGAGAAAAGCGACTTTAAAGTAAAATAAAATCTGACAACGCCGCAATGCTACAAGCAAATTACTGCGGAACGCAGTGTAAATAAAGATGGAGTCTGTTATTTTTGGCTCTTAGGTATTATTTCATTATTTGATAATGTACTCGTAAAATGCAAATAATTAAAAAAAACGGACTTTTTAAAACACACACTGCACTTTTTTTATATTCAAAGGTGTTCAAAATGTCGTCCTCCACTTCCCACACAAGCTTCATTACGACGAACCCAGTTTCTTCGTACTCTAGGTCCTCGAAGTTGTCCATTTATTATTTCAGCCGCTTTAAAATTTTTGTCGCGAAGTTGTGCTTCAGTTGTTATTGGACCAGCCCCATAAACCATCCCTTTAAGTTCTCTCCAGTACCAGAAATCGATCGGATTGAGGTCAGGAGATCTTGCTGGCCATTTTCGAGGATCAGGAGGATTTCGACCGATCCAGCGATTTGGATAATGTTCATTCAAATACTGAATGACGCCTCTAAAAATGTGTGATGGTGCCCCGTCATGAAGAAACCACAAATTCTGTCTCCGTTGTAATGGCATGTTGTCTAAGGTCTGTCCCAACAGTTCTGGTATGTTATTGGCTAGAAAGCTAAGGTATCCTTTTCCTGACAACTTTGGTGGTAACTCGAAATGGGCAATTACCTGATCGTCAAGAATACCCGCCCAAATATTTATTTTAAAACGTTGTTGGAAATGACCTTCACGAATGGCATGACCACGTGTGAGTTTTATGGAAACTTAATATCCCGTCTCTCACGAAGTCTTAGGTACACTTGCACAAATGTCCTTCTGTATGGGTGTACCCGTTGGTGAAATCTCTCGCGATAAATTTAACTGCAAGATTTGAATTCTGACTAGTTTCACCGTAAACTAACAACATATCGGCGAACTCTTGATTCGAGAACATTGTAAATAAACACGACGACGTACGCGAACAAAAACAAAACGACACGCCCGACGGTCTGCTCAATAAAACGATAAAGTAATTTATCTATGCAAAACGATAACTATATTTAAACGTATTTCTTTTGATGCCTCTATTTGAAGTAGCCAGTAGGATACGATAGTAAAATGGGTATCGTAACTAGCTGAAATTGCTCTCATATACCATGCAGAGAATGGTTAAGAAGAAAGTTCATCAACTGTCGTCGCAGCTATAAACGCAAAATCTCGTTGCAGCCTGCGGTTTATATAAACATTTATAGCACTATCGATCATTCAGATTTTATGGTCGCATGATACTCAACTTCATTGCTGATCAACTTTTTAACAGGAGGATGCTTGCATCATTTATTGGTACTAAATGGACGCAATAACAGATTTTACGACTCTTGGCTAGAAGACTTAACCCACTTCTGGCTTTTGTATTGTACAGGATGTTACAGAATGTGTTCGTTTATGTCTAAACGATCGGCTATAAAGAAAATATATAATATAAATGATATTCGCTCCATTTCTTATTGAGTAGCGGATAGAGGAAGACGGAAGAAACGACGAAAAAAGAGAACGGGAAGTTAAAAATGCGGGAACAGAATCAATTATAACCAAGAAAATAAATGTAACATGTGAAACATTATTGAATTTGGAGAAAAAAGATGATATCAGATGCAGCGTGTACTTTTTTCGGATCATATGAAAAAATCGAGCTTTTTGAAAAAGCTTTCATATCAGAAATCATTTGCGTATTTATTCCGTTCAAGGTAATCAAGATCGTTCTCGAACAGATCGCTCATCGCAGTGTTGCCGCTGCTTGTGTATATTATGAGAATTTATAAAACTTACGGAAGCTTCTATTCAAATATTTTGTGAGCCACCAGAATTGCCTTTGGGAGCTACCGCTAGCTCACGATCGACGAGTTGGCGACACTGACCTAAGCCAATTCAATTCCTTATATTCACAAACGATTCCCACAGTTCCTTTCACAACTTGAAGTTGAGCAAGCATCGTATAGATTGCAGTGCTCTAGAGCGAAGATATGTTTTTAATTAAACTATGAATTTAAACACTCAGTATTAGCTGTTTGAGTATCTTGTAATACTTCATCGATAGTTAATTGGAAAGAGCCGACGTTCCTTCTTTTATGGTGTGAGCAAAATAGTATGAGAGTCTCGTAATGTGTTCTCAAGATAACATTCTCCTTTATTGATGATCCTTGAGAAGTGCTTAAATAGATTTCAGTTCAGTAGCTAGTTATACCGCTAATTACGTGTCCCTTCTCATTAACGTAAATAACCGATCAATTTAATGTATTAAGAATGAGGACTAATTACTGACCAATCTATACGTAACTATAATCACCTGCAGATATCGATAATTATACTTGGTAACGGGCATCCGCTTTCTGAATGGCTACATTAATACGGATGTATTTACATGTCTGAATTTAGATCGTAAAGTTTTAGGTGGAATTGATGCAACATATTGTACATAATGATTATGCCTTATTTAGGGTGGATTTCAATAGGATTGTCAAATCAACAGTCCGTTAGGGTAACAGTCCGTTAAATACAGCGAATGAGCTTCAAGTTCAAAATTAATATATATTACATCTATAATGTACCCTTATTTATAAGGCAACCGGTTTTTCACGACTTGCATTTCGATAAGACCTTTTCCTATTGGTCCAACTGACCGTCAAATATACTAAGTGACATATACATCCGAACACCCAGTTTAAATGGGTTTATTTTAATAAAATTTTGTATAAGTACCTAATGAAGCATAATAAGTAAATGATAAAAATTTCAAAATGATTGCACTGCTTTAAAGCCCTTTGTGGATGCACCCTGATGTGCTACGCAATCTCCAACGCGCCTAGGCATGCTTCTGATCAGGTGGTCAATGTCCTCTTGTGGTATCTCATTCCAGGCAACCACCAACTCCTCCCGAAGTGCTTCTAGAGTCTGAGGAGGACGTTGCAAATTGAGCAATCTCCTACCCATCATATCCCACACGTGCTCAATTGGGGATAAGTCGGGAGATCTTGGTGGCCATGGTAACAATGTGACATCATTATGTTGAAAGAAGTCTATTGTGACTCTTGCAACATGTGGTCGGGCATTATCTTGTTGGAAAGTTGGATCTGCCAGGGTGTCAAGATAGGGTAAAAGATGGGGTTCTAGAAGTTCGTGGATATAACGCTGCGCGTTCATGTTACCTCTGATGAAGATTAAAGGTGACCTGGAACCATAAGCTATATCACCCCAAACCATAACTCCAACAGTGTGATGAACATGTCTTTCAACAAAAAACTGTGGATTCCTCCTTTCACTACGTCGCCTTCTAACCCTGGCACGACCATCGTGCATGCCTAAACAAAATCGAGACTCGTCATTAAAGACAATACTGTTCCATTCCTGATCCCAGAGTGACCGTTGTCTGCACCACTCAAGGCGATTACGTCGGTGTTCTCGAGTTAAAGGGAGGACCCAGTGTGGCCGGTATGAAAACAAGCCAAAACTTCTCATTCGTCGGTAAACACTTCGCATGCCAATAGGTCTTCCGTGTTCTGCAAACCATTCATTTGCAATGGACCTGGTAGTGGAGAAACGGGCCCTTAAGGCCAATAATCTTAGGCGGCGATCTTCACGGTCTGTTGTTCTACGACGGCGTCCAGTGCCCCTTGCTCTTTGCGTACGGCCTTCTCGAAGCCATGCCTGACAACACCTAACCACAGTGTCTACACTTCTTTGCACTCTAACTGCAATTGCCCGAAAAGAAAGTCCAGCTTCCCGAAGTCCCACTATACGGCCCCTATCAAACTCACTAAGTTGACGAAATCGTACAGGTCTCCGTACTCTAGGCATCGTAACCGATCGTAAAGGATGTCAAGAACCAAAATCCGCCAACGTTGATTCTTTACTGCGGCTGAAATATTCATTTTTAGAGCGTTAGTGAATTAAAAAAAAGCAGTATAAAAACCGGAATGTCCAACTGATAAGGCTGAACATTGTTTCACTTGTTATTTACAGTAAGATAAATACATTCACCAAATTTTATTAAAATAAAACCATTTAAACTGGGTGTTCGAATTTATATGTCACTTAGTATATTTAATCAAGACTGAACAAGGGCTTACTCGTTGATTAAATAAATAAATAACGTACGTCACAATAACTTGCTTCCACCTCCAGAATTAACTCATCTACTGCTGAATTTTCGCTAATCCAGTCCGTCTCGAATCGATGGCTCCCCGTTCCAGCTTCTGCTGCGTATGCTAAACCAGTCGCTTCCAGCGGCTCTCATTCCCGCAACGAGTTCGTCAAGTTGTTTACACGAAATCCCTTCCCGTCCAGATATCGAGACAGTTATTGGAAACGATAGGCCTGGCGTGACGTCATGGTATGGAACGGACAGCCTACTACTGGCTTAGGCTTTTTTAATTAGTGCTATTGGCAGCGAGGCATCGATTGTGCTGTCGGTAAGGCTGATAATACACGCAGGAGCTCACGCGAACCTCAATCCAAGATCCGTTGCATCCCTACTGCACCAGGAACAAGAATCATATGAAGGTCCCCAAATCAGAAAAAAGGTCATGCTCAGATCGTACCTTTGGGGCCGTGCAAGTATTACGTAGCAGATTTATTACAATTATTTACCCCCCCCCCCCCCCCCCCATCCCCCTTGTCAGCAAAAGTAAGCAAAGCTCTTACCCTCTCCCCCCATGCTTACGTAAACATTTGTCAATTAATGTATTGGTTTTTTTTAATATTATACGTATAATTATAATTTGCATTAACATTATAGCCATCAATTTCCATTGAACTCCATACTTCAGCTAATACATTTCCTGCAAATTCGAAATTAGATCTTTCTAAATGTTCATCAATTGTAACGCCACGTTCATCCAAATGACACCCAAAATGGTCATGAGACAATATTAAACCAGCCAGTTCCCGATTAAGAGGAGCCATTCCGCGCTCTACTCTGTTAAACGCACTTCTTCCAGGAGCTAAAAACAATGCATCGAGATCATGTCGCTTAAAGTGTTGTATAGCAAACCCTATGACTTTTTGATAACGTGGATTTTCTTCTGGCTCTCCATCAACCGTCATGATTACCACTGGTTTTACTAGTCCATGGTCAGTTTTAGCTAATGGTCGAAACTCTTCAAGTTCGAGAAGCGTCTCGAAATCCTGAGCATGAGTATTAGCAGTAGATGAAGTATGCTTTCCACTTCGAATAGCGATGTATGTTGGTCCAGAATATCCAACGGCTTGCGGTTGTCCTAGCATATTGGAAGTGATTTTGATACCAGCATAAACAGATAGTATTAATTTATGACGTTCAGCGATTACCCAATCGTGATCAGGCAATTTAATTCTATATTCCATGTGCATTAGAAGAGGTGCTTGCTTATTTGCTGCAGTTACGCCAATAGGGACTCGAGCTTTATCATCTTGAGATATGAAAAATACTTGATCTGGTCCAAGTATGGATGCTATGTTCTCAAAATAATGGATTGATGTTTCAGCGAACTTGCTATCCAAGTGGCTCTTGTGGTGATCAGTTTTTGCCCGAATGAGCTTAACAGGGACTGTCGATACATGTGTTCATCCCTCTGCAGAATCAGATTTTCTGGGAATCAAACGTAGATATGTCCTACTGCGACTAATGTCAAATCCTATTTTACGTAATTCTTGTGTGAGTTCATCAAGAGTTTTTATGCTGCGAATTGATTCCGCGATTGTTTTCAATAGTGAGTGTTGACTGCTTTCAAGATTAGGACATCCCACTGAATCCTTCATAGATAGTATTTTTTTTATTTCTGGATTTTCATGACAAATATCTTCTAACTTTCTTTTCATACATCCCTGTGTTTCTTCTGAGCAACTGCGTTTTGAACCTTTCTGTTTAAAGACTGTTTTGCTGTTTTTATTTCCTCGCGCAACTTAATGATCTATTTATCAACTTCAGCACGGCGTGGCATAGTATCTCTGGCAGAATACAAAGCATTCAGATTTTTTTCGAGTAGAGCAATCTTATTTTTCATAGCTTCCTGAGCAAGTTTTGCTCTTTGTTTATCTGTATTTTCATTAATTTCGCATTGCTGTTGCGATTCATTACCGGGTTTTATTTTATCTTCTTCCTCTTTTTTAATATTTGAAGCTGACTGTATAATTTGTGTTCGTTAACTAACTTTTGTACATTTTGTACTTTCGTACTTGTATGAGATTTTTTAAAACTTTCAAACAAATTGTGGTATAACTTGGATTTCTCTATGTGAAACGACATCTTATTTAAACATTAAACTTTGGCTAATGGAATCATGTTAACTTGCTCTATGCTTACAATACGTCTACTCGCTATAGTATCCTCACGAAACAATATACTGATAGAGGAAATTTAGACAAGTGAACACCGCGCGGTAATTCCCCTACTCGGTTCTAAAGCGAGTAGGGGAATTACAGCGCGCTGTTCACTAAACTTATACATTATTTGCGGGAATCCCAGAAAATGCGTTTCGTTTTCAAGCAAAGACAATGTGAGGGTTGCCATTCGTGTAAAAAAGTTAATAACTACCGATAACGTAATCATCATCTAGACTCCCCTACCCCCCATGTCATCTAAAATAAGCAAAGCAAACCCCCCCCCCCTATAGTGCTCACCTAATACTTGAACGGCCTCTTTACTTAGGCCCTCGATGATACAATCTCGTTCCACAAGATCTGAAAGTATTTACTCCAAAGACTGATTTAAGAGAAAAGTGAAAGACTGGATAATATCTATTCCCGGAAATTATTGATATAAAAAGTCACTGTTAATGACGTATGTCGTAAAAGTTTTGGCTTTAATTTTAACGAACACAAAATAATATCAAGTTGCCTTTGGAAACAAAAGTTTGCTTACTTACTTTACTGTCAGTCGACATTTATTATCGTTAAAATGTTTATTCTCATCACTTATAACAGGAGAATATACACTTAATTCATCATCACTGCCACGCAAAAATAACAGAACAAAAAAAAATGTGTTCAAATTTAATTTTAAATAATTTCGTAACCTTTGCACCGATTTCGTTAATTTTTCGGCAAGTTGTAGGTAATTTCTTTGTCATCTTTATCGACTGTCGATCTTGCCGAAAATTAAAAATGTTTGTTGTTATACAGGGTGTAACTAAAAGTGCATTTTGCCCTAAATTTCCGAACACCCTGTGAGAACGTTTTCTTCAATAATTGAGATATTGACATGAATCAAACAAAGAACTGTTGAGGCTTGAAATTCTTGTACGAAGACACACCATTCAGTAATCCGATGTTTCCACAGGGTGTTCAGAAATTTAGGTCAAAATGTTACACCCTGTATAACAACAAACATTTTCAAATTTTTTGCAAGATCGGCAGTCGATAATGATGACAATGAGATTACCTATAACTCGACGAAAAATTTAACAAAATTGATGCAAAGGTTAAAAATTATTTAAATTTAATTTGAACAAAATTTTGTTTTTCCGGTTTATTGTGCGTGGCAGTATATTTTACCTAGTTAGCCTCAGTAGATCCCGTAATAACAAAAAAATAATTCAAACGAGTATTTCAGAGCTCCGCGCATTGGAGAGTTAAGAAACGCTGATCCTAACCTTTTCAAAAGAAAACAAAAACTTTTTTGATAGACAAATGTTTCTATACCTTGGAGGAGTTTTTTGTTTAGATCTGCGTTTTTATACTTTTTCAACTCTTCACCACTATTTTTATGTCCTTTGTCATTTGTTATAGAATGTTCTGTTGCAGGAATGAGAAAATATGTGCCAACTGTGGCAACGGTCACGAAGGAGAAAATTGTAAGCATGTATCAATAGAATGCTGCAACTGTAGATATGGAAATGAAAGATTTAAAATAAAATTATAATATTAACCACTCACCTACCGACAAAAACTGTCCATCGTACAAATATTATCAGGAACAACAAAACTTAAGGATACTTTTTTAAAATTCAAGTTCATCTTTTACTACTCCTATCTCTAAAGAGGACCTAAAAATGTCAGTAAATAAATACATTAATGATTTCCAAATTCCAAGTATTGCAACAAATATAGCACGAAACGTCGATGAACTTAATTTATGTACACAAAATTCTGATGCAAAATTTCGAATTTTTAATATAAACATAAGGAGTATAAAACACGACATTGATTACTTAAAAATACTACTCGACCGAATATGGTACAATTTTGATCGAATAGTTTTAACTGAAACGTGGCAAGTGGTTGATATTTCTTGCTTCAATCAGCAGGGATATGGGGTGATAGTTTTTGTAAGAAATAAACTGCAATATAATCATGATACATTCACTTTCACCGATGGAATCAAAATTTTAAACATAATGATCCAAATTAACCATAACAAAATTGAGGTATCTGCAATTTATCGTCCGCCATGTTCAGAACCCCACGAGTTTTTAAAGAAGATCGAATTTTTTTTCATATCAAAATAAAGTTCATTTAAAGCAACATATTTTCTTGGGAGATGTCAATATAAATATTTTGGACGATGATCCCATCACAAATGAACACTTGAATATCCTATCAAGTAACGGATTTCTGTCCTATATAAACCTACCTACAAGGTCCATCAGTGGCACATGTATAGATCACTGCTTGTATACCAATAATCCTAGAAAGCGATCTTACTGATCACTTCTCCACTATCTGATACTGATATCTTCAAATGAAAAACATTCTAACATCCCTACCGTTAATAACAACCAGGAAAATTACAAATTTTTTGTCGACAATTCAAAACTAATATCAAATGTCAAACAAGAATCCTGGAAACAATTATACTCTATAAATAATATAGACAAAGCAACGGGACTGTTCATAGAGAAAATAAAAAAAAAACTAATAGATATTAGTACCAATAAAGTAATCACAAAGAGAAAAGCAGAAATGCCTGGATTACCAACGGATTAATAACATCGGCAATAGAAAAAGAAAGACTATATAATGTAATGAAACTAACGCCAACTACAGAGAATACCGACTGCTACAACCAATATAAAAATAAATTTATAGAGCTTGTATGGCAAACCAAACGAAAACATTACCTAAATAAATTGAATAATAACTTAAATGATCCTAAGCGGCTTTGGACAACTATTGATGAGATTACTGGGAAAACAAAAGTTAAAGAGTGTGTCACTGAGTAAAATACAACATCGGGAACAGTATTAAAAAATACTCAACAGATATGCGATGAATTTGTACAATTTTTTACTGACATAGGCGAAAATTTAGCAAGTAATATACAAGCAAATGTACAAAATACTCAGCCTCCAAAAAGAACTTTGAACTCATTTATTTTGGATAAAGTCGAGCAATGTGAAGTATACACCACTGTTATGTCCTTAAAATATCGGAAAAGTCCTGGGTTCGATGGTATTAAAAGCGAGCATTTGAAAATTATAGCCGAGGACATAACAGAACCACTCACTTACCTAATCAACAAATGCTTTGAATCTGGCATATATCCCTCAATTTTAAAAAAGGTAATATAATACCGATACATAAATCAGGAACAAAAACAGATGTTAACAACTATAGACCAATATCAATAATATCCAGTGTATCTAAGGTTTTTGAAAAAGTTTTATCTATTAGAATGATTCGATACCTCACAAAATTCAAAATTTTAAGTGAAAATCAATATGGATTTACAGAAGGGAAGGCTACATCGGACGCAATAACTAAAATTGTAAATCAAATACATCAAAATATTGATAACAGAATCCCTTCAATCTGCATTTTTGTTGATTTAAAGAAAGCTTTCGACACAGTTAATCACAAATTATTACTAGAAGCATTGGAGAGAATTGGTTTCAGAGGAAACGTGTACTCACTGATCGAAAGTTATTTGTCAAATCGCCAACAATCTGTGCAGATATCAGGATCATTTAGTACAGAAATGTATATTAAGTGTGGTGTCCCACAAGGACCGCTGTTATTCAATATATATTTAAATGATATTTTCCAAATTAATTGTGTTGGCAAAATAACTAGTTTTGCAGATGATACTGCAATATTATATGAAGGCACTGACTGGAAAAATTATACGCAGATATTCGAATGTATGATATAAGACAGCTTTCTTTCTTACACAGTATCACTCACTACCATAAATTTGTAAACACCGACCAAAAAATTAAACATAATCATTATACCAGGTACAAAATTCGTGGCACAGTAGTTCCTCAACCGCATAAATCTATAATGCAGCGATCATATCTCTATTTAGCGCCTAAATTTTATGAAATTATACCTGAAGACTTAAAAGATTTACGTTTCGGAAATTGTTTCAAAAGAAATTTAAAAAAGTGGCTACATTCTATATCTAAGACTGAAATTCATAAACTCATAAATACGAACATCAACTAAATACATAATCTACTGTAGCTAATTTTTGTCCTTTTTTGTCATTTGCATTCTACAGTTTCAACTTAAATTTATTGGTCCATGTACAGGCGATGCCTTCTATTGGGCCTGTTTTGATTTTATATTTATTTACTCATATTGTTTGTTATCTTTGTACATTGAGTGAATAAATATTATTATTATTATTATTCAACAATGACATAAATTATTACTATTATTATTATTATTTGCTTGATGAAATGAGATCAGTTCCCAATTTAAATAACCCTTTATACACCCGACGACTGTAAAACAATAAAAAAATCCCCCTAGCGAAGATCGTAAATAACGTGATCCCTCAGTAACGTCGCCGCGACCAAACGATGTTCTCCCATTCCCTGCGAGATAATTTATTTCAGCCTCATCGCGGATATTAAAACTTGCTCGGTCTCCGTTTAATAAAAAAAAATACGCAAGGGGGATTTCAAACAACACACCAACGTTAAATTAAAGTAAAAGCGCTTTTAAGCTTTTAGGAATGTTTGTATAAATCATTAGCGGCCTGTGTAACGAGAACGTGCGATTTATTGGTGACAGCTAGATCGTTCATCCCCTTTTATCAGGGTATCTCGGTAGAACAATGGGTTAAACCATCATCAGTCTGTTTAAGGATTTCAAACGCCTGCACTGTTTGCTATCGGCGATGATCGTTGATCGCGTGATCGTTCATAATAGGCACGATCATCGTGCAAGCATCCGCAGTTGTTTGTCAAACGGCAAGCATCGATATGACCCGGCGATTCCTTTCGTTGGGTGTCCGAGAAACCGAAAATTCACGGGTCGAAGGCGATTATAGACGACGATCGACGAGTACAGCCGAGTATGCCCTCTACACGATCGTGCTGGCGCATAATCGTTTGTAATCGCCGATTGTGATGAGGTGCCATGAAGACAAAGTTTGTCCATCGCTGGATCGATAGCACTACAAGTTACCTTTAAACCTGTACTCTACTAATATAGTTTAGTTAAGTGTTGAGTACTTAATGAAGCATAATAAGTAAATGATAAAAATTTCAAAATGATTGCACTGCTTTAAAGCCCTTTGACCTTTAATAATGTGTGGATGCACCCTGATGTGCTACGCATTATCCAACGCGCCTAGGCATGCTTCTGATCAGGTGGTCAATGTCCTCCTGTGGTATCTCATTCCAGGCAACCACCAACTCCTCTCGAAGTGCTTCTAGAGTCTGAGGAGGACGTTGCAAATTGAGCAATCTCCTACCCATCATATCCCACACGTGCTCAATTGGGGATAAGTCGGGAGATCTTGGTGGCCATGGTAACAATGTGACATCATTATGTTGAAAGAAGTCTATTGTGACTCTTGCAACATGTGGTCGGGCATTATCTTGTTGGAAAGTTGGATCTGCCAGGGTGTCAAGATAGGGTAAAAGATGGGGTTCTAGAACTTCGTGGATATAACGCTGCGCGTTCATGTTACCTCTGATGAAGATTAAAGGTGACATGGAACCATAAGCTATAGCACCCCAAACCACAACTCCAACAGTGTGATGAACATGTCTTTCAACAAAAAACTGTGGATTCCTCCTTTCACCACGTCCCCTTCTAACCCTGGCACGACCATCGTGCATGCCTAAACAAAATCGAGACTCGTCACTAAAGACAATACTGTTCCATTCCTGATCCCAGAGTGACCGTTTTCTGCACCACTCAAGGCGATTACGTCGGTGTTCTCGAGTTAAAGGGAGGACCCAGTGTGGCCGGTATGAAAACAAGCCAAAACTTCTCATTCGTCGGTAAACACTTCGCATGCCAATAGGTCTTCCGTGTTCTGCAAACCATTCATTTGCAATGGACCTGGTAGTGGAGAAACGGTCCCTTAAGGCCAATAATCTTAGGCGGCGATCTTCACGGTCTGTTGTTCTACGGCGGCGTCCAGTGCCCCTTGCTCTTTGCGTACGGCCTTCTCGAAGCCATGCCTGACAACACCTAACCACAGTGTCTACATTTCTTTGCACTCTAACTGCAATTGCCCGAAAAGAAAGTCCAGCTTCCCGAAGTCCCACACTATCAAACTCACTAAGTTGACGAAATCGTACAGGTCTCCGTACTCTAGGCATCGTAACCGATCGTAAAGGATGTCAAGAACCAAAATCCGCCAACGTTGATTCTTTACTGCGGCTGAAATATTCATTTTTAGAGCGTTAGTGAATTAAAAAAAAGCAGTATAAAAACCGGAATGTCCAACTGATAAGGCTGACATTTTTTTCACTTGTTATTTACAGTAAGATAAATACATTCACCAACTTTTATTAAATAAAACCATTTAAACTGGGTGTTCGGATTTATATGTCACTTAGTATATTTTATCTAGTTAGGCTCAGTAGGTCCCATAACAACCGGGACACGTCCGGAGTACCTCAAGGGTCAAATCTAGGCCCATTATTGCTCTTAATCTTTATCAGTGATTTGTCTTTCAAGCCCTGCTGTTCGCATTTGTTTTTTTCTTCGCTGACGACCTTAAAATCGATACGTCAGTCAAGATAATCGATAACTGTGTATCGTTGCGAGATAATTTGGCTTTAATATCATCTTGGTGCTCGCGGGAGACGTTTCAAAATGTTGCCTTATGACTAGATGTGTCCGTGCTAGATCAAGTTCTGGCTGACCTGAGCTCCGACCAGCCGAAATCAACTACTCTTTAATAGATCTCGACAATCCGCTGAACCCGGATGAGCACAAAGGCACTTCTTCCTAATCACAGTGCAGCACTGTCTTTTGGAAGCATTAAACTATACCAGATTGTAGAGTCGGAGAGGGAGTCGTTGCTGGTCTTGTTTTTTCCCGCATACTGGCAGAGATTGGCTTTTCAGTCTGAATTCCTGCATGTAGAGTGCTGACATCGGCAAAGTTGTGGATCGGATTGAACAGAAAACAGAGCTGTAGGTCTTAGATCCCGGGCTGGACATGAGAAAGTTTCCATGTCGTATGCGATAGCACAAATATCAGCTTGCGGTAATCTATTAAAATATAACATTTACTGCTACCACACCCTTCACAATTTCAGTAATAAACACATTCCAGAACGTTATAGAAATATCATCTGCTCCGACACACCTTTTGCATACAGCTGTTTCGGGGTATTTTCAAAGGATAAGAAATTGGTTAATCCATCTGGTAGCTGTTATTGTTGCTCATCAGGCCATGAGCTAGGTATTTATGTACGATTGTGGATATAGGGGCGTGTGTGTGAATGCTCCGCCCCAATAAACAACATCTGGACGGGTTGTGAAGAGATCGGATTTGATATTATTTATTATTTACTTTTTTTTTATATCGAAACAGCCGCGCAGGCAGAAGCCTAAATGCCGGAACACCGCGGCTGCTATGATGATCCCAAAGAAATTTTGTTAATACGATTTTTGAACTGCCTAAGGTTAGTAGAACAGGGAAAAGCTTCCTCCCGTAGATTGTTCCACAATCTAGACACCCTCGGGACAAAGGAGCGGTCGTATCGGCCAGTTCTGGATGTACGAAGTTTGACACGGTTAGGATGGGACGCCGAAGTCAGGCGGGTCTGTCTGGCAGGCACATCGCGCCCGTTGGTGTAGCGATAGAAAAGAGCTAGATCGCCGACGGCCCGCCGGTGCGAAAGAGTCCCGAGACTGTCTGTTAGAGAAGAGTCATCGATCAGTCGGACCGCCCTCCTCTGGACAGCATCGAGCATGGACAATGTAGTCGGGGCGGCAGCACCCCAAATGTGTGAGCAATACTCGACGCTGGGCCTTATCTGGGCCTTGTATAGAGTGAGAAGGTCATGCGGAGAAAAGTACTTCTTAGCCCTAAACAAATAGCCTAGCTTTTTCCCAGCAGCTGCAGCTATTGAAGAGATGTGTTCGTGCCAGATCAGGTCCTCGGTGATCTGGACTCCGACCAGCCGAAATGAATGGCTCTTTGGTAGAACTCGACCGTCCATCGAAACTGTATGAGCGCTAGGACGCTTTTTGTTCGTCAAAGTACAGTACTGTGTTTTGGAAGCATTGAACTGTACAAGATTGTTGCGTCCCCAAGCAGTGATAGCCTCCAGGTCTCTTGTCAGAGAAGAAGTCGTCGCTAGTCTTCTTTTTTCCAGCTCAGCGGCAGAGATCGGCTTGTCACTCTGAATTCCTGCATGTAGAGTGCTGTCATCAGCGAAGCTGTGGATTGGGTTGATCGTGCAGGAAAGGAGGTCGTTGATATGTAAGAGAAACAGTGTTGGAGCCAAGACCGATCCCTGGGGAACACCCGCGTTGACGGTGTGGGATGAAGAGGAGAATCCGTCAATTACGACGGATATCTTGCGGCCAGAGATAAAGTCAGCCACCCATCTGCTAAAGCTTTTCTGGGAGGCCGTAGGATGGAAGGTTGCTCAAGAGGGCAGCGTGCCACAGCTGATCGAACGCTTTCGTGATGTCAAGAGCAACGACATGAGCCTCACCATGAGACTGGATGAGTTTACTCCACAGTTGCGTGGAAGCTAGGAGGTCCCCTGTGGATCGTTGGTGCCGGAAACCATACTGCCTGTCGCTAATCAAGCTGTGACGTTCGAGGTAGTCCAGAAGCTCGCGATTTATGCACCTCTCCATCACTTTACTTATAACAGAAAGCAGAGCTATAGGCCTGTAGTTGTAAGGGTCGGTTTTAGATCCTTTTTTTGGGATGGGCTGTACATGAGCAAATTTTCAGTTTTCTGGGAAGGTGCCGGATTCATAAGATATCTGGAAGAGACGCGAAAGAACTGGAGCAAGCTCAGCTGCACATCTCTTCAGTACAATGTCAGGAATCAAGTCCGGACCAGAAGCTTTGTTGATGTCGAGCGACAAGAGCACTAGTCTTACGGTCTTATGCCTGAATGTTACCTCCCGCATAGTGTGGGGAACCCTTTGAATTGACGGCACTTGGGCGTTGGTGGGTACGTCCATGGTGGAGTTGGCAGCAAAGATCTTGGCTAGCACTTCCGCCTTGGCCTTTGAGTCGAAACAATAGTTCCATCCTGACACGTAAGTGGTGGAAGGCTACTGTGTGAGAAGTTCTTTTCAATCTGCTTGGCCAGCGTCCAGAAAGACCGACTGCCATTGCAGTGCGTCATTACCCTTCGTTATATTTGTTTCTGGACTCGATGTCGACTGGTCTGTTCTCTACAGTGGAGTTTGTAAGAAGATTCTGTGTGCCTTGATCTTCTGCTGGCGAGCAGTGTCACACGATTTGTTAAACCAGCCGTTGGACCCTGGTTTAGGAACTTTCACTGTGTGAGGGATGTATTCCTCCATTCCGACGTGGATAATTTCGGTTATTGAAGAACAGACAGTCGACGCATCCGCGTCAGTGAAACAGACATCTCTCCAAGGAAAGCTAGAGAAGAAGTCTCTGAGCCCCTCCCAGTCGGCATGTCCGTAATGCCAAGTTTTGCGGCCTGTGCGAGTTTCTGCTGCCAAAGCGGCTTCTGACCGAAACCTAACCTCCACAACACCGTGATCTGAGTTACCCAGGGGGGACAGGACAGCAGTGCTGTAAGGGGCAGGATGAGTGGTCAGAAAGAGATCCAGCAGGCTACTGGCGTGTGACGAGACGCGGGGGAAAAAAGTAGGGCTCGTCACCAGCTGGGTCAGCCCTTGAGTAAGAGCGAACGCTTCGACTGCACGACCTGCTGCATCGGTCTTATTTGAGCCCAACCAAAGCTCATTATGGGCATTGAAATCACCGAGAAGAACTACCTCTGAAGCGGGGTGATTGATGTTCAGGAAGTCGATCTGGACGGCGAGGTATTCGAGTAGGTCATCCCAGTTATGGTTCGAGGGAGAGCGATAAAGGCAGCAAATAAATTTGGGTGATGTTTTGGAGTTGAGGCGAAGCCACAGAATGTCCTTCCGGTCTGATTCCAAAGAAAGATCCCTGGAGCAGGAAAGACTGCTGCGGACAAAAGCCACAACTCCTCCGTTCTTTCTCAGATTGGAGTGCACCTCGTAGTTTGGGAAGTTGACATGGTTAATCGGTGCAGTCTCTGAGATTTTTGTCTCCGCCAAGAAAAGCACGGCGGGACGATTGGATTGCAGGTAGTGATGAACAGCATCAATGTTGCTGTTGATCCCGCAGATGTTCGAAAAACAAATTTTATCTTCGATGTTGTTCCCTCGAGCCCACCCTCCACCCGGACATTCCGAGAGTGGAGTGAGTTTACGTCCGGAGTTTTTAGTGCTCGAGGGATCCATCATCATTAGTTTCTTTGTTTTGGTAGATAACCGACTGCATAGCTTAGGTGTGGAAACATGTGGACATTTATAAGCTAGCGGGTGGTACTGCCTCGGTCGACTGGTCCTTGTCTACCACCTTCTTTTTACGTATTACTATTCTATTACTATTCTAGTGGTGGGGATAGACAATAACCAAAGAAATAAACAGGTTATTGACCACAATAACCTGACGAGGAATAGCTCCACTTTACTCTAGATAAATAAAAACATCTAGGTAAATAATGTCCTAAAAGTTTTGACGCAAAATTCATTGGCTTTGAATTTAACAAACACAATATGCCTTTGGGCTTCCTCACGAGTCGACCAGACAGACCCGCCTTCCATCCTAACTGTGTCGAAATTCGTCAGTACTGGCCAGTACGACCGCGCCTTTGTTTTTGGAGTGTCTTACGACTCTTTTCTCGTTCCGCTAACCTGAGGGTTAACGATGCGTTTGTAAGCTCCTTATAGCAGATGCGGTGCCCCGGTGTTTATGCTTCTGCTGCGGTATAATAATGATAGAATCGAAAGTTTTCTCTGTGTTAGTGTGAAAGTTAAGATCAGACCGAAGTATTTTTACAACCTGCCGCTTCCCGGCGACTGGTACGAACGGGAAGTTTCGCGGCGTCTCGTTAAAGGACGCGGCAACGCGGCGACGGTGGCGGTTATTAGTTCCCGAGGACTTTTTTCTAATTAGCGAGTCGCGATGAAAATTGATTGGCGGCAGTCGCGACGTTGCCAAGTTCGTACAGATCTCCGCAAATGGAAATACAAAAGCTTTGCAATGTGACTTAACAAACGGACGCAGAAGGCTGCATGGTTTTGGTTTTTATCTGACCATATTAAGATTCTAATTAATTATAATTTTCTCGTAAACGAATCGACTGATTTCAAAAAATCAAACGTCAGAATTAAGGGCTTTGAAATACCTATCGCTTTAGAACCGAGTAGGGGAATTACCGCGCGGTGTTCACTTGTTTAAATTTCCTCTATCAATGTATTGTTTCGTTTGGACACTATAGCGAGTAGACGTATTGTAAGCATAGTAAAGCAGGTTGACATTTGTGTTACCATTGATTCTATTAGCCAAAGTTTAATGTTTAAATAAGATGTCGTTTCACATAGACAAATCCAAGTTATACCAAAAATTGTTTGAACGTTTTAAAAAATCTCATACAAGTATGAAAGTACAAAATGTACAAAAGTTAGTTAACGAAGTGTGGCGAAATTACAACTTACAAGCAAAATCCGACAAGGAACTAGATATTGTTGTATCTAAGAGAATCGAAGAAGAATTGCAAGCGGCGACTAAGAATAAATCCAATCTTCTAAATTTTTTTCTAAGGTGAGTGACGAAATCATTTTAGGTACCTATGAGTACTGGAAATCTTAGAAATCGCCAAAAAGTTTCTCTTTACTGATTAGAAAACATTATGGCCTATCTCAAAGTATAGAGGTAATATTCATTATATAATAGATTTATTTCTTATGATTGATTCCGTCAATTGGTTACAAAGTACAGGATGTTAGTTTTATACATATATACAGAAAACTAACACCCTGTATTTTGTGACCGGAACGAATTGCTCGTTAAACATATTAGATTTAAAGCCATAGGGTTTTGTATTTACCATATATATTGCCATACTTTGTATTTATGTAGCTTAATAAGAGAATCTTTAGCAGAAGCCATAGAAAGTTTTTACTTTTAGGCAACCTGTAAACCTGCAGAAAAAACACAAATTATACAGTCAGCTTCAAGTATTAAAAAAGAGGAAGAAGATAAATAAAACCCGGTAATGAATCACAACAGCAATACGAAATTAATGAAAATACAGATACAAATAAAAATCTGAATGCTTTGTATTTTGCCAGAGATACTATGCCACGCCGTGCTGAAGTTTATAAATAGATCATTAAGTTGCGCGAGTAAATAAAAACAGCAAAACAGTCTTTGAACAGGAAGGTTCAAAACGCAGTTGCCCAGAAGAAACACAGGGATGGTATGAAAAGAAAGTGAGAAGATATTTGTCATGAAAATCCAGAAATAAAAAAAGACTATCTCTGAGGGATTCAGAGGGACGTCATAATCTTGAAAGCAATCAACATTCACTATTGAAAACAATCGCGGATATAGCTTTATTTGGGAGTGCAGCAGATGATAGAAGACGAACGGAATCAATTCGCAGCGTAAAAACTCTTGATGAACTCACACAAGAATTACGTAAAATAGGATTTGACATTAGTCGCAGTGGGACATATCTTCGTTTGATTCCCAGAAAATCTAATTCTGCAGAGGGATAAACACATGTATCGACAGTCCCTGTTAAGCTCATTCGGGCTCAAACTGATCACTACAAGAGCCACTTGGATAGCAAGTTCGCTGAAACATCAATCCATTATTTAGAGAACATAGCATCCATACTTGGACCAGATCAAGTATTTTTCATATCTCAAGATGATAAAGCTCGAGTCCCTATTGGCGTAACTGCGGCAAATAGGCAAGCACCTCTTGTAATGCACATGGAATATAGAATAAAATTGCCTGATCACGATTGGGTAATCGCTGAGCGTCATAAATTAATACCATCTGTTTATGCTGGTATCAAAATCACTTCCAATATGCTAGGACAACCGCATGCCGTTGAATATTCTGCTATTTGCTATACAACACTTTAAGCGACAGGATCTCGATGCATTGTTTTTAGCTATCAATGCTCCTGGAAGAAGTGCGTATAACAGATTTAGAGCACTATGATGTTGAGTGGCTCGATGAGAACGACTTAGACATTCCAAAATCCGATGAAAGCGAGCAAACCCACAACACTGAGCAGCAATCGAAGCAATCCAGTGTCATCGAAAACTTAGAATCATGGATTCGGGTTCCATGGACTGAAGACTGTTAATTTGAATTTATAATATGTACCAAAAATTAACGTTATAATTATAATATTAAAAAAACAATACATTAATTGACAAATGTCTACGTAAACATGGGGGGAGGGGGTAAGAGCCTTGCTTACTTTTGCTGACAAGGGGGATGGGGGCGGGGTAAATAATTGTAATAAATCTGCTTAGGGAATACTTGAACGGCCCCTAGGAAGTTTCCAAATGAAATTCAAACTACTGAACCTGTACTGTTACACATTTGGGTAAAGCGCAGCCACGTACAGTGATTTTGAGAACTGAAAAACCTGGCCAAAAGTAAAAAAATGCTGTGCAACCATGTTTTGCCACCAGGCGGCGTTAGCGTGGTTGGAGGTCAAACTGTCAAAATTGTCAACAAAAAATAGCACCTTAATTCTAGGCTGAAAGTGTCGAGTGCTTTTGAAATATCACCCTGTTTACATCCACTACTCTGTTGAGGTACCAATTCGTAAAAATAAACTCGAAATTGATGCCCAATTTCCATACCCATCCGTACAAATAGGGTCGGCTGATTCCGAATCGAATAACTCTTTCCATTCTCCGATGTTATGATGTCGAATTAAAGTGATAAAAAGCTGTAATTTGTAACGTTGTATAAACCGGCAATAAAGGTTAGGCTGGAGAATATATCTGCCATATCGCGGGACATCGATAATGCTATATGAGATCGCAAAAATGTCCAGATTGATTGTTATTGTCCTTTTTCAGTGCTTTTTGTATGACCGAACGTAATGTACCGGTTGGACCAATAATAAAGCACACCGTATGCTTTCCTATTGGAAAAAAGGAACTGTTGAGAAAAGTGTACGGTTAAAATTCTCGTACGTAGACACATTATTCACTGATCCAATATTTCCACAGCGTGTTCAGAAGTTTAGGGAAAATGCACCTTTTAGTTACACCCTGTATAACATATAATGAAATTACCTACAACTTGATGAAAAGATTAACGAAATTGGTGCAAAAGTTGAAAAGTTATACTAAGTGACATATAAATCCGAACACCCAGTTTAAATGGTTTTATTTTGATAAAATTTTGTATAAGTACTTAATGAAGCATAATAAGTAAATGATAAAAATTTCAAAATGATTGCACTGCTTTAAAGCCCTTTGACCTTTAATAATGTGTGGATGCACCCTGATGTGCTACGCATTCTCCAACGCGCCTAGGCATGCTTCTGATCAGGTGGTCAATGTCCTCCTGTGGTATCTCATTCCAGGCAACCACCAACTCCTCTCGAAGTGCTTCTAGAGTCTGAGGAGGACGTTGCAAATTGAGCAATCTCCTACCCATCATATCCCACACGTGCTCAATTGGGGATAAGTCGGGAGATCTTGGTGGCCATGGTAACAATGTGACATCATTATGTTGAAAGTCTATTGTGACTCTTGCAACATGTGGTCGGGCATTATCTTGTTGGAAAGTTGGATCCGCCAGGGTGTCAAGATAGGGTAAAAGATCGGGTTCTAGAACTTCGTGGATATAACGCTGCGCGTTCATGTTACCTCTGATGAAGATTAAAGGTGACCTGGAACCATAAGCTATAGCACCCCAAACCATAACTCCAACAGTGTGATGAACATGTCTTTCAACAAAAAACTGTGGATTCCTCCTTCCACCACGTCGCCTTCTAACCCTTTCACGACCATCGTGCATGCCTAAACAAAATCGAGACTCGTCATTAAAGACAATACTGTTCCATTCCTGATCCCAGAGTGACCGTTGTCTGCACCACTCAAGGCGATTACGTCGGTGTTCTCGAGTTAAAGGGAGGACCCAGTGTGGCCGGTATGAAAACAAGCCAAAACTACTCATTCGCATGCCAATAGGTTTTCCGTGTTCTGCAAACCATTCATTTGCAATGGACCTGGTAGTGGAGAAACGGTCCCTTAAGGCCAATAATCTTAGGCGGCGATCTTCACGGTCTGTTGTTCTACGGCGGCGTCCAGTGCCCCTTGCTCTTTGCGTACGGCCTTCTCGAAGCCATGCCTGACCACACCTAACCACAGTGTCTACACTTCGTTGCACTCTAACTGCAATTGCCCGAAAAGAAAGTCCAGCTTCGCGAAGTCCCACTATACGGCCCCTATCAAACTCACTAAGTTGACGAAATCGTACAGGTCTCCGTACTCTAGGCATCGTAACCGATCGTAAAGGATGTCAAGAACCAAAATCCGCCAACGTTGATTCTTTACTGCGGCTGAAATATTCATTTTTAGAGCGTTAGTGAATTAAAAAAAAGCAGTATAAAAACCGGAATGTCCAACTGATAAGGCTGAAAATTTTGTCACTTGTTATTTACAGTAAGATAAATACATTCACCAACTTTTATTAAAATAAAACCATTTAAACTGGGTGTTCGGATTTATATGTCACTTAATATAGTTTGACCGCTAATATTCGTGAGTTTCAAATATCTTCGATAAATTAAATAACATGCAGACTTTTTGCAAATGTGTTTAGATACAAACGGGTAAAAAATCGCAAGATTGGTGAAAAATCGCAACATCTGGCAACCCTGATCGATTCACCTCTACAAAAGTTTAATTTTCAATCTTCAGAGCAGCGATGGAATCAATTGTTCATACTAATTTTATTCAATTCGTTGCACCGACAAATAGACTGCTCCCAGATTCTGTGTTCCTTTTTTTATGCAAAAGCCCACATACTAACTTTTCGGGCCATGAGACCACTAAAACTGCCAACACTTTTTATTTCGTATCCTCGATACGACACCGTGCCAGAATAAGCAGAAGCCTAGCGGTTCGTTTGGCATGCCTCGAACCTGGCGGCATCATCGGATCAGAGAGCAGAGCGAGTCCGTTGGCATATAAGTAGAAAAAAGCTGTCAACCGGACGCTGTTGAAAAAACTTGTATTCTTATTAGGTATCATTCAATTTTAACGGGACCGTGTTATGATAATATTGCAGTCATGTCTGGCCCATAAATGCACGTCGCCGGCACAGGATGGTGCAATAATGCCTTGCAATTAGAACATGACGGGATTTATGTACGAACACATTAACGTTGCATTCGGATCAGTGGAGTGTCGGAGACGGCACTCTGAGGCAATCATTGTACTTCGAGGTTGCGGCGACGGATGCCGTACAGGGTTGCCTTGTTTTGATTTTTCACAAAATTTGGCGGATTTTCACATCGGTTTGGGATATAATTTGCTGGGAGTATACAGTACGAGGTTGGTCCCAGAAGTACCCGACCCAACGAAGAAAACTCAAAAGTTTTCTAAAAAAAAAATGTATTAATTTTTCAACATAATTTCGTTTGAGCACTTTTCCCAGCGATGTTCAATCAGTTCGATACCCTTTTTGTAATAACTGTCTTGCTCCTCAAATAGCCATTAACTGCCGACATCACTTCTTCATCGTTGGAAAATCAAGTTTGGAAACAGAAAATAATCCGAGTGGGCTAAATCTGGTGAATAGGGTGCATGAGGTAGCAATTGAAACTTTAATTCGTTAATTTTGGCCATTGCAATAACTGATTTGTGAGCTGGTGCATTGTCTTGTTGAAACAATACTTTCTTCTTAACCAAATGCGGCCGTTTTTGCTTGATCGGCAGCGTAAAAACTCTTGATGAACTCACACAACAATTACGTAAAATAGGATTTGACATTAGTCGCAGTGGGACATATCTTCGTTTGATTCCCAGAAAATCTGATTCTGCAGAGGGACGAAGACATGTATCGACAGTCTCTGTTAAGCTCATTCGGGCTCAAACTGATGAGCACAAGAGCCACTTGGATAGCAAGTTCGCTGAAACATCAATCCATTATTTAAAGAACATATCATCCATACTTGGACCAGATCAAGTATTTTTCATATCTCAAGATGATAAAGCTCGAGTCCCTATTGGCGTAACTGCGGCAAATAAGCAAGCACCTCTTCTAATGCACATGGAATATAGAATCAAATTGTCTGATCACGATTGGGTAATCGCTGAGTGTCATAAATTAATACCATCTGTTTATGCTGGTATCAAAATCACTTCCAATATGCTAGGACAACCGCAAGCCGTTGGATATTCTAGACCAACATACATCGCTATTCGAAGTGGAAAGCATAGTTCATCTACTGCTAATACTCATGCTCAGGATTTCAAGACGCTTCTCGAACTTGAAGAGTTTCGACCATTACCTAAAACTGACCATGGACTAGTAAAACCAGTGGTAATCGTGACGGTTGATGGAGGGCCAGATGAAAATCCACGTTATCAAAAAGTCATAGGGTTTGCTATACAACACTTTAAGCGACATGATCTCGATGCATTGTTTTTAGCTACCAATGCTCCTGGAAGAAGTGCGTATAACAGAGTAGAGCGCGGAATGGCTCCTCTTAGTCGGGAACTGGCTGGTTTAATATTGCCTCATTATCATTTTGGGTCTCATTTGGATGAACGTGGCGTTACAATTGATGAACATTTAGAAAGATCTAATTCCGAATTTGCAGGAAATGTATTAGCTGAAGTATGGAGTTCAATGGAAATTGATGGCTATAATGTTAATGCAAAATATGTTGGGGCAGGTGAACAAGATCTTCCTGATTTTAAATGGTATTCAGAACATGTTCGTGAGAGCCAATACTTGCTTCAAATGGTAAAATGTAGAAATACAGAATGCTGTCGTCCAAGAGGTGGCCTATTTAGATTACTAGACAATAGGTTTGTTCCACTACCTGTAAAAGTAAAACAAACAGTTGATGACTTGATTTTGGATGAAGGAGGGCAATTTCTTAATCTTCCAGTCAATTTAGCTCTACGCTTAAGTGCTTCACTCAAAAAAAATTGAGGCTATCAAGTCGAACATGCAAAACGTGTCGTCTTTATCATGCTTCCGTCAAGTCACTAAATCGTCACATCGAAAATATCCATGAAAAAGTAAACACGCACACTGATAGGACAGTTAGACCTGTAAGAGTCGCTGCTCGTCGTGCTAATGAACTGATGTGCATTATTCAAAATTTAGAGCACCATGATGTTGAATGGCTCGATGAGAACGACGTAGACATTCCAAAATCCGATGAAAGCGAGCAAACTCACAACACTTAGCAGCAATCGAAGCAATCCAATGTCATCGAAAACTTAGAATCATGGATTCGGGTTTCATGGACTGAAGACTTAATATATGTACCAAAAATTTAAAATAAGTTTGTTATGTTAGTAAGATATAATATTTTTGTCATTTCCTCTATGTTGAATACCATATCAGTAAAATATAATCTCTATCCTAAATCTATTTTCTTATTTTTCAAATTATAATTATAACGTTATAATGATAATATTAAAAAAAAACAATACATTAATTGACAAATGTTTACGTAAGCATGGGGGGAGGGGGGTAAGAGCTTTGCTTACTTTTGCTGGCAAGGGGGTTGGGGGGTAAATAATTGTAATAAATTTGCTTACGTAATACTCGAACGGCCCCTAGGACGACAGGGAAAATGTATGGGCCTGTTTGACTGACCTGATCCGTTTGATTTCCTGTTTGTGCATATTCGTAACCGACTTTTCTTCCAAGAGGGTGCGTAGGAAGTGCAGGATCAACGCCGTTTTTTACGTAATGCGCTTACGGCAACTATTACACTGGACAACAAATTTTAGTTTTTTAATTGTATCTTGTGGGAAAAGTGCACTCCTTTGTTAATTTTGTGGCGCTGAATCCAAAAATGACAATGAAATAAAAAAATTAGTTGCGGTTTAGAAAAAAAAATTTTTATTTTTAACGATATATTAAAAAAAGTAACAAGATTCATATACTTATAAGAATCACTATATGCGCTGTCTTTTTGCTGTTCTTTTATGGATCGTTTCTGGAGCATCTCTACCAAGAGTCCAACAGTAGTCTGCAAGCATGGAAGGATTCCACTTTCCCTGGTACCTTTTTTCCATTGTTGAAATATCCTGATGAAAACGTTCGCCGTGCTCATCACTTACGGCTCCGCAATTGTCAGGAAAAAAGTCCAGGTGTGAGTGTAGGAAATGTATCTTAAGAGACATATTACAGCCCATCTTTTGATACGATGACAGCATATTTTTGACAAGGGTTTTATAGTTGTCAGCTTTTCTATTTCTCAAGAAATTTGTGACCACCAGACGGAAACCATTCCAAGCATTTTTTTCAATACCTGTTAAAGTGTTTTCAATCTGTGTATCTTTCAAAATATTTCGAATCTGTGGCCCAACAAAAATACCTTCTTTAACCTTTGCCTCACTTAGTCTTGGAAATTTCTGACGCAGGTATTGAAAAGCTGACCCATCTCTATCTAATGCCTTGACAAAGTTTTTCATTAGGCCCAACTTGATATGCAGTGGTGGTAATAAAATTTTTTTCGAATCTGCTAATGGCATATGCTGTACATTTTTTTGACCTGGCTCTAGGAATTGACGAGCAGGCCAGTTTTGTCTGGTGTAATGAAGTGCCTTTGCCCGACTGTCCCATTCACACAAAAAACAGCAAAACTTTGTGTAGCCTAGCTGCAGCCCAAGTAAAAGTGCAACAACTTTCAAATCGCCATAAATATGCCATTGGTGCTCATCGTATTTTATGCATGTCAATAGGAACTTCATATTGTCATATGATTCTTTCATGTGAACTGCATACCCTACAGGAAGAGATGGTAAAATATTTCCAATATGCAATAACACTGCCTTTAAACTCAATGTTGAACTGTCTATAAACAATCTCCATTCTTAGCCGTTAATGTTATTGCAGAAAACCAAGTTATTCTCCATATTGAAAAATGGTTCTAAGTCTTTGTGGCGTTTACGAAAAACACATACCGGAACATCGTCTTCTAACAAGTTCCACTGCTGCAGTCTTGATCCAAGTAACTCAGCCTTACATTTTGGAAGTTCTAAATCTCTTACAAGATCATTTAATTCTGACTGTGTTATTTTGTGCGGTTGGTGGTATGACGTGCTCGGTATAAAATCAGGATCTCTTGACGTTGATGGCATATCTTCTTCCTGACGAATCACTCGATCGCCATGATCTGATTCGTTTTCTGATTCGCAAGTGTAGGATTCTGGGGGTTTTGGAATAGGATTTTCGTCACTGTGAGGCACAGGTCTCATCGCAGATGGTATGTTTGGGTAGTTAATAACCGATTTTTGCTTCTTGGACATACCTGTGGCTTGTCCAACACAAGGTACCATGCAAAAGTAACAATCATTAATATGATTTGTAGGCTCTCTCCAAACCATTGGGACAGCAAAGCGCATAGACCGTTTTTTGCCATTTAACCAGCTCCTCAGACTTGAAGCACATGTATTACAGCAGATGTGGGGTGCCCACTGTTTGTCTTGATCACCTAGTTTACAACCGAAATAAAGCTGATATGCCTTTGTTGTTAGTGGAGTAATAGACCGTCTCTGAGACGCAAAAGTCACATCACCACACACGTAACAAAACTGATCTGGATTGTTTACACACTTTCGAGACATCTTGCATGAACGCTGTCAGCCAACTGAGGAAAAAATGGCTAATATAAAACAATATAATGTACACGTATGTATAACGTAACACAATCATGCCGATTACATCATCTTTCCTTGCCGAATATAAAAATGTAGCACGTGCATTCTTGTGAATTACAGTATATTAACACTGTCACAGCAGGAACACATATAATTACAGTATCTCTAAAACTTGAACTAATATTGAAAAAATAAGTTTCATTCCGGTTTTAGCACATTAAAAATATTAATATTTTGTTGATTTTATTTAGGATATTTTCTGGCTCTTGATCAGTGTTATTGGTCCGTAAACATTGATACAATCAATTTCCCCCGCTTGGCGGTATGGCAGGATTCCATCGAAGGATATTTACAAGCGATAGCATTTTCCGGAGCATTAAGACCAGCGCCCTGATATAACGGATTCCAATTTGATTTTGGCAGAGCCGCGAACTATAAATGACAAACGGCATCCCGGGAAAGTTTCCAATCTTTATACGCTCGGCTAGTGCGACGTTGCGCTTTTTGATAAACTTCAAAAGTTGAAGTCGTAATTTATAGACGGCTGGATGGTGCTATATTCGGTGACGCCGAGAATATTACGTGATGGATCATCTTTTGACTTTGCGCATCTTGGAAAAATAGCAAGTTTGTCTATCCGAAATATTCTCCTGCGAGAATCTACAGGGTGTTTCAGTTTATTGTTGCATAACTTTAAGATTCGATAGAACTTTTAAAAGTAATGCATAAAGTCTATATAAACATGGGTCGAAAAATGCGTGGCTTCCGAAATACAGGGTGTTTAAATTTACTTTCTAAAATAGTTTTTTTTAAATATTTCGAACAATATTTGATGTCTAACACTGAAAATTGGTATACAAGGGTTTTTTGGTACGACAAAACGAACCATGGGCATAGTTTTACTGTAGCCGATAGAGGGCGCTCCCTACTGCACCTGTAGTGTATTAAAATGACCGAAACATTTTTTCTTAGTGCAATTTTTTGCTTTTTGAATAAAACAAATTATTCTTCGCGCTTTTCTGCATAAAAAAGCTCCCCTGTGAGTTTTCGTTATAGTTAGCCGTTTTTGAGATATTTCGATTTTTAAGGTTCGATGCATTTTTAGTTATTTATGGGAAATGATATTTTTTACATTTTCGATTTGAGCATTACAAGTAATTAAGATGATCGTTTAGATTGTGTTTTTAAACACAGCAATAATTCCTAACTCCAAATAAACACAAAAAAACAGAATATTAATTTGTTTAATTTTCCAATATTATTTTTAACAAATTAAATTAATTATTTACAACCAAAATGCTATTGGATAGTTAGGACAAACATACAAAATCTAAAGTAGTTGCTCGAAATGTAAACCCAATTGTTTAATACACAATTCACATCTACGAATGATCGAACGTGGTATAGCATTATTCAAATAAGGCCTTATGTCTATTAGCATATCTCTTGTGGTTATGGGAGTCTGCTACACTTTTTCTTTTAGAAATCCCCACACAAAGAAATCTAATGAATTTAGGTCAGGGGATCGTGGAGGCCAGGCGACTGGTCCTCCACGGCCGATCCATCTTTCTGGATAATTTTCGTCCAGCCAGTTTCTAACTATTCTCGAATAATGAGCAGGACAACCATCAAGCTGGAACCAGGCCAATCTTCTTAAATCTAATATAACATCATCCCACATATTTGCATGTTCAGCCTTTTGAAAATTCCAAGAAGGTCGCAGCATTTAACCTTGCAGGCAAAAGGTAGGGTCCAAATAGTCGATTACGGTAGATACCAATCCACACGTTCACACTAAATTCATGCTGAAAATTTCTTTCCCGAACTGCATGCGGTTTTTCATGCCACCAAATATGTTGATTATGAAAATTTACCACTCCACGTCTAGTGAAGCATTACTCATCGGTCCATAAAACGTTACTTAAAAACTCCCTATTATTATCAGTTCTATCAAGAATCCACTGACAAAATGTGATTCTTCGTTCTCCATCCCCTGGCTGTAGTCCTTGCACAGGTTGCAAATGGTAAGGACGTCTATGGTCATTTCTAAGAACACGGTGAACATGGCTCGCTGAAATTCCCAAGGTACCAGAAACTCTCCTAACACTTGTGGTCGGATCTCTATCAAACTCACGCAGAGTCATACGGGTAAATCTGCGCTGACGAACATTTATGTTTTGATCCCGTTGGAGATTTCCAAAACCATTTTCAATTATTTGGCGATGCACTCTTACAAATACTGAGCGAGTTGGATGTCGTCTGTTTGGAAATCTTCGTGCGTATTCTCTGGCTGCTTCTGCTGCGTTTTCATTTACAAAGCCATACACAAAACGAATATCCGCTAAATCTTGATTGGAGAATAAATGGCATTTTTAAAAAAAAGGTAAAAGAAACTAAATTTCGTGCATTTAAAATTGCAAAAAAACGTTTCAGGTTTCAACAGACAACAAAACTAAATGTCAACTAATTGACGTTTAACCTTATTCTGCTTTCAATTTCAAAAATATTTGCAGGCACAGCCTACTTCTAAAAATTATCGAGATACTGACTTTTTAACGTTATTTTATCATAAATAATTAAAAATGCATCGAACCATAGAAATCGAAATATCTCAAAAACGGCTAACTATAACGAAAATTCACAAGAGAGCTTTTTTATGTTGAAAAGTGCGAAGAATCAGTTTTTTTATTCAAAAAGCAAAAAATTGCAGTAAGAAAAAAATTTCGGTCATTTTAATACACTACAGGTACAGTAGAGAGCGCCCTCTAGCGGCTACAGTAAAACTATGCCCATGGTTCGTTTTGTCGTACCAAAAAACCCTTGTATACCAATTTTTACTATTATACATCAAATATTGTTCGAAATATTTAAAAAAAACTATTTTAGAAAGTAAATTTAAACACCCTGTATTTCGGAAGCCACACATTTTTCGACCCATGTTTATATAGACTTTATGCATTAATTTTAAAAGTTCTATCGAATCTTGAAGTTATGCAACAATAAACTGAAACTCCCTGTATTTTGAGATGTTTTGAGTTTGAGGCCTTTAGAAATCGTCTTCGGAAAATTTTCTGTAGAGGTTGAAACTTGTGGGTTGGGGGTTGTAAAGGCAAGATTAATAACAATGCTTACAGTAACTGATGACTTTAACGTCAAATTCAATACAAATCAGTATCGAGCATTATAGATATATAGATATATAATCTAAATCTCGCCTCCTGTAAGAATATTACAAATAAAAGACGTTAATTATTATTATTATTTCAAGCAGTGAACTTGTTTGACAGCTATAGGCTTGTGGCTATGGTGTTTGTGGAAACACTTAAGTCTAACTGTCTCGACAATATACGACCTTCCCAGAATTAAAAAATCTTCAACCGTTTTTGATACCTGCTACTCTGTGATCAGAAAGTAAGGTAAAATGTCAATTCTTTATTTATGCTTCCAAATGTTTGGAAACAAAAGTTTGCTTACTTGTTTTACTGTCAGTTGACATTTATTTACTTTGAAGTTTTTGCTTTAAGATGTCATATAAATTAGAAATAAGAAAAAGCATCTACAAGTTGGTTGTGCCAAACCAGAGTTCCCCAAACTTTTTTGTGTCGTAGACCCCTTGCCATGTTTTTCCGTGTTAGGTAGACCCCCTACTTACCTGATATTGATTTCCTGTAAATTTCTGACTGTAGTGAAGTTTAGTGTTAAAAACTTAAAGTAAAAACACATGTTAATTTATACATTTATTAATTGAATTTAAATTAAAACTACTCAAAATAAAATTTTGTATCTGTTATGTAAAATATACGTAACATTAAATAAACAGGTGTCTGACCAATAAGTGCCCGCATTGGGAATAAGTGCTCCCATTGAAAAAAGAGGGATAAAATAAAAAAAAAGTGAAACATAATAAAAAAAAGCTGTTTACCTAAAATAGTACAATAAGCGAGTTCGTTTATTAATTATAACATAAACGTCTGTTCTACAATAATTTCACTGTTAATTTGATTAAATTCCGCTTTTTATACGTTTAAGTTATCTAAAAATAGGCAAAAAATTAACGAATTATAGTGTGTACCTATCCTTGAATTTTCAGAATAATTTAAAAAAAAATATTTTCTATAAATTAATGCGGGCACTTATTCCCAATGCGGGCATTTATTGGTCAGACACCAATAAACATAAAATAAACTATAAATAAAATAACATGAGCAATAAGTCAATATTTTTAGTGAGAAGGATGAACCTGATGCTTTAATAATAAATTATCAACATTTGGCGTCAATTTTGTAAGGGTTAATGATGTCCAGTCCTTTTTTCGTTAGCGCTGAACCCCCTTTCCACTAGGTATGACGATGGAAAGGAAATTAAAAATTTCCTCGCTATATTCCATAATACGGGATAAGTAACGGGTATGTTGTTTTGCAGACAGAATTGCTGATATCCGTTTTTAAACTGAACCTTGAGTTCTTCGTTTGTACTTAGTTCAGCCAGTTCCTCTTGTATTGTGACATTCGTTTCTTCTGTGTCACCATATGGATTAATTATCCACGGTGGTATTACCATAGTCAAAATATCCTCCAACCTAGATTCAAAATCTGAATAGAGGGCATTTAAATGTTGAACGTAAGTTGAAACGTCGTCTTCCTGGCAGCTTGTCTGTGACAAATTGGGGAACTGAGAAAATTCGCCCCGTCCAATATTTTGCTTCATTAGTTTAACTCTGGCAAGAAACGCTGATAAGGTGGACTTTGTTTTAATCAAATTTAAACTGTCGCCTTGTAATTGCAAATTAACCATATCAAATTTTGTAAACAAATCTGTTAAATAGGCGATGTCTGTTTTCCTCTTCATTAAATTTTCGTTTAAAATTTTATCTTTAGTATCCAGAAATTCTAAAATAGTCTCAAAAAGTGCAAAAAATCTTGTCAAACACAAGCCTTTTCGACAGCCAGCGTACTTCAGTGTGAAGGAGTAATTGATGAAAGTGTTCGTCATTTTCTTCACACAACTGCGCAAATAACCGCGTATTCAACGCGTTGCTTCGGATTCGGTTTACTGCATCAATAACTAAAGAAGTGATTCATGCAATCTAACACTAAAATTTTTAGCAACTAAATCTTGTCGATGGATGACGCAATGTATTGCTAACACCCCTGACACATTTTGTTTTAAATAGCTTATAAATCCACGATAACGTCCAACCATGGCAGGTGCTCCATCTGTATCTACTGATATTATATTTGATAAAGGAATTGCTTTTTCAATGAAGTAATCCTTCAAAACATGAAATATTGATTCACCTTTAGAGTCGGTAATCAAAGTTCTTGCGAAGAGCAGTTCTTCGTAGATTTCTTGATTCATAATAAAACGAACATATGGCAATAATAATGCTGCATTATCAGGTAAAGTTGACTCGTTCAGTTGTATAGAGAAATGGGTCGTTTGCAAATAATTACATAAGAAGCTTTCAATATCAGAACTCATTTCATCTTTCAACAGTATTGTTGCTTAAGGGAATTCTTTTAATGATATCAGATGCAGGTTTGTGTAAAACAGTTTTTAAAACCTCTTCAACGGCTGGCAAAATTAACTTCTCTCCGATAGTATGCGGTTTTCCGGATTTTGCTATAAGTAACGAGATATTGTAAGACGCCCGCAAACCATCATTTCTTTGTGACGTCGAAGCGAACATTCTGTCCAGTATAGGTCTCTTCTGAAATTTATCTTTGAGTGTTTGAAAGTATTTCAAATCTTTCTCTGTTTTCTCAGGGTGGCATCTTCTCAGATGATCTTGCAGTTTAGATGGTTTCATAGCGTCATTGCCCAAAACTTGTTGCATAAAAGGCACATAGGCGATTGTTTGTCCGGCAATGATGGAATGAGGCCAAATTTCAAATAATCAACACTGTACTGTCTACATTTCTTTTTAGATTCGGACATGGCATCAGTCATCTGTGGGCAAAATTAAATTATTTAAATAAGACAGAAAATCCAGCAGCTGTATATCAAAAATATTTGTTGATTTTTCGAACATTCCATAATTCGAACATCTTCTTACAACAATTAGCTCGAATTACGGAGATTTTACTGTAATTATATCACCGATTGCTAAAACTTTCAAAAAGAAACTATTGAGGAGTACTCGTGTAATTTTGCATGATTGAATATTTAACTACTAATAACTAAAGTCATGATTGGCGTAATTTATCTATCTTTGCTAACTACGAGTACAAAACTAAAATTTAATAAAAAATAATGTACTTACTTTTCTCCAGCACTATCAAACAAAATAACACTGACTCACTATAATTTTTGTGATATACTATCTGTTTATATTTTTTTAAATATTTTCTTAGCACTTTCCTTATCAAGATTCAGGAAACGAATAAACGTATTTTTCCCACATTCGTATTTATAGAGTGACGAATTGAACAAGTCAGTGCAAGGTAGCGAAGCTCTGAGACTGCGACTTTAAGGTTTTTACAAGTTCAAAATGTATTGCGACCACAAATATATAATAAATTTTTTACTTCATAGGTACTTTTATAAATAATGTATATGTTTTGATATTATAAGATAGTATGATGTAAGTAAATAGGTACTATCAGTGTATGTGTTGAGATCCACTATCGTGGACCCCCATATTCATTTCATGGACCCCCAAATTTTTTTCGCTGACGTAGACCCCTTGCAGGTTGTCATAGACCACTAAGGGGCGATATAGACCACTTTGGGAATGAATGTGCCAAATCTTTTAGGACACACGTTACTAGATTTTTTCATAACTCCTACACCCATTCAAAATCTTCGCTCCCATATTGAATGCTCTGATGTATGAATTAATGTCATTTTTCCGAGCTTTTCGCGAAAAACGCGAATTACTGAAGCACGAAAACAATACCTCGCTAATGTATATGCGTGCGTTTTTCCACTTACGCCTACACCTACCGGCGTCGAGTGCAAATGCATGTTTTGTCGCCGGTGAAAACAGTGAAAACTCGCCTGCATAAAACACCCGCTCCCTTCCCTTCTGTTGTTTCTACCCCGAATTTTCCGCGATCCTGCAGGCGCGCACCATCGCTACTAGCCGTAATTACAAATGGAAAATGGAAATTGTCAGCAAGACTGGTGAAAATGAACGACGCCGTCTTTGAATAGAAAACGCGAATCCGGTTCGAGTCTTTTGCTTTGTGATTATTACTACTAACGGGTGATTTTTTAAGAGGCATAGAATTTGATTTTCAAAAAAAAAACACAAAAAATTTGAAAAAACGACTAAATCTTTATTTGAGTCCACACCAAACAGTGAGCTCTTGCAATGCTTCTGGCTAGTGTTCACTCCAGATGCGGCAATTTTGCTTGTTAACGTACCCATTCAACCAGAAATGAGCTTCGTCGCTGAACACAATTTTTCGATAAAAATGTGGACCTTCCTCCAACTTTGCCAGCGCCCATTCACCAAATGAGAAACATTGTGGGAGGTCGTGTGGCTTCAATTCTTGCACCAGCTGTATCTTATAAGGTTTTACACCCAAATCCTGTCTCAAAATTTTCCAGGTAGTGGAGTAACAGAGGCCTAATTGCTGCGAACGGCGGCGAATCGACATTTCACAGTCATCACTAATACTGGCGGATACAGCCGCAATATTTTCTTCAGTCCTCACTCTACGTCTGCGCGTTGGTGGTTCAATGTCCAATAATGTAAACTGGGTTCGAAATTTAGTCACAAGTTTCCGAATAGCTCCCTCAGTAGGCCGACCAAATTGCCCATAAATTGGAAGCAGTGCTCGATGCACTCTCTTAACCGAGCATGAATTTTGATAGTAAAATTCAATAATTTACAAGCGTTGTTCGTTCGTAACTCGATTCATGGTTAAATAAAACCATTTAAACTGGGTGTTCGGATTTATATGTCACTTAGTATATTCGCCCAAGACAAACACCTTTTCTTTAGAAAAATTCATTTTCAAATACGTTTTTATCAACAATTCATTTGTTTCCAACCAACCAACAATAGATCCATTTCGTTGATTCGGGGAAGCCCTCCTGTATTATTGCTCGAGCAATTAGCCCCAATCCAATTACGCGTACGCACGATGAACTCCATTTTTACGAATTAATGATAATCCATTCGTGAGATTATTCAATTTTTTAGCAAGCTGGAACAACGCGTAGATATCAATCTGCATTAATTTTAATATTTATTCCTAGCGCTAATCTGATCAATCCGGAAAACGAAGATTAGTTTCGTATTGTACTTTTGCAATTATAATGAAGATTTCGAGGTTCGTGCTGCGTAATTGAAATGCTCGAAGACGGATTAATCTTCCCGCTGAATGGCGAAGCTACTATACGTGACGTTTTGGAGGTAAGAAATAAATAACCACGCGCAAAGCCAATACGAGGGATGTCTTTTAAGTTTTGCATATCGAAACATATTCGAACGTCAGTACTGAATGTTAACCTCACTCTTTAGTAAACTTAAATTCAAAGTTTCACAACAATACGTGCACTGTTCTCACTACAGTGAATTTTTAAGTGTCACCGAGTCATTAGACAAATGGAACTCAACCGAGAACATGAAATAAACGACAGACGGCTGTTTGGGTGTTCCAAGTTGAGGAAAGCCAACAAAAGTCATCCGTTCTCGGTCATATTGCAACAATTCCTCTTAATGAGCAAAGAACTGTTACTGCGAATTGGTATACCACCATTTGTTTGCCAAAAGTCATCACCGAGCTTCGAAAAATCAACCCCGAAAGAAGAATCATCCTCCACCAAGACAATGCAAGCTCGCTCACAGCGCAAAAAACAAGGCAGTATTTAACGGAAGAAAACGTCGAATTATTGGACCATCCTCCGTATAGTCCCGATCTAAGTCCTAACGATTTCTTTACTTTCCCGAAAATTAAAAACAGACTGCGTGGTCAAAGGTTCCAGCACAGCCGACGTCAACTACGAGCCGTGAACAAAGAAATCTGGCAACGTAGGTGGTAGTGTTACTCCCGCCGCTGCTTGCTGCATCGACGCAACTCGTGCTCAAAACGCTGAGAAAACATAACCTTTTCAATTTGTGATTTTGGAATCTCAGAGGCTGTAATTAAGAGATAAGCTTGTTTTCTAAGCTTCAAAGTGTGTGTATGTGTTCAAAGTGATCGGTGACTATAATATATGAGAAATAGACTCCAGTTGTAGTGCTTCTGTGCTTTAAAAATAAACTAAGAAGTGTGACTGTAGCTGTTCGCGCCTCAGGACGCTAAGGATTTCAACTATTGAACACGTGCAAATTTAGGTTGTATTTGCCTTTTTTCATTTATCAAGTATTTGACGCAGACAATATGCCTCGTTGTTGCTGTGTTCCTTTATGCAATGCAAACTATAATTCTGCTTTGAAAACAGAAAGCTATGTTCCAACTTTTCGCTTCCCAAGTACCGAAAGTCTGAAAAACAAATGGCTTATGGCAATTCCCAGAAAAAATTGGACACCTTCAAAATATTCAGCTGTGTGCAGTCGTCATTTTAAAGAATCGGATATCATCAGGACAGAAAATATAGTTTTGGCGGATGGAACAGTCCAAAATAATATACCTTTGAAATATCCAAAATTGAAAGAAAATGCTGTTCCCTCCATTTTCCCAAACATGAAAAAGCTATCCAAAATTTCGATGATATGGATAAGATCAAAGATAAATTTAATTCAAAAATGTGGATTTGAAGTTATTTGTGTTGTTACTGATAATCACCGAATTAATAGAGCAATGTTCAGGAAATTAGCAAAGGATTCATCAGAAAATTATTCTATTGCAAATCCATATAATCCTGATAAGAACATATATTTAACTTATGATGTTGTGCATATTTTCAAGAGTATCAGAAAAAATTGGATTAATTTTAAAAACCTAGACAAAACTTTTGTATATCCTAATTTTGACAATAATGATATTATTCAGTATGCTAAATTTGAAAACAGTCGTGCTGTATATCAATTGGAAAAAGAAGCTGTAGTTAAGAAAGCATATAAATTAAATTATAAAACATTACATCCAAATTCATTTGAAAGGCAAAATGTAAATTTTGTAGATAATTTATTCCATCACTCAACAATAGCTGCTATGAAAGAATTAAAGTTTAATGATGCTGCACACTTTTTGGAAATAATCAGGGATTGGTGGGATATTGTCAGTAATACAAGTGTAATAAAAGGAGAATTGAAGCGAAGCGAATTTTGTAAGCCTATTACCAATAAATATGATTATAAAGTACAATTTTTAAAAAAATTCCTGATATGGTTAGAAAAATGGCATAATCTAGAGAATAATAATGGACACCTGACACCAGAAATGTATACAGCTCTATATCAAAGCACGCCGACTCTACTTAATATAATTGAATATTCATTTAATCAATTTGACATTGAGTATGTATTGCCTGGAAAATTCACCACTGATAATTTAGAAAAACGATTTGACAATTATAGACTTTTATGTGGCTGCAATTACAATGTGTCATATGATGAAATTTTAAATGCTGAAAAGAAAATACGGCTGAAGCATATTTTCAATGAAAAGAAATCGTCATTTTCTTTAGCAGAAATTAAAACAAGGTTCCAAAACTGCTTAGAAAGTCAAGAAAATTTTGATTTCTTGGATACCAAACAAAATCCTGAAGTTTTGGATATATTCAATGAAGTATTTGAGACAAATTACTTAGCCAATTGTGACATTGAGGATAGTACTAAGACATATATCTGGATATGCTTCACACGCTATCTCTAAAAACCTAAACTGCGAGATATGCAAATCGCTAATAGTTAAAGAAAAAGGTTCATTAACAACACATGTTTATTTTAATCATTTGCAAAGAGGAGGACTGTCAATTCCAACCAGTTATGTACCAATCATATTCTACCATATGTGTGCCATTTTTGAATCTATTATTAATGTAGATAGATTGGAAATTTTCATCTTGAAAAGCAATAATCAAAAATTTATTTTGTGTCAATTAACCTTGCTCAGCATTCAGTCTGACCTTATATACAGTGAATTTTTTTTAACTTGCATCTGTGGCCGCAATTATGCAGATATTTTATCTAAGCTTTTGTCTATTTTTTCAAACATAATTTTGAATGATTATGTAAAATTGAAAAATAACAGTAAAACTGAAAGTAAATGTATTAAAAACAAACAGGTAACTCCACATTTCCAAGATGGGCCTGTTGGAACACAGTGTGCTGACACCAAAAAACGTAAACTAAATACTTTTAATTAGGTTAACTGCATTCGCGACTCATATATATCACGATTATTTCGTATTTTTAAATTTTTTATGGTACCCATTCACGTACAGGCGGACTGCAGGCAATGGACTGAAATTTGACCTGCAGTCGTGGCCTGCGATATAGACCATACACGTTCAGTTGTATACAAACGATGCGGCCTGCAGGCCATCGCCTGACAGTCCTAGAACTGCAGGTCGCCTCATTATTTGCCATACATCCACAGTCCGTCGCAAAAGTTTCGCAGTTCTTGCTTGTAGTGTGTAGACAAAAGAACAATAAAGCAGTGGTAAAATGTTAAGAAAAAAGAAACTTATTTTGTTACTTTTGATTTTGATATTAACTAATGAACGCGGAAAAAATGGCAAACGTTTTTGGGTGAAGGAATGGTTAAGAGATCGTGAAAATTTATCTCATATGAAACTCCTGAAGCGATTGAAAGATTCCAGCAGCGAAGATTTTAAAAATTATCTTAGGATGGACGAGGCTTCTTTCAGAAAATTATTAACTTTAGTTAAACCCCACATAAAACGACAGAATACAGTAATGAGAAAAGCCATTAGTGCTGAAGAAAGGTTAATAGTGACTTTGCGGTATCTGGCAACTGGACGTACATTTGAGGATTTGAAATTTTCTGCCATTATTTCTCCCCAAGCACTAGGAAAAATTATACCAGAAACCTGCGAATGGATTTACAAGGCGTTGAAAAAGGAATATATGAAGGTAAGTTCATAAAATTTTGGAATACAGTGCATAATATTTTAGAAAGAAATGGAATAGTTGAAGGAGATTGAAAGCCAAAATTTTTAGAAGCGTACATTTATAAAAGTACCTAGGTATTTATTTTTTAACCTAAATACCTCGCTAATATTCTTATTAAAAATTATGTATTTTATGCTTGCATTCCAAAATTTTCGCTTTTGTCGTAATTTGAAGTAATTTTTTATGTTTTAGTAAAATTTCAAAATAATATTTCAACTACGTATTTTATTGAAAAATGTATCCTTACATAAAAACTTAAAGGTGAACAACTTGTGTTATAGAAACGAATTTTAAATAAACTTTTGATTTCTATTGTCAAAAACATAGACAATAGGTAATAATGAACAAGTCGACAAGTAAAAACAAAACTTTAAGTATGTAGTCATTGAAGTTTCGTAAATTCATCGATTAAAAACCAGCAATTCAGTTAAAGATCCTTTAAGTTTCGACGTGTTGCCGCTTTCCTCCATTGTTTCAGGGGTAGTTTTATCAAGAGGTCTTATATAGTTTATATTTATGTCGAGGTTTTCTCCTTCTGCATTTGTGTACTGTGTTTCAGAAATAGTTGCTGAGGGTCGGGAAAGAGTGACATTTTGTTGCTGATTGTAAGTTGATGTGTGTTGCGAAGAAGTGAAAGTTTGTTGTTGCTGATTTGTTAATATGGGTTGGAAAGGAGAAGGAGTTAAAGGTTGTGGCTGTTGATTGTATTGAAGTTGCATTGGCAACATAGTATTATAATGAGATGAAACGCTATGTGCCGAATTTATACATATATGAGATTCCTCGCATAATTTCTTTTGAACACCAAGGAAGAGAAGACGGTGAAGTAATAATTCAGCATACATTTTCTGGTCGCTGTCCATTCGGCGCAGTTTATGGGCCACATTTCTCCAATACTGTCACATTCATCATTTTCTCTGTCCAACTTAGCGCAAATCCTTTGGATACTTTCTTCCTGTCCATACTTCTTTCTTTTTGCACTATTAGAAGATCTGGAAGTTGATGGACGTGAATAGGTTGATGACTGATGCGGTGTTTGTGGTGGTGATAGCTGATATATTTCAGACGGTGCTTGCAACGCATCTTCAGTAAGCGGTGAAAATTGAGTATCATGCTGGGTGACATCTTCCTGAAAGTACAAAATACAAAATGTATATTATAATTTTTTTACAGTTTCCAAAAACATCAGAGGAGTGGCAAGAAATAGCTTATAATATTGAAACCAGATGGAACTTTCCTAATTGTGGAGGATCTATTGATGGTAAACATCTGCGAATTGTTAAACCAGCCAACAGCGGGTCATATTTTTTAACTACAAAGACTATCACAGTATAGTTCTCATGGCCCTTGTTAATGCTGATTACGAATTCATATATGTTAATGTAGGCTGTAATGGGCGAGTTTCTGATGGAGGGGTCTTAGAATATACAAAATTTTACGATAAACTTATAGAAAAAAAGCTAAATTTGCCTTCTAATGACGTAACAAAGCATAATTTAAATTTCGTTTTTGTGGCAGATGATGCGTTTGCATTACATGAAAATATTTTAAAACCTTTCCCGGGAAACAATTTAACAAAAGAAGAATCTATTTTCAATTATAGACTTAGCCGTGTGCGCCGCACGGTTGAGAACGCGTTCGGTATATTAGCTAATCGCTTTCGAGTATTCCATACTCCAATTAATATGCAACCTGACAAAATTGACAAAATTGTACTAGCAGCTTGCGCGTTGCATAATTTTTTGAGACGTTCTAAAACTTCATATATAACGAGAAATGATGTTGACACCGAAATTATTGACACAGGGGATATAATAAGGGGAGACTGGAGAGCAGAAAGACCATTAGATAATTTACAACCAGGATATGGTCGTAATGCTTCACGTGAAGCCAAAGAAAATAGAGTGAATTATAAAAATTTCTTTAATACTGTTGGAAAAGTTTCCTGGCAAGAAAATTTTATTTAATCAATGTACCTATTATAATATGTATCTTACTTGATAATTTTGTAGAATTAAAGAATTTATTTTAGACAAGAAATAAAAAGATTTTATTTGATTTTTTTATTTGCAAAAAATTTCCTTACCTCATTATTGGCATCGTCACCCTCCGACTCCGACTCATCATCATTTGAAACTGACATCCTAGGTTCTTCCTGCGAAGCCGTAAAAAGCAGTAATTTATAATACCAAAGAGTTGGCTCATACAGCTCTTCTGTAGATGATCCACTTCTTTTTGATTTTAGAACTTTTTTGTGCTCCTTTCGAAAGGCACTTCTAATATTATTAATTTTCTTTTTTACCATATCCATCGAAGCATTTTTGTCTACGGTTTTGCAATAACTTATAAGTTTCTCATACGCCTTTGCCTTTTCTTTTCGATTTGAATACTGTTTTGACTTAATATTCCATAAACTTGGTAACTGTCGATAAATATCAATAAAACCAGTAACAAACGATGGCTGATTTAACGTCACATCAGACATTTTTTACCAAAACTGTGTACACAATTTTTAAATACAATGAAAGTCGCTATCGTACGACCCGGACTGACGATTAACCACCACACACGTACACACTTTGTGCAATCTTTGTAAACTGCAGGCACAGACCTGCCGGCCACCTGTACGTGTATGCTGAAATTTGGACTGACGGCCAGATCGTTCACAGTTCGGGACTGCAGTCCGCCTGTACGTGAATGGGTACCATTAGAGCTATTTCATATTTAGACGATTTGTATCGAATCGAACTGTCCTTTTTTCCAAAATTAAATTTAGTTACACGGAGACGGAGCACACAGCCGCTGGCCGCCGACGTTCACAGGTAGCACTACCATGCCGTCCGAGCGCGGTGTTGCCTTTCTTTCATCACGGCTCGTAGTTGACGTCGGATGTGGTTCCAGTCACCAGAAGAAGCAGTTGACGCATTCAAAAATGCCAGCAAACGACTGGAATAAGTGCTTCGAAAATTGGTTCGAGCGCATACAGATGTATATTAATCTTCGTGGAGAATGCTTCGAAAAACAATAAAGTCATTTAAAACTACCTACCGTGTCGTTTTATTTCCATATGCAAAACTTAAAAGACATCCCTCGTGTAACGGCCATTCCGGTAGTCATGCCAGCCTGCGTTTGATAATCGAACCCGATTTTGTATGTTGCGTTTATATTTTATTGAAGGGGCGATGTACGAGAAGTGCGAGGAAGTTGGGGGTGACTGTGTATAGAAGTCCATCGTATCCATAACGGGCGTTTGTGTCGGACATATTTCAAACGCACTTCCACTCTTCGGCGTGCGGATCTGACATCGCCAAATAATGCTCAACTCTCTGGCACACGGACGTTCTTTGAACGTACATGGTTTGTCCGGAAAGTAATAGGACTGAGTCGATTTAAAAAAATTTATTGAGCAAATCGTTACAATTCTTTAAAAACTTTCAAAATAGGCTCGTTCTGCGTCGATGCAGCGCTGCCAGCGCGATTTCCAAGCATTGAAGGCGTCACCGAAGGCATTCTCCGGAATAGCCTTGAGAGCCGCGGTGCATGCTGCTTGGTTCCCCTCTGTCGACTCAAAATGCTTGCCTTTCATCGGCCTTTTCAATCGAGGAAACAAAAAAAAGTCCGGGGGGCACATCTGGGCTGTAGGGCGGCTGCGGAAGCGTTGGGCGTTTACAGTATATTCAGATAAGTGATAGACCGGATGTAAACAAAAGGTTCGGGTGATTTTCACGCTAACGCCGCCATCTCGACGTAAAACATTAGCCCTCATTGGTCAATTCGCAATTAAATGCCTATGCCGAGCGGCAGAGCAGTCGTATCAAGGCAGAGTCACATTCAGGTTCAGACGTGTTACGTATGTCGTGTGCATCATTGCAATTTGATATTTCTTTGGACGTTTTCGTTTGTTATCTTATTAAGTTGTTGAGTTTGTCGTTGTTATTGTTATACCTTGTTATTGATTGTTATTGTTATCAACTGCTTGCGCAAAATGCCCAGTAGTACAGATACTGCCGATGAAGTTGTAAACTCCTGTAGTCCACCTAGGAAACGCTCTAAAAAAAGACACCTGAGTGCAGAAATGAAAGAGGTCACTTTGAATATATATAAGATCGAGCGCGAGGAGAACGAGGCATCAACTATCAAAGAAATTGTTGTGAAGGTTTCTCACAAAGTTGGGGTGTGTCGCGCCAGTGTTTAATGTGTTAAGACAATACAAAAAAAATCACACCTTTTCTGAGCCAATGACCAGTAAACATCGCAAAAGTATTGTTAAATCATTGGATGAAGCTGATAAGCATGCGATTAGGAGGAAAGTGCATGAATTCTTCTTTAGGAATGAAATACCTACTATAGATAAAGTACTGCAGGAGGTAAATGGAGATACAACGTTGCCAAATTTCAAACGATCAACTTTCCATGCGTTACTGAAGCATTTAAATTTCAAATGGAAAAAACGGGGTCGTAATAGTTTACTACTGGATAGAAAAGAAATTGTGCTATGGAGGAGGGATTATTTAACAAAAATTGGGAAATATAGAAATCAAAACAGGAAGATTTATTACCTTGATGAAACGTGGGTAAACGCAGGACACACTACAAGTAAAGTATGGGTTGATGATTCTGTAACTTCATCCAGGAGAGCCTTTCTAGATGGACTGTCCACCGGATTAAAAAATCCAGCAGGTAAATACGAGTAATAGACAACAATCGGATGTTTTTCAAACCTTGGGAACAAGGTTCTAAACATTAATTCCAGGGGGCAGATAAAACATATTACAAGTAACAAAACTTTTATAACTTTCGATAAAATGCGTGGATGTTTTATTGTCATTTTCATTTGTTAGAACTTTTTTAAGCCATGTTTTTATGTGTTTTCGATATTTCAATAATTTTTTAATATAATCTTAAAATATGTCGAATATTATAAACTTAAAAAAAGTTACTAAGTTTTATATTGTGTACCGTTCCTAATATTTCTAATCATTTTAATTCATACTTTAAGCTTTATAAAGTTATAATTTGTTAATATTAATATTTGCGCGTATTGCAGGTTCCTGATCATTCATTTTTATAACTTTAAATTAAATTGTGAAGCGCTGAGTAATCATACGACGTTCAATATTATTTCTTTCAATATGACTAAATAATCCCAATTATAGCAATCTGATACTCATGTCTCAATGTTTTTTCGCTGAATGTGATGAAAACATTTGAAAAAGGTTCGCTTATTGAAATAAATCTACACCAGTTAGTACTTCGATTTCCAGGTAAAGGGAAAAGGCTCATTATCTGCCATATTGGCATTGAGGATGGATTTGTTGTTGACGGTCTGTGGTGCTTTGAGTCTAAGAAAACTGGAGATTACCACGAGGAAATGAATGGCGAATCGTTTGAACAGTGGTTTTCAAAAATTTTACCGAACTTAGAGGAAAACGCAGTAATTGTGTTGGATAATGCGCCTTATCATTCTCGAAGAATGGAGAAGGCCCCAGCAACGGCTTCAAGGAAAGTTGATGTTCAAAATTGGCTCCGCTCGAAAAATATCAACTTTGATCAAGCAATGCTGAAAGCACAATTATTAAGAATTGTCAAGGATCACAAGGCGGAATATCAAAAATACGCCATTGACGAAATGGCAGCAAATCAAAATAAAACTGTGCTCCGTTTACCTCCATACCATTGCGAGCTCAATCCCATTGAGCTCATATGGGCAGAGGTTAAAAATTATATAGCTAAGCACAATACTACTTTTAAATTTTGTGACCTCAAAGGACTTTTCAAAGAAGCACTAGAATTAATAACAGCGCAAAAATGGGAAAACTGTATTAAGCACGTGAAAGACAAAGTTGAAAAGACAATGTGGGGACTGGACAATATTTTAGAGGAACAAGTCGAGCCATTCATTATTGACGTTGGTGCTTCAGGCAGTAGCGATGATGAAAGCTCATCAAGCTCATCTTTCCAATAAAAGATGTCGTTCATCAAATTCGGTAAGTTATAAGTAATTATAAAGCTACTGTATTTTTTAATTAATTATTGACATTTTTGAACCCATTTTGGCAAAACCTATTCAAGAATCTACTTTCTGACAATGTTCAACCATGCACATTTTTTTACGTTTTGAACGTTTTAATTTGGTTACATATTTACCTAGAAATCAAAAAATATACTAATGAATATTCTAAAAGCAATTTTAAGAGATATACGATTATTTTAATTTAGGCTAATTTAAACGCCATTTTGAGATTATATTCGACTGTATTTCACCAAACATCAGGCGGCATCCGAAGCTGGAAATCGAAGCGAAAATTTTGAAACCCTTATGTATATTTACATCATTATATATTTCTTACCCCACCCCCACATGATCCTATATCCATCACCAATCGTATACACATCGAATTGTGCTAATTTACTACAAAGTTACGCAAAGCAGCATATACTATCTAAAATATGTACTGCGTGACTCTTAATACGTCCCTGCCGAATGTTACAGCGTTCGATGATCACGTGGTCTTGTTTATGTCCGGTCTATCTCTTATCTGAATATACTGTAGATGCCTACCTTGGTCAGGTGGCTGTTCACAAGAAAGGCGATGTGAGCCGGGGCGTTGTCGTGGTGCAACATCCAGTCGGCTGCGATGTCTTGTCGGACCCGACTGACCCTTCGTTTGAGTCTCCTGAGCACTTCCACGTAAAACTTGGCGTCGACGGTTTGTCCAGGAGGAACAAATTCACGGTGGACGATGCCTTTGATGTCAAAAATGACAATGAGCATCGTTTTCACTTTGGATTTGCTCATTCTTCCCTTTTTTGGGCGAGGAGACGCCGTCGTGTGCCACTCGGAAGATTGCCTCTTTGTCTCGGGATCATACTCAAAGATCCACGACTCGTCACTTGTGATTACGTTATTCAAAGATTGGGGGTCACTTTCACACATGCTCAAATTTTCTCGGAAGAAAATGAGTCCTAGTACTTTCCGGACAAACCCTGTATATTGTCTTGATTGGGTTGGAACGACATTTTCATTTCCATGTGACGAAGAATTAGTTCGTTGAGAAAAAGGAAGGGAATGCATTGAAATTTGAAAAAATATTGAAAAATCAAGTAGATTGATGGCTAAAAGGTGAAATCGAGTCACCGTGTTCTGGCAATTTCGTTTCCGCCACCTTTTAAAATCCTCGACAAGTCCTTGTTTCTCATTTATGTCGGTTTGTCAATCCGTGGGCGTTGTATATTATTGCGTCATAAGTACTGAGTCAATCTACTTGACGACATAAAACCAGTCGCCCGAGACCTTCCGTGAATCCTAGCACTATAATGACATCTAATTCTGAAGCTACGCTCCCGGTTTACCTAGAAATTAAGCTTCCATCTAGGCCATAGACAATTTTTGGAAATTTTGTATTGTCGTTTTTTGCCAGAATCTCAAAAAAGAGGCACTTTCAAACTGAACGAGAAAAATCTGCACACTTGCTGTGATGACGCCTTGTATCTAAAGTATATATTTTTTCTCAGGTAAGTTCTGAGTGCTGCTCGGTTACAGAAATCTGACTGCCAATATATTCAGGTATAGTATGAACTCCTTAATATTATGTATACACGATCTCGTGTCAATCACCTTTTGCGTGAGTGTAATAACTACCTACCTTTTGATCCCGGGTATTACATAACACGTGGCTCCGTGAAGAATATAATCTGTGATTGACAAATAGGTCTTGTGAAAAAATGCTCTAAAAGCAGCACAAACTAAATGGCCATAAAATTGTTCAATAGATTACCGTATTCTCTGAAGACCTTGCTACTTCGATTATTTAAGAACATAGTGAAAACTATGTTGAAATAGAAGGCTTACTATTCTACGAATGAGCATTTAATGGAGTCCATATTGACAAGCCAAGTGATGTGCTATACTACAACTGTTTAAAACTGTAATGACTCATACGCGTGATCAACACGTGATCAGAGCTCGATCCCGGCATCCTTCTAGTACAGCCGTATAGCGTACGACATATGTCGTTTCTGTGGCTTTGCGGTGGTCAACAGCACAGACAGAGATGGAAATAATGGCTGATTGTTCTCCGCCGGTAGAACCAATGAAATCAAAGACGCGCCTCGACCGGCAGACTCATAGGCGTCGGCAACGCATTGGAACGTGTTTCGTTGAGCGATCGCATATTGTGTGTTTTTATAAGAATTGTTGTGGTTTCTGTGGTTACTGTTTTGGTTATACTTAACCATGGAGAGTACAAATGGCACGAGTAGAAGTACTGAAAGCCAGGGAACAAGTAGACGGCTTCGTAAAGCACTGAAGAGGGACGCGAAAGAAATCGTGCTCAACGTGTTCAATTATCTGAACAGAACTATGTCGCAGGGAGATGCACTCGCGCGTTGTGAAAGTATGACAGGCGTTCCAGAGTGGACGATTTGCAGGGTGGTGCACGAAAAGAAGAAAACTGGAGCTACTACTGATCCAAAGTTTAATTTGAAGGGACGAAAGGCCGTTAAATTGGATGACGATAGCAAAATGGCGTTAAGGCGAACCGTACATTCATTCTTCTTTAGGAATGAGATACCAACCCTCAAGCCTGTACATGCAGTGATCAAGGAAAATGAAATTATACCCCGAATGAGCGTCGAGGTAATGAGGAAATCCCTGCACGAAATTAATTTTCGTTACGAAACGCGTAATCGGAAGTCAGTATTGATAGAGAGACCTGAAATAGTCGCCTGGCGTCGAAAATACCTACGCGAAATGATTGAATATAGGCGACAAAGCAGAAAAATCTATTATTTGGACGAGACATGGGTAAATGCAGGTCACACAGTTAAAAAAACCTGGATAGACACAAACGTAGTGAGTAACCGACAAGCAAGCATTGAAGGTTTGTCAACAGGTCTTCGTGGACCGTCAGGGAAATGTCAAAGATTGATTGTAACTCATATTGGAAGCGATAGTGGCTTTTTAGAAGAGTGTGACTTGATTTTCGTCTCTAAGAAAGGAGGTGATTACCATGACGAAATGAATGCCATTTGCTTCGAGAGCGAGTTGAGCCCAACTCTGTGATCGTCATGGATAATGCTTCCTACCCTAGTCGTCAAGCCGAACGTGTACCGACTATGGGATCTCTAAAAAGTGACATGCAGCAATGGTTGCGCGAAAAAGGAATCCCGTTTGACGATTCATGTGTCAAAGCGGAATTGTATGAAAAAATTAAACAGCACAAACCTGCGAACATTAGTTACGTGACTGATGAGATGGCCCGCCAATGTGGTGTCACTGCGCTGCGGTTACCGCCCTACCACTGTGAACTGAACCTAATAGAGCTCATGTGGGCTCAAGTGAAGGGTTATATTGCGCGCCATAACACAACCTTCAAATTACCAGGCGTTAAGGTTTTACTTGAGACTTCCATACAGCTAGTAACGCCCGAAGCTTGGCAGAATGCTATCCGTCATGTTGTGAAGGAAGAAACAAAAATGTGGCAGCTTGACCACCACATCGACACCATCATAGAGCCAGTTATAGTCAATTTCAACGAGGAAAGCGATAGCGACAGTTTATTACTGTCAGATGTAAGTGGAAGCGACGATGAATAAAGGTAATTCCCAAATTTTTGACTTACAATATGTTTCAAACCACTCTTTATTAAGCATGTGACAAATCTAGTTCACCCATGTTAAACATTCATACCCCGCCTATGAACAGCCGACTACTGGTAGTTAAGTGATGTTCACGTGAACAGTCATTACAGTTTTAGATAGTTATAGTATAGTATCTCTCTTTTTTGAGTTGTGTTTTTAATCTCTCCTTTCTTATGATTTTAAATAACTTCTATATGATTTCACTCAACTTATTCATGCTTTGCTGTCATATTTTATGGTTTTGTTTTAATATGTTGTGCAGGTGTGATCTTAATTTCGTTGTTTTCAAAGTGTTATACTGGCTATGTCACAGCATGTATTTTTCTGATATGATTGATACCATCAACTGATGGTCTTAGCTCTTAGCTAATAAAGACTATTGTCATTATTATTTCTAACGTAGCCGGGGCTATGGATATAATTTCAACAACGCAACGGTCTAGGCTTGTTAATACAGGGTGGCCAATATACAGGGTGGCGCATCGAAAACGAAACAGACGCATTTACTGGCAGCGCAGTTTTTTTTTGAGAAACGCTCAGACCAGTCGATTTTGTTTTCGAGGGGGACACAAGCGGGGGTGACACCACCCCCAAAATCTTAAATGAAAAGTGGGGTCGAGTGATACCTTATTTTAAAGGTCTTTCAATTCCCTTTATAATGATGTAAAATACATGAGCTTCAGTTCAGCAGTTTTGAAAATTTGGTGATGTCAACTGGCCACCGAGGTCACCGGATTTAACGGCTCCTGACTTTTTTATGGGGATTTTTGAGAAATAGGGATAATGACAACAAACCAAGTACTGCGTAGGAGCTGAAGAACAATATTACGGAAACGATTGAAAATACTCCTTCCGGTATCTACGAAAAATTGATGGAAAATATAATAAGATCAAGATACATAATTTATAAGTTTTAATCAACATTCACCATACAAATTTGTTCCCTTATAATCTGTCTAAACTCAAATTCGTCCCAAGTAAATGTACTTTCAAGATTTACCCTTTTTCTCGGATGGTCGGAAGCCACGAAACTCACGTTCGAGCGTTTCCAAGGAAGGAATGACGAAATCCGGCTACCGACGACAGCAGGGACGACCAAGCTAATTAAACTATTAAACACAATGAAAGTTTCTATTGCTCGCCTTTCTGCACGTTTGAAATATTCAAGAGTACAGACTGGCAGACATGACAGGAACAGGGATGTAATAAGGGTCTAAGGGCCGCATCGTCAGTCGTTCCTGCCATGTTCTACTGTTCCGTGTCAGTAATTGCATCAAATTGTTCATGCGTTTGATTGATATCATCTGTTATATCAGCCTAAAATTTCCTACAACTCAAAAAGGAGAACAGCCTCACAATAGGAGAGTGCTGACTTTGACATGGAACACTAGAAATCTAGAAATGCCTCAGCGCCTTAAAGTCGTGCTACAATTATCGTAGGAAAGACTGACGATACAGCACTTAACTACATAGAAAGTAAAAGGTGACAACTTTTTTTATATGGAAGCAGCCGCGCAGGCAGAAGCCTAAATGCCGGAACACATGAGTCTCACCATAAGACTGGATGAGTTTACTCCACAATCGCGTGACGTAAGCTAGGAGATCCCCTGTGGATCGTTGGTGCCAGAAACCATCCTTCCTGTCGCTAATCAAGCTGTGACGTTCGAGGTAGTCCAGAAGCTCGCGATTTTTGCACCTGTCCATCACCTTGCTTATAACAGAAAGCAGAGCTATAGGCCTGTGTTGTAAGGGTCGTTCTTAGATCCTTTTTTTGGATGGGTAGCGCATGAACAAATTTCCAGCTTTCTGGGAAGGTGCGGGATTCATAAGAGACGCGAAAGAACTGGAGCAAGTTCCGTTCCACACTTCTTCAGTACAATGGCAGGAATCAAGTCCGGACCAGAAGCTTTGTTGTTGTCGAGCGACAAGAGCACTTGTCTTACGGTCTTATACCTGAATATTACCTCCGGCATCGTGTAGGGAACCCTTTGAATTGACGGCGCTTGCGCGTTGTGGGAACGTCCATGGTGGCGTTGGCAGCAAAGATCTTGGCTAGCACCTCCGCTTTGGCCTTTGAGTCGAATACAATCATTCCATCCTGACACGTAAGTGCTGGAAGGCTACTGTGTTTGAAGTTCTTTTCAATCTGCTTGGCCAGCGTCCAGAAAGACCGACTGCCATTGCGCTGCGACATTACCCTGAGCCTAACTTTTATATCATGCTGGTTTTTGGCATTGCGAACCGCTTCGTTATATTTGTTTCTGGACTCGATGTCGACTGGTCTATTCTCTACAGTGGAGTTTTGTAAGAAGATTCTGTGTGCCTTGGTCATCTGCTGGCGAGCAGTGTCATTCGATTTGTTAAACCAGCCGTTGGGCCCTGGTTTAGGCGCTTTCACTGTGTGAGGGCTGTATTCCTCCATTCCGACATGGATAGTTTCGGTTATCGAAGAGCAAACAGCCGACGCATCCGCGTCAGTGAAACAGACATCTCTCCAAGGAAAGATAGAGAAGAAGTCTCCGAGCCCCTCCCAGTCGGCATGTCCGTAATGCCAAGGTTTGATACCTCTACGAGTTTCTGCTGCCACAGCGGGTTCAGACCGAAACCTAACCTCCACAACACGGTGGTCTGAGTTACTCAGGGGGGACAGGCCAGCAGTGCTGTAAGGGACAGGAGCGTGGTCAGAAAGAGATCCAGCAGGCTACTGGCGTGTGACGCGGCGCGGGGGAAAAAGTAGGACTCGTAACCAGCTGGGTCAGCCCTTGAGTAAGAGCGAACGCTTCGACTGCACGACCTGCAGGAAGTCTATCTCAGTTGAGGCGAAGCCACAGAATGTCCTTCCGGTCTGATTCCAAAGAAACATCTCTGGGGCAGGAAAGACTGCTGCGGACAAAAGCCACAATTCCCCCGTTCTTTCTCAGATTGGAGTGCACCTCGTAGTTTGGCAAGTTAAGATGGTTAATCGGTGCAGACTCTGAGATTTTTGTCTCCGCCAAGAAAAGCATGGCGGGACGATTGGATTGCAGGTAGTGACGATCAGCATCAATGTTGCTGTTAATCCCACAGATGTTCGAAATCGATTGAAATGGTAGTTCCGCAAGCTGTTGTGTTCCTTTGCGGGATTCTTGTTTGAAACTGTGATAGGGTTGAATGAGTGAATGAAAACACGAAATTAGAGGCATACCGGCCACGATAAGGAGCCAGCGCATAGGCCACTCAGACGGGCCCTTGCGCACCTCCACACTTCCTAGACCTCAAGCCTCGCCATTCTAGCGAAGTTGAGTATGGCCTTGTGTCCAAGCTCCTTAATGTCCTGGTGGCCCAAAGTGATGGACCCCAGTATAGCCTGCCTGTAGTAGCTAAGAGCTTCGCAGCGACACAGAACGTGCGCCGAGATGTGATAAGAAATGTTTATTTTTTGTGCGGGTGTTGGCGGAGCAATAATTCCGCCCCTGATGTTTCGTCGGCCTGGCTGACAAACGACTCGGCTCAGCAACTGGCCGTAGTTGTCGAGGCCTCCAATGACCACCATTCCGGCTAGGCTTATTGATCGTCCGTCGTTCAACCTGTTGCCTAGTGAAAGTTCAATGCACCTGCCACCGTACAGCCGACGATGTAGACGTATTATTGCATCACCGCGTGAAAAATTCATCATGCTTAATGAGGGACACGTTATCTAGCCACCGGCCCCGGAGCGGTTGCCGGGCGATGTCCGGAGAAACCGGACCATTATCATCTGCTGATGGCGTTGTCGCTTGGGGTATACTCGCTCGGATTCATTCGCGTAGGCTGAAGCCTAGATACCGGGGCCTCGCGGTTGCCATAAGAAGCTTAACTTTGAACTGCCTAAGAATATACCCCGTTCTTAGTCCGTTTACGCCCAGACAAAGCACAACGCGAGATTGTACAGGTCCGTATTTTCCTCAATGGTCTAGGAATTTATTTATTTATTTACCCTCCTACAAACACATACAAATGTATTTAAATGTACACGATTAAGCTGACTTGGTTGGCGGTTGTTACCATTTTTATTTGGTAGTCCGTCGGGGACCTTCGGTACCGGCTCGTGTCTAATCGCCGTGGCCCGAGTGGGCGCTGCGACTATTATGTGGGCTTGTTGTTGGCGATGTCTTCTTTAATTCACTAACGCTCTAAAAATGAATATTTCAGCCGCAGTAAAGAATCAACGTTGGCGGATTTTGGTTCTTGACATCCTTTACGATCGGTTACGATGCCTAGAGTATGGAAACCTGTACGATTTCGTCAACTTAGTGAGTTTGATAGGGGCCGTATAGTGGGACTTCGGGAAGCTGGACTTTCTTTTCGGGCAATTGCAGTTAGAGTGCAAAGAAGTGTGCTGTGGTTAGGTGTTGTCAGACATGGTTTCGAGAAGGCCGTACGCAAAGAGCAAGGGGCACTGGACGCCGCCGTAGAACAACAGACCGTGAAGATCGCCGCCTAAGATTATTGGCCTTAAGGGACCGTTTCTCCACTACTAGGTCCATTGCAAATGAATGGTTTGCAGAACACGGAAGACCTATTGGCATGCGAAGTGTTTACCGACGAATAAGAAGTTTTGGCTTGTTTTCATACCGGCCACACTGCGTCCTCCCTTTAACTCGAGAACACCGACGTAATCGCCTTGAGTGGTGCAGACAACGGTCACTCTGGGATCAGGAATGGAACAGTATTGTCTTTAATGACGAGTCTCGATTTTGTTTAGGCATGCACGATGGTCGTGCCAGGGTTAGAAGGCGACATGGTGAAAGGAGGAATCAACAGTTTTTTGTTGAAAGACATGTTCATCACATTGTTGGAGTTATGGTTTGGGGTGCTACAGCTTATGGTTCCAGGTCACCTTGAATCTTTATCAGAGGTAACATGAACGCGCAGCGTTATATCCACGAAGTTCTAGAACCCCATCTTGACACCCAGGCAGATCCAACTTTCCAACAAGATAATGCCCGACCACATGTTGCAAGAGTCACAATAGACTTCTTTCAACATAATGATGTCACATTGTTTCCATGGCCACCAAGATCTCCCGACTTATCCCCAATTGAGCACGTGTGGGATATGATGGGTAGGAGATTGCTCAATTTGCAACGTCCTCCTCAGACTCTAGAAGCACTTCGAGAGGAATTGGTGGTTGCCTGGAATGAGATACCACAGGAGGACATTGACCACCTGATCAGAAGCATGCCTAGGCGCGTTGAAGAATGCGTAGCACATCAGGGTGCATCCACACATTATTAAAGGTCAAAGGGCTTTAAAGCAGTGCATGTCAGTATATTAGTCATAGCATAAGACGATTAGGTATATCAAGTGCCCCAGACGCTCAGTCCAGGAATGTTTACCTTAATTTGAAAATAGTTTAAATAAAAGCAAAAAATTATATTTGGGAGGTTTAAATTAAATTTTTTTAATAAGATTTTTCACGTCTGGTTTTGGTAACGGTCTAGGAAAAGTCACGCGTCGCCACCGATGCTGAATACGCAAGCCGGAAGAGTCAGGTTCGATCCGCTTCTGAAGATGTAGTCCACTGGGGATGGAGATACGTCAAAAATTGACAATCACCGATGTGACATGTCGGCTGAACTACCCGAGAACAATGAATCGTTTGTACGTTGGCCGCGAAAGCCTCACACAATCAGTAACCTCGATTTGCACCCTGAATCGATAAGGCATTTTCTTTAATCCTCATCGGGAGCAGACACGATGGAAAAAATCGCGTGAACGCTTTCATTAATCACGAAATTGGAAAAGCGAGGATATTAAAAGTTTTTGATTAATGACACTGTTATTTCCTTGAGATGTAATTAATACAACGGTAACGAACTATGAGTTATGTATATGTGGAGCTATTCCGGACTTGAAAATTCGAAAGCACTGAGAGCGTTGTAAATGAAAATTAAATGAATTCTCATGTTGCAGGCGACTTAGATATTGTATAGGGTGTTCCTTAATGATATGCGAATATTTGAGGGTGTGTATGTACATGAAAAATTAAGGTTAGTTTGCTTTATAAACTATGGTCCAAAAATGTTTGCTTACAAAAACTCGGGGTCTTGAAGTATTAGGAAAAAAATGGAAATTAATTAATATTTTCAGAACCGCTTCAGAAATTTCACTGATATTTAGTACGTAGATAAAGTTAATAAAGTTACATATTTTTAATGCAATAGTTTTTAGCTGCAAAGGCAACTGTTGTTGAAGAAAATTGAGGTAAGTTTGTCCGTCAAGTCGTCCCGGTAAGAATAATGGGCCAATGAAGTGGTTGCCAATAATTCCTGCCCATACGTTAACTGAAAGTTGGTGTTGGAAATGTGTTTCGGTTACGGCATAAGGATTTTCTTCTTCCCACAAATGATTGTTGTGGAAATTCTGAAAGGCATTTCAAGAAAGATTAGCTTCGTCCGTGAACAGAATCATTGATTCAAATTGCGGATTTTGTCTAGTTTTTTGAAGAGACCACTGACAAAAGGTCACACGCCTTGGAAAATCAATGGAAAGTAATGCCTGTACTATCAAAATATGATAAGGATATGACAAAAATTCATTAAAATTCTCCAAACAATTTGATGGCAAATATTTTTGTGTCTAGCGATCTTCCTCTACTCATTTCATGATGTTCTTCGACTTGTGCAGCACTGCTTCTTCAATTTCAGGTGTTCTCACACTTAGTGGTCTACCTTCAGATGTTCCTTTTCGGACAGAACCAGTTTCAACAAGACGACGATGAATATTAGAAAAGGTTCGACTATCTGGTAAAGCACGATCGGGATATCTCTGGTGATAAATCTGTCTGGCTTGCTCACCATTACCGTCGACAAGGCCATACACGTAATGCATTTCCGCCATTCTTGCATTTGAATAATTCGCCATTATTAACAAGATTGTAAAAACTATATAATGAAAAGATTAATTTTTTCGGCAATAGGGCGGTTTTTATTTTTTACTCAAAAACGGCGCGTTGAAGGAAAGCAACTCAAGAGAGTTTATTTGTTTTAAATTGAACGGGGAATTCAAAAATGATTTTTGCATTGAAAAATATGCAACTTTATTAACTTTCCACTACGTACTAAATATCAGTGAAATATCTGAAACGCTTCTGACAATATTAATTAATTTCCATTTTTGTCCTAAAACTTCAAACACCCCGAGTTTTTGTAAGGAAACATTTTTGGACTATAGCTTATAAAGCAAACTGACATTAATTTTTCATGTTGATTCACACATTTAAATATTCGCATATCATTAAGGAACACCCTGTATAGGCTATTTTCAAAGTTGAGTCATTTATCTTAACTGCTTGTAGGACTAGTCAAAATAAGTTGTTATATCAAAAAATCACCTATATAAAAGTTGCATAATATTATTAAAAATTATTTAAAAAATTCTTTTACTATTTCTTTTATTATGCAACCTTTTATATAGATGATTTTTTGTATATGTGCAATTTTATTAACTTCCACCACGTTCTAAATATCCGTGAAATATCTGAAACGCTTCTGAAAATATTAATTAATTTCCATTTTTTTCCTAAAACTTCAACACGCCGAGTTTTTGTAAGGAAACATTTTTGGACTATAGCTTATAAAGCAAACTGACATTAATTTTTCATGTTGATTCACACATTCAAATATTCGCATATCATTAAGGAACACCCTGTATAGGCTGTTTTCAAAGTTGAGTCATTTCTCTTAACTGCTTGTAGGACTAGTCAAAATGAGTTGTTATATCGAAAAATCACCTATATAAAAGTTGCATAATATTATTAAAAATTATTTAAAAAATTCTTTTACTATTTCTTTTATTATGCAACTTTTTATATAGATGATTTTTGTTTATAAACTCCTTTTGACTAGTCTTACGAGCAGTTAAAACAAACGACTCAACTTTGAAAACACCCTATAATAAAAGATAAAGTTAAAGGTTGAGGACAATAGATGAAACGTCATATTGAAATTCTAATTACGCCATCTTGTAGAGGAAAAAAGTGGCAACGTTAATTATTATTATTTAGATGCCCCATCTCATATAAAGTTAGGAAGAAATATAAACGATTTTGCAAGTTTGTGCGTCATTTTCTTAGTTATCGAAATGCGCAACTTTTTAACCGACCTTCAGTTTATTGTTGCATAACTTTATGATTCGATAGAACTTTTAAAATTAATGCATAAAGTCTATATAAACATGGGTCGAAAAATGCGTGGCTTCCGAAATACAGGGTGTTTAAATTTACTTTCTAAAATAGTTTTTTTTTAAATAGTTCGAACAATATTTGATGTATAACAGTGAAAATTGGTATACAAGGGTTTTTTGGTACGACAAAACTAACCATGGTCATAGTTTTACTGTAGCCGCTAGAGGGCGCTCTCTACTGTACCTGTAGTGTATTAAAATGACCGAACATTTTTTCTTAGCGCAATTTTTTGCTTTTTGAATAAAAAAACTGATTCTTCGCACTTTTCAACATAAAAAGCTCTCTTGTGAATTTTCGTTATAGTTAGCCTTTTTTGAGATATTTCGATTTTTAAGGTTCCATGCGTTTTTAATTATTTATGATAAAATAACGTTAAAAAGTCAGTATCTCGATAATTTTTAGAAGTAGGCTGTCCCTGCAAATATTTTTGAAATTGAAAGCAGAAAGGTTAAACGTTTGCCTGCAAGGTTAAATGCTGCGACCTTCTTGGAATTTTTAAAGGCTGAACATGCAAATATGTGGGATGATGTTATGTTAGATTTAAGAAGATTGGCCTGGATCCAGCTTGATGGTTGTCCAGCTCATTATTCGAGAATAGTTAGAAACTGGCTGGACGAAAATTATCCAGAAAGATGGATCGGCCGTGTAGGACCAGTCGCCTGGCCTCCACGATCCCCTGACCTAAATCCATTAGATTTCTTTGTGTGGGGATTTCTAAAAGAAAAAGTTTACCAGACTCCCGTAACCACAAGAGATACGCTAATAGACAGAATCAGGAATGCATGTGATGAAATAAGGCCTTATTTGAATAATGCTATACCACGTTCGATCATTCGTAGATGTGAATTGTGCATTGAACAATTGCGTTTACATTTCGAGCAACTACTTTAGATTTTGTATGTTTGTCCTAACTATCCAATAGCATTTCAGTTGTAAATAATTAATTTAATTTGTTAAAAATAATATTGGAAAATTAAACAAATTAATATTCTGTTTTTTGTGTTTATTTGGAGTTAGGAATTATTGCTGTGTTTAAAAACACAATCTAAACGATCATCTTAATTACTTGTAATGCCCAAATCGAAAATGTAAAAAAAATATTATTTTCCCATAAATAATTAAAAATGCATCGGACCTTAAAAATTGAAATATCTTAAAAACGGCAACTATAACGAAAATTCACCAGAGAGCTTTTTTATGCTGAAAAGTGCGAAGAATCAGTTTTTTTATTCAAAAAGCAAAAAATTGCACTAAGAAAAAATTTTCGGTCATTTTAATACACTGCAGGTACAGTAGAGAGCGCCCTCTAGCGGCTGCAGCAAAACTATGCCCATGGTTCGATTTGTCGTACCAAAAAACCCTTGTATACCAATTTTCACTGATATACATCAAATATTGTTCGAAATATTTAAAAAAAACTATTTTAGAAAGTAAATTTAAACACTCTGTATTTCGGAAGCCACGCATTTTTCGACCCATGTTTATATAGACTTTATGCATTAATTTTAAAAGTTCTATCGAATCTTAAAGTTATGCAACAATAAACTGAAACACCCTGTATAAAAAGAAGCCTGACGGGTCCGTCTAGGAGGCTTACAACCCGGCGGCATTGAGGAAAATCGTACAACAGGGGTAAATTATGGATAGATGAGAGTCAAATCACAAACTGCCCGCCGATTTGGCTTGATTCAGTTAGGAAACACAATGTTTTCCAAACCTATTTGCTGCACTTATTTTCCCATGCTATATTATACTATGGAAAATTACAAGTTTAAAGCGATGCAATTTGGGTTTATTACTGAATTTTCTCAGAGCTCGCTTTATGTAATATGTATTTACCTTTGCAATTGCAATACAAATATTTACTCAGGCATATGTTTACATATTCCATGCACATGTGTATGCACAGAGGACATATGAACTATGAATATCTGCTGTACGTGATATGAAATTATGGGATTCTGTATTCAAAGTTACGATGTCTAAATTAAATGGTTATTTGTTCGTAATGTCATAACTCACGAACTATTTGACTTATTTGATTATTGTGTTTGATCTCTAACTACAAAAGTGAAAAAAAGTTAAGAGTGTTAATATGGCGGGTTAAAAGCTAACAAAAAATTCTACTTTTATGGCGCTCATACAATTTTCAGCTCAACATCATGTTTTTGCTCGCTGATTTCAAATATGGGATAATCTATGAGGAAATAAAAACCCATCCCGTTTTACTTTCAAAATACGCTCCTGAAGTTCCTGTAATTTTACATTGATTATACGTAGTATATCACGAGAGAAATTCTATCGCATCATAGAGTTATTTGAAGAATATTCTTGTTGATATCCTTATTTAATCTCATCAGTGGCATACAAATTTACACCCTGTATATTGCTAATGCAAAATTTCCGAACCTATGCTTGTGGGATCTTTTTTCTATATACTTTCTATACTAGAAAGTTTTCTGAATCACCTTTTTTACACCGAAGCTGCCGCGCAGGGAGAAGCCTAAATGCCAGAGCACCACGGTCGCAATGGGGATCTTAAATAAACAATTTTGTTTGTTTCACAATCTCGATATCCTAGGGTCCAAGGACGGGTCGTATCGATCAGTCCTGGATGTGGACTGGATTGATCGTCCAGAAAAGGAGGTCGTTGAAATGTAGAGGAACAGCGTCGGTGCCAGGACGATCTCTGGGGAACACCCGCGTTGACGTATCGGCCAGTTCTGGGCGTACCAAGGTCAACACGGTTGGGATGGACGGCCAAAGTCAGGCGGATCTTGTGAGGGTCGGTCGTGAATCCTTTTTTGGGATAGATTGGACATGGCCAAATTTCCAGTTTTCTGGGAAGATGCCGGATGCATAAGGTATCTTGAAGAGCCGCGAAAGAACTGGAGCAAGATCCGTTATATTTGTTTCTGGACTCGACGTTGACTTGTCTGTTCTCTACAGTGGGGTTTTGTAAGAAGGTTCTGTGTGCCTTGATCTTCTGCTGGCGAGCAGAGTCACACGATTTGTTAAACCAGCCGTTGGACCCTGGTTTAGGCGCTTTCACTGTGTAAGGGATGTATTCCTCCAATCCAACGTGGATAATTTCGGTTATTGAAGAACAGACAGTCGACGCATCCGCATCAGTAAAACAGACATCTCTCCAAGAAAACCTAGAGAAGAAGTCTCTGAGCCCCTCCCAGTCGGCATGGTCCATAATGCCAAGTTTTGCGGCCTGTACGAGTTTCTGCTGCCACAGCGGGTTCTGGCCGAAACCTAACCTCCACAACTCCGTGGGGATCGATCAGTCCTGGATGTGGACTGGATTGATCGTCCAGAAAAGGAGGTCGTTGAAATGTAGAGGAACAGCGTCGGTGCCAGGATGATCTCTGGGGAACACCCGCGTTGACGTATCGGCCAGTTCTGGGCGTACCAAGGTCAACACGGTTGGGATGGACGGCCAAAGTCAGGCGGGTCTTGTGAGGGTCGGTCGTGAATCCTTTTTTGGGATAGATTGGACATGGCCAAATTTCCAGTTTTCTGGGAAGGTGCCGGATGCATCAGGTATCTTGAAGAGCCGCCAAAGAACTGGAGCAAGATCCGTTATATTTGTTTCTGGACTCGACGTCGACTTGTCTGTTCTCTACAGTGGGGTTTTGTAAGAAGGTTCTGTGTGCCTTGATCTTCTGCTGGCGAGTAGTGTCACACGATTTGTTGAACCAGCCGTTGGACCCTGGTTTAGGCGCTTTCACTGTGTGAGGGATGTATTCCTCCATTCCGACGTGGATAATTTCGATTATCGAAGAACAGACAGTCGACGCATCCGCATCAGTAAAACAGACATCTCTCCAAGAAAACCTAGAGAAGAAGTCTCTGAGCCCCTCCCAGTCGGCATGGTCCATAATGCCAAGTTTTGCGGCCTGTACGAGTTTCTGCGGCCACAGCGGGTTCTGGCCGAAACCTAACCTCCACAACTCCGTGGGGATCGATCAGTCCTGGATGTGGACTGGATTGATCGTCCAGAAAAGGAGGTCGTTGAAATGTAGAGGAACAGCGTCGGTGCCAGGACGATCTCTGGGGAACACCCGCGTTGACGTATCGGCCAGTTCTGGGCGTACCAAGGTCAACACGGTTGGGATGGGCGGCCAAAGTCAGGCGGGTCTTGTGAGGGTCGGCCGTGAATCCTTTTTTGGGATACATTGGACATGACCAAATTTCCAGTTTTCTGGGAAGATGCCGGATGCATAAGGTATCTTGAAGAGCCGCGAAAGAACTGGAGCAAGATCCGTTATATTTGTTTCTGGACTCGACGTCGACTTGTCTGTTCTCTACAGTGGGGTTTTGTAAGAAGGTTCTGTGTGCCTTGATCTTCTGCTGGCGAGCAGAGTCACACGATTTGTTGAACCAGCCGTTGGACCCTGGTTTAGGCACTTTCACTGTGTGAGGGATGTATTCCTCCATTCCGACGAGTATAATTTCGATTATCGAAGAACAGACTGCCGACGCATCCACGTCAGTGAAACAGACATCTCTCCAAGGAAGGCTAGAGAAGAAGTCTCTGAGCCCCTCCCAGTCGGCATGGTCCATAATGCCAAGTTTTGCGGCCTGTACGAGTTTCTGCTGCCACAGCGGGTTTTGACCGAAACCTAACCTCCACAACTCCGTGGTCTGAGTTACCCAGGGAGACAGGACAGCAGTGCTGTAAGGGACAGGATGCGTGGTCAGAAAGAGATCCAGCAGGCTACTGGCATGTGACGAGACTCGGGGGAAAAAGTAGGGCTCGTCACCAGCTGGGTCAGCCCTTGAGTAAGAGCGGACGCTTCGACTGCACGACCTGCCGCCTCGGTCTCGTTTGAGCCCAACCAAAGCTCATTATGGACATTGAAATCACAGAGAAGAACTACCTCTGAAGCGGGGTGATTGATGTTCAGAACGTCGATCTGGACGGCGAGGTATTCGAGTAGGCCATCCCAGTTATGGTCCGAGGGAGAGCGATAAATGCAGCAAATAAATTTGGGGCCACAGAATATCCTTCCGCTCTGATTCCAAAGACACATCTCTGGAGCAGGAAAGACTGTTGCGGACAAAAGCCACAACTCCCCCGTTCTTTCTCAGATTGGAGTGCACCTCGTAATTCGGGCAGCTAAAATAGCGAATCGGTGCAGACTCTGAGATTTTTGTCTCCGCCAAGAAAAGCATGCCGGGACGATCGGATTGCAAGTAATGATGAACAGCATCAATGTTATTAATCCCGCAGATGTTCGTAAAACAAATGTTCTTCCCTCGAGTCCACCCTCAACCCGGACATTCCGAGAGTGGAATGACCCTGTATATAAACCCTCTAGTTAACTGAAGTATTACTGATTAAACTAAATGACGAAAGAAAGTGATTGTTGAGTGATGATCGAGTAGTATAAAAACCGATAGGAAAAATGTAATTGCGTTTCATTTCACATAACATCGTCAATAAAATAAAGATAGAAAATCTGTAATTTTCCAACCAGTTGGGTATGTAGATTGTCAGGAGCGGATGAAGAATGACAAAAAGGCATGCAAGCGCGAAGAACGTGCATCAAATACCGCTCCCGTTTCCCCTCTCCCCCTCTCCTCTATCGCAATGTACATACAACAGTAATTAATCATTGTTTAAAACAGCATGTTTTACGTCCAAACAGCGATTCGTATTCTATTGACGATTATGATACAGTCGATGTAGGCATATATACTAAAACTATCTAAAACTGTAATGACTCATCTAATGTTCACGTGAACATCACGTAACTACCAGTAGTCGGCTGTTCATAGGCGGGGTATGAATGTTTAACATGGGTGAACTAGATTTGTCACATGCTTAATAAAGAGTGGTTTGAAACATATTGTAAGTCAAAAATTTGGGAATTACCTTTATTCATCGTCGCTTCCACTTACATCTGACAGTAATAAACTGTCGCTATCGCTTTCCTCGTTGAAATTGACTATAACTGGCTCTATGACGGTGTCGATGTGGTGGTCAAGCTGCCACATTTTTGTTTCTTCCTTCACAACATAACGGATAGCATTCTACCAAGCTTCTGGCGTTACTAGCTGGATGGAAGTCTCAAGTAAAACCTTAACGTCTGGTAATTTGAAGGTTGTGTTATGGCGCGCACTATAACCCTTCACTTGAGCCCAGATGAGCTCTATTGGGTTCAGTTCACAGTGGTAGGGCGGTAACCGCAGCACAGTGACACCACATTGACGGGCCATCTCATCAGTCACGTAACTAATGTTCGCAGGTTTGTGCTGTTTAATTTTTTCATACAATTCCGCTTTCACACATGAATCGTCAAACGGGATTCCTTTTTCGCGCAACCATTGCTGCATGTCAGTTTTTCGAGATCCCATAGTCGGTACACGTTCGGCTCGACGACTATGGTAGGAAGCATTATCCATGACGATCACAGAGTTGGGCTCAACTCGCTGAAGCACCCCTTGGAACCAGCTCTCGAAGCAGCTGGCATTCATTTTGTCATGGTAATCACCTCCTTTCTTGGAGACGAAAATCAAGACACACTCTTCTAAAAAGCCACTATCGCTACCAATATGAGTTACGATCAATCTTTGACCTTTCCCTGACGGACCTGTTGGCAAACCTTCAATGCTTGCTTGTCGGTTACTCACCACGTTTTGTCTATCCAGGTTTTTTTAACTGTGTGACCTGCATTTACCCATGTCTCGTCCAAATAATAGATTTTTCTGCTTTGTCGCCTATATTCAATCATTTCGCGTAGGTATTTTCGACGCCAGGCGACTATTTCAGGTCTCTCTATCAATACTGACTTCCAATTACGCGTTTCGTAACGAAAATTAATTTCGAGCAGGGATTTCCTCATTACCTCGACGCCCATTTGATAGATAATTGAACACGTTGAGCACGATTTCTTTCACGTCCCTCTTCAGTGCTTTACGAAGCCGTCTACTTGTTCCCTGGCTTTCAGTACTTCCACTCGTGCCATTTGTACTCTCCATGGTTAAGTATAACCAAAACAGTAACCACAGAAACCACAACAATAACAATCACACAACAATTCTTATAAAAACACACAATGCGCGATCGCTCAACGAAACACGTTCCAATGCGTTGCCGACGCCTATGAGTCTGCCGGTCGAGGCGCGTCTTTGATTTCATTGGTTCTACCGGCGGAGAACAATCAGCCATTATTTCCATCTCTGTCTGTGCTGTTGACCACCGCAAAGCCACAGAAACGACATATGTCGTACGCTATACGGCTGTACTGGAAGGAAGCTGGGATCGAGCTCTGATCACGTGTTGATCACGCGTATGAGTCATTACAATTTTAAATAGTTGTAGTATAGTACGGTAAATTTTATTTTGCGGAATTTAGACTCGATTTTTGTTAAATTTGACCAACTGGAAGGCGTTTTCGAAGTAATGAAAGCCGATTTGTTGTAAAATATCCTTCAAACAGGTAGAATGTGTCGTTGAAATTCGGTAGATTGCCGATAAAGCCTATTTGGGGTAGTTTGGGATCGGTGGTGGGGGAGACGACAAACACGACGCTGTTGCCAGATTTCGTGTAGCATCACGCGCGGCAAATATACACCATATTCTTGAGACAACCCTCGTAGTACAACCGAAGATAACATTTAACGTCTTGCATAACTCAGACGCAGAAACGTATCACTCGCAAGGGTATCTGAAATATTTTTTGTGATTGATACGTTATCAAAACACTCCTAAAAACACGGAACGCATTTTATGAGCGCAAGGTTACCGATAAGAGTTGCATAGCCATAATATCAATATTTGAGGAATGTCTGGAGCGTGAAGTAAAGATAGGTTCTTGTGCCTTGGAAAATATTTGTTCTTCACAGAATTCAGTCAAATTTAGCGATGATCGGCATCGCGTATGTCTGCAAATATAGGTGAGCTTTTGAATTCGTTTGGCAAGTTGAAGTTTCTTTTGAAATTGACAAAAGCTATTGATAATTACATAGATTCTCTAATAGCACTTTTAGTAGACAACAAAGACAACAAGAAAAATGTTTGGTTTGAGTCATTTATTTTAACTGGTTGTATACAGAAAAACATGTATACTAAGTGACATATAAATCCGAACACCCAGTTTAAATGGTTTTATTTTACTAAAATTTTGTATAAGTACTTAATGAAGCATAATAAGTAAATGATAAAAGTTTCAAAATGATTGCACTGCTTTAAAGCCCTTTGACCTTTAATAATGTGTGGATGCACCCTGATGTGCTACGCATTCTTCTGATCAGGTGGTCAATGTCCTGTGGTATCTCATTCCAGGCAACCACCAACTCCTCTCGAAGTGCTTCTAGAGTCTGAGGAGGACGTTGCAAATTGAGCAATCTCCTACCCATCATATCCCACACGTGCTCAATTGGGGATAAGTCGGGAGATCTTGGTGGCCATGGTAACAATGTGACATCATTATGTTGAAAGAAGTCTATTGTGACTCTTGCAACATGTGGTCGGGCATTATCTTGTTGGAAAGTTGGATCTGCTAGGGTGTCAAGATAGGGTAAAAGATGGGGTTCTAGAACTTCGTGGATATAACGCTGCGCGTTCAAGTTACCTCTGATGAAGATTAAAGGTGACCTGGAACCATAAGCTATAGCACCCCAAACCATAACTCCAACAGTGTGATGAACATGTCTTTCAACAAAAAACTGTGGATTCCTCCTTTCACCACGTCGCCTTCTAACCCTGGCACGACCATCGTGCATGCCTAAACAAAATCGAGACTCGTCACTAAAGACAATACTGTTCCAATCCTGATCCCAGAGTGACCGTTGTCTGCTCCACTCAAGGCGATTACGTCGGTGTTCTCGAGTTAAAAGGGAGGACCCAGTGTGGCCGGTATGAAAACAAGCCAAAACTTCTGATTCGTCGGTAAATGCTTCGCATGCCAATAGGTCTTCCGTGTTCTGCAAACCATTCATTTTCAATGGACCTGGTAGTGGAGAAACGGCCAATAATCTTAGGCGGCGATCTTCACGGTCTGTTGTTCTACGGCGGCGTCCAGTGCCCCTTGCTCTTTGCGTACGGCCTTCTCGAAGCCATGCCTGACAACACCTAACCACAGTGTCTACACTTCTTTGCACTCTAACTGCAATTGCCCGAAAAGAAAGTTCAGCTTCCCGAAGTCCCACTATACGGCCCCTATCAAACTCACTAAGTTGACGAAATCGTACAGGTCTCCGTACTCTAGGCATCGTAACCGATCGTAAAGGATGTCAAGAACCAAAATCCGCCAACGTTGATTCTTTACTGCGGCTGAAATATTCATTTTTAGAGCGTTAGTGAATTAAAAAAAAGCAGTATAAAAACCGGAATGTCCAACTGATAAGGCTGAAAATTTTTTCACTTGTTATTTACAGTAAGATAAATACAATCACCAACTTTTATTAAAATAAAACCATTTAAACTGGGTGTTCGGATTTATATGTCACTTAGTATATTTTAACTGCTTGTATACCAAAAAACATCTATATAAATGTTGCATAATAAAAGAAATAGTAAAGGATTAAAAATTTAAAAAAAACAAGTTTGATATTCTCGGCTACTGCCATGAAAAATCTGAGCGTTTCCTGTTTACTACTATTTTCGTTTATCTAAATTTGGCAAACTATTAGATTTATTAGATTTTCTTCTATACCACAATTATTAGAAGATGTTCCTCTAAATAATGAGTTTCGGAATAGATGGCACAAAGGACCCATTTCTCGGCCTGCTCGCTCCCCGGATTTAACGCCTCGCGATTTTTTTCTGTGGGACCATTTGAAAGAGTTGGTGTACCACGATGAAGCAGTAAAGGCTCTGGAAGAGCTTCAACAGCGCACTGAAAATGCGAAAACAGTTTCGTAAAACGAGTTAGCATCGAAATATGTTATCGGTGGCCCAAAAGTCAGGTCCGACCTGTTCCCAGTCACGCTTAACCCACTAGACGTCCATTCCTGCGACAAAGCCGAACAGAAATCATAGAAACAAGCTGTATTTATTGAGAGATACTGTCAACATACAAATAACAAGTTAGAAATAAAACTCCATACATGTTAAATCTGGCGATCGGAGGAAGTCTCTTTAACGCCCATAGTTTTCTCCGTACTTATTGCATCGCCTCTTCCAACTCTTCAGCCGCCCATCACGCTCCTAGCGAGTTCCGTTCGTATCATCGTGACATATTCTGGAATACATAGGAACTATACTAAGTGACATATAAATCCGAACACCCAGTTTAAATGCTTTAATTTTAATAAAATTTTGTATAAGTACTTAATGAAGCATAATAAGTAAATGATAAAAATTTCAAAATGATTGCACTGCTTTAAAGCCCTTTGACCTTTAATAATGTGTGGATGCACCCTGATGTGCTACGCATTCTCCAACGCGCCTAGGCATGCTTTTGATCAGGTGGTCAATGTCCTCCTGTGGTATCTCATTCCAGGCAACCACCAACTCCTCTCGAAGTGCTTCTAGAGTCTGAGGAGGATGTTGCAAATTAAGCAATCTCCTACCCATCATATCCCACACGTGCTCAATTGGGGATAAGTCGGGAGATCTTGGTGGCCATGGTAACAATGTGACATCATTATGTTGAAAGAAGTCTATTGTGACTCTTGCAACATGTGGTCGGGCATTATCTTGTTGGAAAGTTTTATCTGCCAGGGTGTCAAGATAGGGTAAAAGATGGGGTTCTAGAACTTCGTGGATATGACGCTGCGCGTTCATGTTACCTCTGATGAAGATTAAAGGTGACCTGGAACCATAAGCTATAGCACCCCAAACCATAACTCCAACAGTGTGATGAACATGTCTTTCAACAAAAAACTGTGGATTCCTCCTTTCACCACGTCGCCTTCTAACCCTGGCACGACCATCGTGCATGCCTAAACAAAATCGAGACTTGTCACTAAAGACAATACTGTTCCATTCCTGATCCCAGAGTGACCGTTGTCTGCACCACTCAAGGCGATTACGTCGGTGTTCTCGAGTTACAGGGAGGACCCAGTGTGACCAGTATGGAAACAAGCCAAAACTTGTCATTCGTCGGTAAACACTTCGCATGCCAATAGGTCTTCCGTGTTCTGCAAACCATTCATTTGCAATGGACCTGGTAGTGGAGAAACGGTCCCTTAAGGCCAATAATCTTAGGCGGCGGTCTTCACGGTCTGTTGTTCTATGGCGGCGTCCAGTGCCCCTTGCTCTTTGCGTACGGCCTTCTCGAAGCCATGCCTGACAACACCTAATCACAGTATCTACACTTCTTTGCACTCTAACTGCAATTGCCCGAAAAGAAAGTCCAGCTTCCCGAAGTCCCACCATACGGCCCCTATCAAACTCACTAAGTTGACGAAATCGTGCAGGTCTCCGTACTCTAGGCATCGTAACCGATCGTAAAGGATGTCAAGAACCAAAATCCGCCAACGTTGACTCTTTACTGCGGCTGAAATATTCATTTTTAGAGCGTTAGTGAATTAAAAAAAAGCAGTATAAAAACCGGAATGTCCAACTGATAAGGCTGAAAAATTTTTCACTTGTTATTTACAGTAAGATAAATACATTCACCAACTTTTATTAAAATAAAACCATTTAAACTGGGTGTTCGGATTTATATGTCACTTAGTATATTTATAATAATTGCGATAAAATACCCCACTCAGATTCAAGTAACAAATTTAAGGTTATGTTGCTCGACACCCACAGAGCAAGAAAGCATTCTTATATGTTTTAACACGGTGCACATAAGTTTTGAATAATATAAATACTATTAATGGTATGTTAATTTGTTTGTAACTTACCAAAAATTGTCAGACCACTGCAATATGTTTATTTAACAAGAAAGACGTTTTGTCAATTGGGGCATATATACTAAGTGTAGTGACATATAAATCCGAACACCCAGTTTAAATTTTTTTTATTTTAATAAAAGTTGGTGAATGTATTTATCTTACTGTAAATAACAAGTGAAAACATTTTCAGCCTTATCAGTTGGACATTCCGGTTTTTATACTGCTTTTTTTTAATTCACTAACGCTCTAAAAATAAATATTTCAGCCGCAGTAAAGAATCAACGTTGGCGGATTTTGGTTCTTGACATCCTTTTGCGATCGGTTACGATGCCTAGAGTACGGAGACCTGTACGATTTCGTCAACTTAGTGAGTTTGATAGGGGCCGTATAGTGGGACTTCGGGAAGCTGGACTTTCTTTTCGGCAATTGCAGTTAGAGTGCAAAGAAGTGTAGACACTGTGGTTAGGTATTGTCAGGCATGGCGTCGAGAAGGCCGTACGCAAAGAGCAAGGGGCACTGGACGCCGCCGTAGAACAACAGACCGTGAAGATCGCCGCCTGAGATTATTGGCCTTAAGGGACCGTTTCTCCACTACCAGGTCCATTGCAAATGAATGGTTTGCAGAACACGGAAGACGTAGGGGCGTTGGAGAATGCGTAGCACATCAGGGTGCATCCACACATTTTGAAATTTTTATCATTTACTTATTATGCTTCATTAAGTACTTATACAAAATTTTATTAAAATAAAACTATTTAAACTGGGTGTTCGGATTTATATGTCACTTAGTATATTACCTAATACGACTGGGCTATACAGGGTTATCCAAATTAAGTGTCCACCATTAGTAACTTTGTTATTAGTGAAAATACAAAGTTGTTTGAATTAGCAAACTAGTAGCATTTTTAACGCTGGTAAAAATGAGAAATAAAAAAAACAATTGAGAGTCGTTATTTTGATTTTTTTCAGTAAAATAACATTTTTTTAAATGGAAACCCCTGTATATTATATTTTTTTCTGTTAAAGCATCAAATTTTAAACAAAAAAGCTTACAATAACTTTTCTCCTAGGTTACAAATTGTTGAAGTTATGGCCTCCAATCTGAAACAATTAAATTGTATCGACAAACTTTATTTTCAACATCAACTTATAATCTTACAAAATACAATAACAATTTTTTTAAAGAAGATGCTCGAACTGTCTTAAGTATGGTCCTACCATCTATCTGGGTTATCTTTTCCCTAACTGCAGTCTTTAACGCGTCAAGGTTATCGTACCTTCGCTTGTAAATTTGGTTCTTTAAGTAACCCCACAAGAAGTAATCAAGTGGGTTTAGATCTGGTGATCTGGGAGGCCACTGTATTGGGCCATTTGTTCCTATCCACTGATCATTAAAAGTATTACTTAGAAAATGATAAGTACCTCTGGAGTTGTGGGCAGGTGCGCCATCTTGCTGAAAATGCAGATGATGTCTACTTATAAGATCCAATTCGTCTAAGAAATTAGTCAGAATTTCTGACATAAATTCCACATATCTTTCACCAGTTAGGGTTCCCTCATAAAAGAACGGGCCAACAATTTTTGAACCAATTATACCGCACCAAACGTTGAAACTGAAACGGACTTGTGGGCCTCTTGGATGTACTAACAAAATATTTTCTCTTGACCAATAATGGTGGTTTTTTCTATTAAACATTCCAGAATTTGAAAAATTTGATTCATCTGTCCATAAAAGGTAACGAAAGTTATTTACATTTTGGCGACAGAAGCTAAGATACCAATGGCAAAAAACAAGTCTTCTCTCTGGATCCCCTGCCAAAAGCGTTTGAACTGGTCGGTACTTATACGGAATAAATTTGTATTTTTTTAAAATCCTTTGAACAGTACCATAACTGAAATTAGAGTCCTTGAGAATATCTGCTATTGAATTCTCACGATAAGCTTCAAAATATCCAATAACTGCAATTTCCGTGGCCTCGCTTATTATGAATTCTTTTTTTGCCCCTGTTTTAGCAAAAACATTTTCGTTGCCCCTAAATTTTCACTGTAGGAGGATTTTCTGCACACTAAATAGCATTCTAACATATCACACTTTTCTTCATGGGAGAACATTTTTCTTTAAATTAATGACACAATAAAGCTTATAAACAAGTATTTACACTAATGTTTGACATTATTTGATTTTATCATTGTTTTCCAAAGCCTTCTAGTTGCGAGTATGTCCAGTTTAACAATTTGTCGCTTATCTTAATGCTGTCAAATCGCGAACGCCATGTTGTTTTCATAGCCGTCTTAATATTATAATACTGCAAATAATTAAAAATATTTATCGTTATTTTGACTTTATTTTTGACTTTAGCGGAAAAGTCATTATGAACTTTTTTGTTTAAAATTTGATGCTTTAACAGAAAAAAATATAATATACAGGGGTTTCCATTTAAAAAAATGTTATTTTACTGAAAAAAATCAAAATAACGACTCTCAATTGTTTTTTTATTTCTCATTTTTACCAGCGTTAAAAATGCTACTAGTTTGCTAATTTAAACAACTTTGTATTTTTACTAATAACAAAGTTACCAATGGTGGACACTTAATTTGGATAACCCTGTATAGGCAGCGAAGCGAATGGCCTGTTATAATAATCCGATGAAACGCGCAATTCCATCCCGAAAATTATCCTCATCTTGGAAAAGCATAGCGTGACCAAAGTCTTCTCCGCTGAGAGAAACGACAGAAAGCAAGACAAATTAATGTCCTTGGGTTGCATAATATGCGTAGCGTGACTGTTCAGATCAGCTGTTGCTAGGCCGAAACAAGATTATTTAATATTTACTCCATGAACAAATTACAATTCAAAAATAAGACGGAAAGGTAACTATAAGTTATAATCGCGAAAGATGACTACAGGGTTTGTCCGAAAAGTAATAGGACTGAGTCGATTTAAAAAAATTCAGGCGTATCACATGAATTACTCCGAAATTTTGTTTGCTTGTGTCATACAGGTTGTAGAGAAAATCTTCAATATTTTTTCCATGCAAATTTTCAGCATAATTATGACCATAATTTTCGGAGTAATTCTCTTGTGTGTAAAACGGCTCGTAATCAATGGACGTACGTCGATGATAAAATCACGATGTCATGGACAACAAATTTAAATTATGATTTTGCGAAGTTAGGTTATTTCACTGATTATTTTTATTTTCATTTTATTTCATGGTTTTGAGTGATACCTTAATAATAATTTTAGTGGGGAGTTTCTGTTTCGAAAAAACAGTTAAGAGTAGAATACCTTAAGACAGGAACACCAAAGACCTAAGTATTATTCAAAAACAACCTAACCTGCTTTAATATAACCTAACTATTCATCTTTTAAATATGATCGATCATGCAACATGAAAACATCGCCTATCTTTGTCGGGTACATGGAAATTAGCAATACAGTTTGTGAAGACAATAAAATTCTGTTTGTCTCTGTCTAACATATCTGAAACTTTATTAAAAATATTCCTACAAATCGCTAGTTTTTGTTACAGACTAAAATGATGGCGTAATCGTCATCTTTCGTGATTTCGACTATAGCTGTTTTACGATCGTATCGTCAGTTGTTCCTACAATCGGAGGACGCCTTTATGGCTTGCATTGATTTTCATAGTTTTCTACTATTACTGCTCCGTGTCTGTGCTCTATTTTGACGTTATGTTACAAATATACAGGGTGACTTTGAAGTTGAGTCATTAATTTTCAGATAATGATTGTAGAAGGAAGATAAACCAAAATATGTGTAAAAATAAAAAAAAAAAATTCACCTTGTTTTATAAAGTATCCTTCCGACAAGTATTTAAGTGCGGACCTGTATTTGATCGTGAGGTCTTGGAGCATCGGCATGCCGTCCCCTGTGAGGTCTTAAGTCACCTGATTCACGAGCCCGTTGTACTACATTAACAAAGGCACGAGGGGTTGGTTGCACTCGATTGGGAAACCGATCCGCATAAACATGTGCCATTTTTTATTTCGTTTGAGCCACGCAACAGACACCACTATTCACTCACGTGTTACCAACTGACACTGACTGTATACAACTGAATAAAATAATTGTAAAAACATCGTTCCAAATTCTTTCGCTTTTTTGTTTCCGATGCGATGAACCGATAAGGCAGATTATATCCGTTGTTGCCAAACACGAGCACATAATATTATTATTGAGACAGGGCGGTACTCAAACTTCCAAAGGGCTACAACTTTGTTACTTTAATTTTACCAGAAAAATGGTAAAGGAAAAAAACATTTCTTTTGATCTGATCTACTCACTGTTAAAATAAATGACTCAACTTCGATTTCCCCATATATAGATCAAATTGTTCACGCTTTTTAGTCTAGTCATATTAGCAAATTCCTCCGAAATAATTGTAAAGTCTGGATTTATTGATGCAAGTTATTCAAGGGGTTATTTAAAACATGGACGTATAAAATGGGTACACCGATTTTTGTGGGAAAACTTTTTATTCGACAACAAAGATTGAGAAAACCCGTTTTTTGGGCTTCAATCGAAAGTGTTGACAGGAACGAAAAAACTTTTCATATAAGTTTTTTAGGTATTTATGAGACTTACAAAATGATGGTAAACAGGTAGCATTCTTCCTCCAATTTATACAGGGTGGCAGATATGAAGCTGACTGGCTTGAATCTTGAATATTTGTGAAATGAAATAAGATACATCAATTTTTTCATCTTAATCTTTTATTGAAAATTAGAAATTATTTATGAAAAATAATATCAGACAAATGTCCGCATCTAAAGGCCGCGCAAACCTGAGCTCTCTTGATTACATTTTCCATCATTTTTCGGTAGGTTTCGGGAGGAATATTGTCAATCCGTAATATTATTCTTCAGCTATTGGTTTGTTGGAAAAAAATCCCCATAAAAAAAGTCAGGAGCCGTTAAATCCGGTGACCTCGGTTGGCAGTTGATTTTAGAGTAAAATTGACAGATGAAAATGTCAGGATGGCCGCTGACGAGTACTTTATAACCATAGAATATAAAGTCAATACCTTTACCTACTACAAAATGGTGGTACATTTAATAATTACTTGAATACAAACTCACTAACATGCATATCTCTACAAATAATTGCAATTCCCCGCCGTATCCACAGTAACAGCGATAAAAACTCGTTTTGTTATTTTATGTTGACAGTGACAAGAATATCAGTTCGAAAACAAACATCATTGTACAGTTAAAAATATTCTTATCTAGTTTTCGGTTTTAGTGCTAGATACCCCAGCGGCCATCTTGTCATTTTCATCTGTCAATTTTACTCTCCTTACCTCAAGTTTTAATTGATCCGATCAAAAAATCAAAGCGAAGGGGACATTAAAGAAAAACACTGTATACTGGCCACCCTGTAGTTTAACGTGGTTCACCGCCACATATTTTCTCTAGCGGTGTGCGGGGTCGATTTCAATTACGAGACTTCCTGCTACCCGCCGCGGGGGCGAGGGGTGTTGTCGCGGCGTCTCTCTTGTCCTTTGCGAGTTCCCGCTCGCTTTCATATAGGTCAAAATCCCGGTTATATAACAGGCGAGGACCCCTGGGTACAGGATATTACTCTAAGAGAACGGTATAACGGCATTATGTGTACCGATAATTCAAAGTAATGTCCCCCAGACTTTACTGCGCGGGGTTAAAACGGCACGCTTGCCCGGCCACCGGCGACCTCGTTCATTGAACAAATTCCTTCAGCGATGTTTTCGGTTCCTTTTGCGCTACGGCTTCCGGCAGAATCCGTGCAGCGGGCTGAATCCACTATGTCAAATTTGGGGTAAAAATTCGGTCGGTTGGGATGACCCGGTAAACTCAGCGCTAAATTGACATCGGCAGGGATATTATGTAGAAAACCTAAAAAATGTACAAAAATACTAGGGAGTTTTTAGTGTGCAAATAGCTCATCCCACGTTGCTCGCTGTGGTTGCTTTGAGCGCCATCTGTGGAGGAATTACACAACGACACGACATGCATTGTTGGTTGCAGAAAGCCGAGTAGTCTGCAGTGATTATCTCTGAGAATATGTGAAGAAAGAAAATTGGTTGAGTAGCAAGATCGCATCTGGATGATTACATTGATCAACAGCAAAAAAATATCCTAAATAAAATCAACAAAATATTACTATTTTTAATGTGCTAAAACCGGAATGAAACTTATTTTTTCAATATTAGTTCAAGTTTTAGAGATACGGTAATTATATGTGTTCCTGCTGTGACAGTGTTAATATACTGTAATTCACAAGAATGCACGTGCTACATTTTTATATTCGGCAAGGAAAGATGATGTAATCGTTATACATACGTGTACATTATATTGTTTTATATTAGCCATTTTTTCTTCAGCTGGCTGAGAGCGTTCATGCAAGATGTCTCGAAAGTGTGTAAACAATCCAGATCAGTTTTGTTACGTGTGTGGTGATGTGACTTTTGCGTCTCAGAGACGGTCTATTACTCCACTAATAACAAAGGCACATCAGCTTTATTTCGGTTGTAAACTAGGTGATCAAGACAAACAGTGGGCACCCCACATCTGCTGTAATACATGTGCTTCATGTCTGAGGAGTTGGTTAAATGGCAAAAAACGGTCTATGCGCTTTGCTGTCCCAATGGTTTGGAGAGAGCCTACAAATCATATTAATGATTGTTACTTTTGCATGGTACCTTGTGTTGGACAAGCCACAGGTATGTCCAAGAAAAAAAATCTGTTATTAACTACCCAAACATACCATCTCCGATGAGACCTGTGCCTCACAGTGACGAAAATCCTATTCGAAAACCCCCAGAATCCTACTCTTGCGAATCAGAAAACGAATCAGATCATGGCGATCGAGTGATTCGTCGGGAAGAAGATATGCCATCAACGTCAAGAGATCCTGATTTTATACCGAGCACGTCATGCCACCAAGCGCACAAAATAACACAGTCAGAATTAAATGATCTTGTAAGAGTTTTAGAACTTCCAAAATGTAAGGCAGAGTTACTTGGATCAAGACTGCAGCAGTGGAACTTGTTAGAAGACGATGTTTCGGTATGTGTTTTTCGTAAACACCACGAAGACTTAGAACCATTTTTCAGTATGGAGAATAACTTGGTTTTCTGCAGTAACATTGACGGCTTACTGGCGGCTTTAAATATAAACTATAACCCAGAAGAATGGAGATTGTTTATAGACAGTTCAACATTGAGTTTAAAGGCAGTGTTATTGCATATTGGAAATATTTTACCATCTCTTCCTGTAGGGTATGCAGTTCACATGAAAGAATCATATGACAATATGAAGTACCTATTGACATGCATAAAATACGATGAGCACCAATGGCATATTTGTAGCGATTTGAAAGTTGTTGCACTTTTACTTCGGCTGCAGCTAGGCTACACAAAGTTTTGCTATTTTTTGTGTGAATGGGACAGTCGGACAAAGGCACTTCATTACACCAGACAAAACTGGCCTGTTCGTCAATTCCTAGAGCTAGGTCAAAAAAATGTACAGCATATGCCATTAATAGATTCGAAAAAAATTTTATTACCATCACTGCATATCAAGTTGGGCCTAATGAAAAACTTTGTCAAGGCATTAGATAGAGATGGGTCAGCTTTTCAATACCTGCGTCAGAAATTTCCAAGACTAAGTGAGGCAAAGGTTAAAGAAGGTATTTTTGTTGGGCCACAGATTCGAAATATTTTGAAAGATACACAGTTTGAAAACACTTTAACAGGTATTGAAAAAACTCTTTGGAATGATTTCCGTCTGGTGGTCACTAATTTCTTCGGAAATAGAAAAGCTGACAACTATAAAACCCTTGTCAAAAATATGCTGTCATCGCATCAAAAGATGGGCTGTAATATGTCTCTTAAGATACATTTCCTACACTCACACCTGGACTTTTTTCCTGACAATTGCGGAGCCGTAAGTGATGAGCACGGCGAACGTTTTCGTCAGGATATTTCAACAATGGAAAAAGGTACCAGGGAAAGTGGAATCCTTCCATGCTTGCAGACTACTGTTGGACTCTTGGTAGAGATGCTCCAGAAACGATCCATAAAAGAACAGCAAAAGACAGCGCATATAGTGATTCTTATAAGTATATGAATCTTGTTACTTTTTTAATATATCCTTAAAAATAAAAAGTTTGTTTTCTAAACCGCAACTAATTTTTTTATTTCATTGTCATTTTTGGATTCAGCGCCCCAAAATTAACAAAGAAGTGCATTTTTCCCACAAGATACAATTGAAAAACTAAAATTTGTTGTCCAGTATTATGTGTATTGGTCTAGGGAGACGTCTTTTCAGGGTGATCCAAAAATAAGATATGGGGTTACACTTTAGATTTTCAAATGGAAACCTCCACTTTTATTAATTTTTAGATTTTCCATGAGGTTTTTAGCAACTTTGTGAAGATACTCGTATTTGAGTTTATAATCTACATCTAGCCTTTCAATACCCCATAAATCCTTTATGAATAAGAGACAAATGAGCCGTATTCGTAAAAGAGAAGCATATCCTCGGAAGCATAAGATAAAGTATAAGGTCTTGCTTTGGAGAAAAAGGTAGAAGTATAAGCATATCCTTGTTTTCATATTCATAATGATTACCTTATACTCGCGAGGACATCCTCCAAGAAGAAGCAAAAGTTTGACTGGTATTTGTATCTTGAGCGACATGTCCTGACTTGTTCCAGCTTGTAGTTGACGTGGGAGTTCGTTCACTCAGTAGCACTGACAGTTGTACTCCAGAGCTTACACGGACCGTTCCGTACTTTTACTGGATACAGTTTTTTATCAAATTAATAAGCATGTCATCCTCAAGTGATGAGGAAACTATAGAAAATAACGGCAACGACCTGCAGTTCATCGCAGATGAAATTGCCATTGCTCCCATTATTTTGCAATAGACACAAGTTCCGAAATAAAAATGAGAAACGGCGATGCCTTGAAGAAGATGTTGAAAAAATACGAATCAACATTCGGTAAACCATTAGATACTAAAGGCTTATTAAAAAATGTCAACAACATGAAATCAAGATTGAAGAAAAAAACTGGTAATAAAGCAATTAAATTGTTAGATTGGGAAAGACAGTTGCTGAAAGCTATGGAAGGTGACAGTTGGGAAAATTAGAGGTGCCATTCAGGTTAATAGTGTTCAAGAAGAAGGAAGTGAACTATATACCGAGCGCAGTGAGCAAACGGTTAGTATAACAGTGCCAGCAATTCAGAAGACATTGCCACCAAAAAAATTAGCAACAGAGAAATACGAAACTGAGGAAACCAAAGGGTTAACTACAAAAGAGCTACAACGTCTAGTGCTATTAGGGCAGTACCAAACAAGTATTTTACAAGAGTATTATAAAACGAAATTAGAAATGATGCGGCGTCAGAAGCCACCTGTAACCATTGTTAGTGATGAACGTGAAATGTCGATCAATTGGGCCTCTAGTACTCCACTACGTGGAAAATTTTGCGACAGGATTTGGGTGTAAAACCTTATAAGATACAGCTGGTGCAAGAATTGAAGCCACACGACCCCCACAACGTTTCCAATTTGGTGAATGGGCGCTGGCAAAGTTGGAGGAAGATCCACATTTTTATCGAAAATTTGTGTTCAGCGACGAAGCTCATTTCTGGTTGAATGGGTACGTTAACAACAAAATCGCCGCATCTGGAGTGAAGACCAGCCAGAAGCATTGCAAAAGCTACCAATGCATCCCGAAAAAATCACTGTTTGGTGTGGATTATGGGCCGGTGGCGTCATCGGTCCGTACTTCTTCAAAGACGACAATGGCCGGAACGTAACTGTGAATGGCGAGCGCTACCGTGCGATGATAACAAACTTTTTTTGCCCAAAATGGAAGAGCTGGACTTGGCTGACATGTGGTTTCAACAAGACGGTGTCACATGCCACACCGCACACGAAACAATGGCCCTATTGAGAGGCGAGTTCGGTGAACAGTTTATCTCGCGTCAATTGGCCGCCTAGATCGTGTGATTTAACGCCGTTGGACTATTTCTTGTGGGGCCATGTTAAGGCTAATGTATACAGGGATAAACCAGCAACGATTGACGCACCGGAAGCCAATATTGAAGCATTTAATCGTGAGATACCGGCCGATATGTTGGAGAGAGTGTGCCAAAATTGGACCTTGCGCATGGGCCATCTAAAGCGGAGCCGCGGCCAACATTTACGTGAAATAATCTTTAAACATTAAATTATATCGACCGTTCTATCGACTCAAATAAAGATTTAATCGTTTTTTAAAATTGTTTTTGTTTTAAATCAAATCCTATACCTCTTAAAAAATCACCCGTTACAAGGATATCCTTTGTTTTATGAATACGGCTCAATATTAATAATACATACACACACATACTCGCATCGGAGCTGCAGCAGTAGCTTTATGTAAGGAGAAGTGGGTCAGTTCAACTGCAGCATGCACCATGCCTAGAATTAAAAAGGTGTGGCTCCGCATAAGAAGATTGGCCGGTGAAATTCATATGATTATTTTCTCTTATAACATATACGACTGTCCGTGTTATTATCTTAGTTAAAGCGAACGAAATCTTACGTGGTAATAATACGTCAGCTCTAGGGAGTGTTAATAACGTGTATCTTTTAGGATGTGGTCAAATTATGGTTTTGTTGCTTCTGTTGCATTGGCTGAAACAAGGTCAATGAACCGACTATTTGTTGAGTAAACGAAAATGAGATGAGTGGAGCAATAAAGCCATGGCCCTACGAGGCTTGTAGTGCTAGTTTATAGACAACCTCCCACCGCGGTTTAATCCCCCTTTTACCCTCGCCCCCAAGGTCATTTTCTTAAAAATTTTTAATGGCAAGGCGTATCGAGTAATATCTTGCTTGAAAGGTCGTTCGAAGTCCTTCATTTTGACGTTTGATTTTTTAAATCGGTTAATTCGTTTTCGAGAAAATTCGGAAAATCTTCATTTATCTTAATTTGTTCAAATAGAAAACAAAAACACACGATAATATCGCTTTCTATTTCAATACGTGTTGCCTGTCAGCGTTTGCCAAATCAACAGTTCGTTTATATACTAAGTGACATATAAATCCGAACACCCAGTTTAAATGGTTTTATTTTAATAAAATTCTGTATAAGTACTTAATGAAGCATAATAAGTAAATGATAAAAATTTCAAATGATTGCGCTGCTTTAAAGCCCTTTGCCTTTAATAATGTGTGGATGCACCCTGATGTGCTACGCATTCTCCAACGCGCCTAGGCATGCTTCTGATCAGGTGGTCAATGTCCTCCTGTGGTATCTCATTCCAGGCAACCACCAACTCCTCTCGAAGTGCTTCTAGAGTCTGAGGAGGACGTTGCAAATTGAGCAATCTCCTACCTATCATATCCCACACGTGCTCAATTGGGGATAAGTCGGGAGATCTTGGTGGCCATGGTAACAATGTGACATCATTATGTTGAAAGAAGTCTATTGTGACTCTTGCAACATGTGGTCGGGCATTATCTTGTTTGAAAGCTGGATCTGCCAGGGTGCCAAGATAGGGTAAAAGATGGGGTTCTAGAACTTCGTGGATATAACGCTGCGCGTTCATGTTACCTCTGATGAAGATTAAAGGTGACCTGGAACCATAAGCTATAGCACCCCAAACCATAACTCCAACAGTGTGATGAACATGTCTTTCAACAAAAAACTGTGGATTCCTCCTTTCACCACGTCGCCTTCTAACCCTGGCACGACCATCGTGCATGCCTAAACAAATCGAGACTCGTCACTAAAGACAATACTGTTCCATTCCTGATCCCAGAGTGACCGTTCTCTGCACCACTCAAGGCGATTACCTCGGTGTTCTCGAGTAAAAGGGAGTACCCAGTGTGGCCGGTATGAAAACAAGCCAAAACTTCTCATTCGTCGGGAAACACTTCGCATGCCAATAGGTCTCCCGTGTTCTGCAAACCATTCATTTGCAATGGACCTGGTAGTGGAGAAACGGTCCCTTAAGGCCAATAATCTTAGGCGGCGATCTTCACGGTCTGTTATTCTACGGCGGCGTCCAGTGCCCCTTGCTCTTTGCGTACGGCCTTCTCGAAGCCATGCCTGACAACACCTAACCACAGTGTGTACACTTCTTTGCACTCTAACTGCAATTGCCCGAAAAGAAAGTCCAGCTTCCCGAAGTCCCACTATACGACCCCTATCAAACTCACTAAGTTGACGAAATCGTACAGGTCTCCGTACTCTAGGCATCGTAACCGATCGTAAAGGATGTCAAGAACCAAAATCCGCCAACGTTGATTCTTTACTGCGGCTGAAATATTCAGTGAATAAAAAAAAAACAGTATAAAAACCGGAATGTCCAACTGATAAGGCTGAAAATTTTTTCACTTGTTATTTACAGTAAGATAAATACATTCACTAACTTTTATTAAAATAAAACCATTTAAACTGGGTGTTCGGATTTATATGTCACTTAGTATACATTCACCAACTTTTATTAAAATAAAACCATTTGAACTGGGTGTTCGGATTTATATGTCACTTAGTATAATTTAAAACGGAAACTACCAACATAAACTGCAGTTCGGAAGATTACACGTCGCAACAACCAAATAACAACCCGAATTTTTTCCGCATCCTTTTCGTCAACGTAGATATCCTGGGCGAACTGTATTTATTGTTATACCTGTTTAGTTATTTGTTGCTAAGGGTAAAGGGATGAAGTAGTTCTCGGTTAAAAAGTTGACAAACCCTTTGACGTATCTCGGCAGTTTTTCGATAAATCCGTGGTGGGAAGTTTCCCAATGAACACCCTATATATTTTGAGCCGTGGTCATTGTCGTCTAAACAACCAGTCAGTTGTGAAAAGCTTCAGCCTATAGTTGGGTAGTTCGACAAGATTAAAGCAATGAGTACTTTTTACTTTATTTCCTCAAGCTTTCGACGAACTAACTTGTCATCATCATCAGGAGCTACTTTAACGTTTGAAAAAATAGCAACTATAAGTCCAAGATTGATTTTAAACTACTTGCAACAGTATCTAAGATTGTTGCTAAATTTTATTATTAATCATGTTGATGAAAACAGCTATACTATAACTATCTAAAAATGTAATGACTCATCGAAGTTCACGTGAACATCACTTAACTACCAGTAGTCGGCTGTTCATAGGCGGGGTATGAATGTTTAACATGGGTGAACTAGATTTGTCACATGCTTAATAAAGAGTGGTTTGAAACATATTGTAAGTCAAAAATTTGGGAATTACCTTTATTCATCGTCGCTTCCACTTACATCTGACAGTAATAAACTGTCGCTATCGCTTTATTCGTTGAAATTGATTATAACTGGCTCTATGACGGTGTCGATGTAGTGGTCAAGCAGCCACATTTTTGTTTCTTCCTTCACAACATGACGGATAGCATTCTGCCAAGCTTCGGGCGTTACTAGCTATATGGAAGTCTCGACGACTATGGTAGGAAGCATTATCCATGACGATCACAGAGTTGGGCTCAACTCGCTGAAGCACCCCTTGAAACCAGCTCTCGAAGCAGCTGGCATTCATTTCGTCATGGTAATCACCTCCTTTCTTAGAGACGAAAATCAAGTCACACTCTTCTAAAAAGCCACTATCGCTACCAATATGAGTTACGATCAATCTTTGACCTTTCCCTTACGGTCCACGAAGACCTGTTGACAAACCTTCAATGCTTGCTTGTCGGTTACTCACTACGTTTTTGTCTATCTAGGTTTTTTTAACTGTGTGACCTGCATTTACCCATGTCTCGTCCAAATAATAGATTTTTCTGCTTTGTCGCCTATATTCAATCATTTCGCGTAGGTATTTTCGACGCCAGGCGACTATTTCAGGTCTCTCTATCAATACTGACTTCCGATTACGCGTTTCGTAACGAAAATTAATTTCGTGCAGGGATTTCCTCATTACCTCGACGCTCATTTGGGGTATAATTTCATTTTCCTTGATCGCTGCATGTACAGCCTTGAGGGTTGGTATCTCATTCCTAAAGAAGAATGAATGTACGGTTCGCCTTAACGCCATTTTGCTATCGTCATCCAATTTAATGGCCTTTCGTCCTTTCAAAGTAAACTTTGGATCAGTAGTAGCTCCAGTTTTCTTCTTTTCATGCACCACCCTGCGAATGGTCCACTCTGGAACGCCTGTCATACTTTCACAACGCGCGAGTGTATCTCCCTGCGACATAGTTCTGTTCAGATAATTGAACACGTTGAGCACGATTTCTTTCGCGTCCCTCTTCAGTGCTTTACGAAGCCGTCTACTTGTTCCCTGGCTTTCAGTACTTCCACTCGTGCCATTTGTACTCTCCATGGTTAAGTATAACCAAAACAGTAACCGCAGAAACCACAACGATAACAATCACACAACAATTCTTATAAAAACACATAATATGCGATCGCTCAACGAAACACGTTCCAATGCGTTGCCGACGCCTGAGTCTGCCGGTCGAGGCGCGTCTTTGATTTCATTGGTTCTACCGGCGGAGAACAATCAACCATTATTTCCATCTCTGTCTGTGCTGTTCACCACCGCAAAGCCACAGAAACGCCATATGTCGTACGCTATACGGCTGTACTGGAAGGAAGCCGGGATCGAGCTCTGATCACGTGTTGATCACGCGTATAAGTCATTACAGTTTTAAATAGTTGTAGTATAGTAGTCTTGTGAAAGCTGGATTAATTTTTTTTAAAATCACAGCTGTATGCCAGAAACAATTTTTGAGGAGTGATCGTTGAAATTTTACAATATTACATCGATTGTTGTGCTTCACAAGACGGTGCACGAGACAAGATCATCGGAACCAAGAAGAAAACATGACAGTTGGCAATTGGTTGATAGGTGAGTTATAGACTGTCGCCAAATCTACTTGAAAAAGTGTAATTTTTCAAGACATTGCCAACCAAAGACTATTTATCGAAGAACCAGAAGCAGTTGAAAAAAACTATACGAGGGATGTCTTTTTTAAGTTTTGCATATGGAAATAAAACAACAGTTTTAAATAACTTTTTTTATTCTCCACGAAGATTAATACACATCTGCAAAATGGCATATTTGAATGCGTCAACTCCTTCTTCTGGTGACTGGACCCTTTGACTATATGTAGGATGGTGCAATAATTCCACGTTTTCTTCCGTCAAATACTGCCTTGTTTTTTGGGCTGTGTGCGAGCTTGCATTGTCTTGGTGGAGGATGATTCTTTTTCGGGGTTGATTTTTCCAAACTCGGTGATGATTTTTTGAATAGATGTTCTTCCATATCAAGAATCTTGATACTTGTATAGTTCATCCAGTGTCCTGTTGTGTTGACATGCGTTGCCAGAGAACACCTCTTAGGATGCAATCTGGAATCACTTTTACGCGAAGTTATCCTTCCTCTTAAAGATCTGCTTCCTGAAGCAGTACAGATGTGATATTTGAATCAGCTTCGTATTTCCTATTGACGTTTTCCATTTTGCAACGCCTGGTAGCTGCTTAGCGGTAGCATTGCGTTGCGCGTTCAAGACCGTACGCAAGATGCATGCCTCCCGCTGGCTATGATTTGTCGATCGTTTGTTCATTTGTCGCGAGCGCCTCGCCAACATGATTATGCCGCAGCATATACAGTATCGCTCAGCAACGCAACCACGTAGGATAAGAGGGCTTCGGTCTCCCAACCTGATCGTGCCGAACATCGTACATCCAGAACTCGCCGGTAAGACCGCTCCTATGTCCCCAGTCGAGATTGACATGCTCTCCATGATACTGGAGTTTGCTTATCCTTTGAAACAGTTGAGTTATCACTCCATATATCGGAAGGAGACCAAAACAAGAATAGTTAATAACAATACCCTGAAGCGGAGTTCACATTAGTGCACTTTTTCTTTCCTTTCCATCTCTAAAATCAAAATGATCTTGATTTGACCTTGTAAAGGAAACGATCATGACTTTCCTGTGTCGTTGAGAAACTACCTGTCCTATTGAGTTTTTGAATTCTCGAGCAACTCGTGCCAGCATAAACATATACTAAGTGACATATAAATCCGAACACCCAGTTTATTTTAATAAAAGTTGGCGAATGTATTTATCTTACTGTAAAAAACAAGTGAAAAAATTTTCAGTCTTATCAGTTGGACATTCCGGTTTTTATATTGCTTTGTTTTTAATTCACCAACGCTCTAAAAATGAATACTTCAGCCGCAGTAAAGAATCAACGTTGGCGGATTTTGGTTCTTGACATCCTTTACGATCGGTTACGATGCCTAGAGTACGATTTCGTCAACTTAGTGAGTTTGATAGGGGCCGTATGGTGGGACTTCGGGAAGCTGGACTTTCTTTTCGGGCAATTGCAGTTAGAGTGCAAAGAAGTGTAGACACTGTGGTTAGGTGTTGTCAAGCATGGGTTCGAGAAGGCCGTACGCAAAGAGCAAGAGGTACTGGACGCCGCCGTAGAACAACAGACCGTGAAGATCGCCGCCTAAGATTATTGGCCTTAAGGGACCGTTTCTTCACTACCAGGTCCATTGCAAATGAATGGTTTGCAGAACACGGAAGACCTATTGGCATGCGAAGTGTTTACCGACGAATGAGAAGTTTTGGCTTGTTTTCATACCGGCCACACTGGGTCCTCCCTTTAACTCGAGAACACCGACGTAATCGCCTTGAGTGGTGCAGACAACGGTCACTCTGGGATCAGGAATGGAACAGTATTGTCTTCAGTGACGAGTCTCGATTTTGTTTAGGCATGCACGATGGTCGTGCCAGGGTTAGAAGGCGACGTGGTGAAAGGAGGAATCCACAGTTTTTTGTTGAAAGACATGTTCATCACACTGTTGGAGTTATGGTTTGGGGTGCTATAGCTTATGGTTCCAGGTCACCTTTAATCTTCATCAGAGGTAACATGAACGCGCAGCGTTATATCCACGAAGTTCTAGAACCCCATCTTTTACCCTATCTTGACACCCTGGCAGATCCAACTTTCCAACAAGATAATGCCCGACCACATGTTGCAAGAGTCACAATAGACTTCTTTCAACATAATGATGTCACATTGTTACCATGGCCACCAAGATCTCCCGACTTATCCCCAATTGAGCACGTGTGGGGTATGATGGGTAGGAGATTGCTCAATTTGCAACGTCACTTAGTATATGATAATCACCTTACCTTGAAGCTGACCTTGTAAGGATCATGGCCACGATCGACATGACACTTTTCAACAAGGTGTTTTAATGAAAAACAAAGATAAAACATTGACATTGTTGCCACAGGACGCTTTAAATAGTCATTATGATGCCAAGAAATAATTTTTTCGGGGTGTAACACTTTCAATGTCAATGTCGAACTAGAGTATAGCACTGTCCTTCTTCTTTGAGAATCAGTTGCCATCGGAAGTTGCGTTGCTATGTAGAATTTTATATGCCGTGGTCATGACACGAAGGCCTGCGATACTGTCCGTACCGTTGTGGTAGGTAACGGCGACTCAGCAACGGCGCCAGTTATGAACAAAAAAAATAACGGCATTGACGATCGGTGAAAGCGGTTGTGATCACCGGTGATCTCGTTCTGATCGATAGATGAATATTACATCTCAATAAAAGACAATATTATTTGGTACCAGATCGAGTACCGTTACGTACTCAAATCGATAAGTGACATAAGGTGGGTCATGGAAGGCTACGATAATAAATATTGTTCCTTTATTTGCTTGATGTAATAAATGTTACAATCATTCTATCTATGACAGGAGAGCTATGAAAATGTAGTAGATTATTTTCTATTTTCTTCTTTTCAGTTCGTGTAGCTATAAAAGTTTTCAACTATTATTTATTCTTATTATTCCTTTTTGTGTGTATATCGAGTTTATCTTTGCTAACTTCTCTCACACAGCGAGCTTAAGTGTAAGAGTAGCCCTTTGGCTAAACATCGCTTCACTCATGTGAGACATTTATTATTATCACAGTCATTTCTAATATTGTTGCTCTGGACATTACTGAGTCGCCGTGCCTTCAAGGAGGAATTATGTCTCTTGCCATTTCGGCAATGCACAAAAGATTTTCTCCCCTTTCGTGAAACCTGGCTGCTCCGCGACAATAGGTCGCCGTCCGCCCTATCATCTAGGGCGGCTTGGCGACACTCCGACTCAACCTTCGGACTCTTTGATACAAATGACACGTTCTCCACTTGTAGTTCAGTGGAAATGGGTAAGATGTGGTCTATGAGCCAACAGTTCGGCGTTCTAGATCTTCACCGTCACTATTCTTAACCTATTAGAGCGAAACGCTTGTAATTACCTCCAAAATATAAACCAAATTCCCAATACACAATGACATCGATATCAAGGGTCCCACAAACTCATACCTAAGAAAGTCAGATCATCGACAAGCTTCATGAAGCTGGCGGCTTCGCCACCCCGATCTCCCGTAGAAAAGAGCATGAGTTTATGGAAAGGTACAAATAAACAATTGGTGAGCATCATTCTCTATCCGGAGTTGAACGCCAATCGAAGAGAGGAATATTGCTGGATTTGACCTGCCTAAATTGCCTATCACCTGCAACCCCGACGACGTATGACAATCAAGAAGCATTGGACGTAGCTTGTTAGTGGATCGACAATCTCTGATCTCCGGACACAAAAAGGTTAAGTAAGTTTGGGGTTTTTACAGAGTTTTCCAGAAGAAAAGGGGGTTGGGTTGGCTTGCCAGCCTTAACGACACTGCGGCCCAAGTGGATCTATTGCGACACCCCCTATTTATTTTCTAAAGCACTGTGTCCAGCCTTGATCCTTTGATCAGACTCCACAGCCTTGACACAGGGGCCTTGCATGTTGCTTTCAACTGTTAGACCTCTGGTTCCTACTACCTGAACCCTTAGCCTTGCCAGGCTTTCACATTGACACAAGAGATGCACTGGGGTTTCCTCATGCTCTCTGCAGAAACGGCATGTGGCCTCTTCTGCCAGACCCAAGAGTCTCATACGTCGAGTTAGACGGCAGTGTCCTGTCAGGAAACCCACTATGGCCCTCTTGGTCCTCTGTAAATGTGGGCCTTCGTTCTTTGATGGACTCTTTTGCCTGCCTTTACCAATTTCTTATGGACCGTTTGGTGCGGGTTCTCGCCACGCCAAAGCAAGGCCCTGGACCTATAAGGCGATTGGCCGCACTCTATCTCGCTAGCTCAACCGCCTTTTCATTTCTTTTGTTCCCTTCATGTCCTGGTACCTAGAGCAGTGTTACCTTGTTTCGGTTTCCCAGCTCCCGTACCAGTTTAGACGATATTTGCGATGAACGCACATCTGTCTACACCTTCTTAGGGCTCTTGTAGCATTCTGTGCTATTCTGTTGATGTGAGAGTCCCACGTCAATCTTTGGTAAAAACGACCCCAAGATATTTTGCCTGGCTTAGGGGATCTCTACACCATACACGTTTAGTGGCGTCAGGCCTTCTGGTACCCGCCTCCGTGTGAAAGTGGCGATGGTTCTCTTGCGCGGACTTAAAGCTAGGCTTTCAGTCCTGCACCACCTGTCGACAATATCCATGGTCCTTTGGGAGCATTCGGAAATGGCCTTTAACTACGGCTTCGATGTCGTCGGCACACCCTAGGCAGTAAAAGCCTTCGGTGGTGAGTTCTTAAAGAAGTGTATCTACCAGGACTGCCCATTGAAGAGGAGATAGCAGTCGTCCCTGAGGACATCCCGTCCCCACCTTCGCTTCAATTGTATCCCCTGTTACAGACCTAGTCCAATTTTTCAGGTTGGCCCCTATCCATTGGCATAGCGCGGCTGGAATCTCCCCGTGGCGTCAGGCCTTCTGGTACCCGCCTCCGTGTGAAAGTGGCGATGGTTCTCTTGCGCGGACTAGCTAGGCTTTCCGTCCTGCACCACCTGTCGACAATATCCATGGTCCTTTGGGAGCATTCGGAAATGGCCTTTAACTACGACTTCGATGTCGTCGGCACACCCTAGGCAGTAAAAGCCTTCGGTGGTGAGTTCTTAAAGAAGTGTATCTACCAGGACTGCCCATTGAAGAGGAGATATCAGTCGTCCCTGAGGACATCCCGTCCCCACCTTCGCTTCAATTGTATCCCCTGTTACAGACCTAGTCCAATTTTTCAGGTTGGCCCCTATCCATTGGTAAACGCGGCTGGAATCTCCCGGTGGGGCAACAGCATAAGTTTGGCATACATGCACTGTACTATTTCCCCTCAGTTCCTGAACGCATACACACCGTGCACTAAACTAAGGCGCTTCATCTCTCCGGAAAGGAGAAGCGTGAAATTCGCCGGCTCTTTTTCCCCCACATCCCTCCTTTAACGTGGCTCCGCGCGCAAACACACAGACACAAATACAACCTCTTGAACACGTTCCCGACTCTTTTCCAGACCCGCTGGTCTTGTGTGCACAGGCACATCTCACGACATGTGAGAAAACACGCGAGCCGCTCTTACAAGGTGCACTGACAAAAAAATCCCATCTTGACTCGAAGAGTGCACTTGACCGGGCGTTCTGGAATCGACAGCCGGCGTTCTTATATCACGGCTTCGCTGATCTCAAAAAGGGACTTTGATTGGCGAATACGTATGAACCTTCAGAGTCAGCGTTAGTTAGGCAACAGCGGACATTATGGGTCTACTAGTAAAGTGAAGAAGAAGTCTCTGAGCCCCTCCCAGTTGGCATGTCCGTAATGCCAAATTTTGCTTCTGTTGCCACACAGCGGTTTCTGACCGAAACCTGAACCTCCGCAACACCGTGGTCTGAGTTGCCCAGGGGAGACAGGATAGCATTGCTGTAAGGGACAGGATGCGTAGTCAGAAAGAGATCCAGCGGGCTACTGGCGTGTGACAAAACGCGGGGGAAAAAGTAGGGCTCGTCACCAGCTGGGTCAGTCCTTGGGTAATAGCGAACGGTCTTGTTTGAGCCAACCAGAGCTCATTGTCGGCACTGAAATCACCGAGGAGAAGTCGATCTTGACAGCGGTCATCCCTGTTATGGTCCGAGGAAGAGCTATAAAAGCAGCAAATAAATTTTGTGCGATGTTTTGGAGTTGAGGCGCAGAATGTAAGTAGGTCATCCCAGTTATGTTAGCAATAAAGGCAGCAAATACATTTGGGGGATGTTTTGGAGTTGAGGCGAAACCACAGAATGTCCCTCCGGTCTGATTCCAAAGAATCGTCTCTGGAGCAGGAAAGACTGCTGTGGTCAAAAGCCACAACTCTCCCGTTCGGTCTCAGATTGAAGTGCACCTCGTAATTTGGGAAGCTAAAATGGTTAGCCGGTGGCGAATCTGAGATTTTTGGCTCTGCTAAGAAAAGCATGGCGAGACGATTAGATTGCAGGTCGCTACAGCATCAATGTTGCTTTAATCGGCAATCGGTACTGAGGGTACTAGAGAGGGAGTCGCTGCTAGTATCCAGTGCACTGGAAGAGATCGGCTTGTCACTAGGGGTCGTTGATATCTAAGAGGAACAATCTCGTAGCCAAGACCGATCCGTGGGGAGAACACTCGCGTTGACATTGTGGATCTAGGATATTCTTTGTGGATCGCTGGTGCCGGAAACCATACTGCCTGTCGGTTTACAGATGATGACAGAATGACCCCAGTATCCCCTACTTTTTGCTGATGCTGTATCACGGTTATAAGTCACGCAAGAAAGTTGATCCAACAAACTCATTGCCACATCATCGTACTTGTCTCTCACTTTAGTGTGCTTGTAAAATATACAACATTCGTGACGAGGAACACGTAAGCGGATTGGCGATTAACGATTAGCCTGAAATTAAGTCACAATTTAGTTCTGGAAATGCTAACCACCAACGCCTAGCTATAAAGCTTACAGACTGCTTATAGTAGGGTCAATGGTAGAAACACCTGATTGGTCAAGCCTATATACCAGCGGGGCTTTGACAGGGTTGCCATGTTGCCCAAATTACCATGAACATTATTACTTGGGGAATTTTGTGGGGATATAATTTTTTGGGGGATATCACACGTTTCGCTGATCGAATGCACCCCTCTCGCTCTTTAAACTAAAGCTACCACTTCCATTAATTAACTGTGATTTGATTTTTTTGCAAAAGTAGCAATTCTGACAAATTTTGGTGCTTGTTCTGAGGAAACTCTATCCGACCAATCTGGCAACGCTGTGCTTTGACAGATCCGCCATATGAACGCCAACAAACGGAATTGCTATTTAGTTCATTGTAATGCACCCACAAAAAGTGTGATTTTTATAAATTTGTGGAACCACAAGTTATTCTCAAAATTTCAAAGCTGCTTAAGTTTTATAATATACGATTCAGTTTATTAACTAAAGAGAAAGCGGCAGCGGGGTGTCCAGGGGGTCCAGACACCCCCCGATATATTTGCGATCAACATGAATCCTGAGCTCCTCCTCCCAGCGCTTTTTCCATATGGACCCCCCTGAAAATGATCTCTAGATCCGCAACTGAAAGGTCACGGGGCCCCTCTAGAAGTTCCTCAGCCCTTTGGGGCCCCCTAATTTTTTTGTGAGAGTCAATCCACTTGACGCCAATTTTTTCGCTAGTGTCACGGTCAACTGGCTTTGAGCGCTGGCGAGCTGGATGATCGACATAGGAAAGAAGCGGTTTGAATGACCGCTTAGTGTCTCTACTATCAGTGTCGTGTACACTTTGGTTACTAAATTCAGCGGCAGCAGAGGAGAGTGGATATGCCCATAAATAAATTCATGCTCGTATATTAGGAGCGAGTCGTAAATTAGATTTGCCCGCGAGCGATGGGCGAATTTCCGTACGGTCCAGAATTGCACCCGTACCGGAGATGCGCTGTTGCCACGTTTCCATTATTGAAATTCCCGTAAATGTAAAGCATACAAATTAATAATGTATTCCGAATTTATAAAAATCAACATTCCGCCGCTGGGTATCGGCAACTAGTAGCACAGTTGTCAATGACCGGTATTTATATTTAATTCCTTTAATATACTTCATAATCAGAAAAAAATTAAAGCATATCATCAAAATAGAGACTCGTGGGGAAACAGCAACAAATGGTACAATTTAGGACTATGATAAATGTTTCTCTTTTTTGAATTAGTTTCTTCCATAGCAGATAATCCGAGAAAACCGAAATTCTCGAAATTGCTTATCCATTATATTATTTTTTCTCATTATTTTGAGGTGTTTCATAATGCAGTAAGCTAAAAAAAAATAGTAAACCGTCCCTAAATCGGAAAAAAAATCGATAATTTAAGATGAGAAAATAAGTGTTCGTCCTAGGTTTCGCTTTAATCCCTAGCTAGCTAACTAGCCTCTAAGGAAGGAACATTTTGTGAACTTTTTTTATTCATCTCATTGGGTTCTCACTAACTTTCGTTTCTGAGTCACAATATGCATCTATGTGTTATTTTTTTTTATTCGAATGATGGAGAATTCTATAAAAGCTGGCGAAAAAACGCGCCATCAAAAGACTGATCAATAAACTGACCACCATTTTTACCCTAAGTATCTACCATCTGGCAACGCTGCTGGACCTCTCCAGTCAAACACTCATAAACCCCAGCCACGGTACTGTATCATTCCTGCCGGCGATGCTGTTAGATGCAAGGCAAAGGATGATATCGCCCCGACCACCCGGGTATCTCTCTTTATGAACATTTCGCTAAGTTATGAGGGAAAATGCATGTGTGCAATATGTACTGATATGTACGTAAACCAGCAAGATGATATATACCTTCCCCCACCCCCACGACCACCAACTCCCGACTGTCAACCCCTACAATTTTTTTTCTGAAAATTATCAAAAAACGACGTTTGGGCGATTTTAGTTTTTTCCGTGTTTTTGCCTCTAGCTCCGTCGCCACTGGATCGTTTTCCAAAAACTACGAAGCTTTTTCATCCTTGGCATAGTAGTAACCGTATATGAAAATTTCATCGTAATCCGAGCAGCACTTTCCAAGTTATTGGCGGTTCAAAGATTAGCGAACAGACCGAAAGACCGGTGTTTCCGTAACATATTATATTACAAAATAATGTAGATAGCGCCGATGTCTCCGCGTAACAGAAGGTCTGCGCCACCAAGTGCACTAAAACTCGCTCGGCTGCGCGCTGTCGGAATACGTCCTTTCGTATCAATCCAGCCGCGATTAAACCTCAGAATATCCCAAATCGCGTATTCCAGGATGACCGTGTCAGAGCGGCAACGCCGCGCTCTCGTTCATCCGGCCGGTCCCAGGTAGCAACAGAATCAGCTGTTCGCATTGGTGGGTGTGCGAACCGGCGCACGCGCATCGCCGTACCGGCCGGCACCGACCAGACTTCTAGGCGGCTGATCGGAGAAACGTCAGTTGATCTGTGATCATCGTCAAGGGGGGTTAGAATCGCGCGGCGTTGAACGCTTACGATATCACGGACAGGCGATCGGGAAGATGTCAAACCACCTCTGTCCGTTGCAATAAAAGACTGATTGTGATATTTGGTACAAATTGCTCGCTAGTGATATTTTTTTATTTGAGAGAGAGACTGTCCAGTGCCGGCCTTTGAATGTTTAGTGATAGAAATCGGTAAGTTGGATCGCCGACCACTTGCTTCAATTTCGTTAAAAAATCCAACAAACCACCACTTGTTTTATTATATTCGTGGTTGTTAAAGCAGGTATTCTATATTAGATCGTCTCATCAAATCCCAGCCAAAGCATTTGTCTGTGGATCAAAATTGTTGCTTGGAAATCAAACCACCTATGCCAAAACAAAGACTTATAAGTCAAAATGTAAAAAATGCTGATATAGAGACAGCTAAATGACTAAAGTATCGCAGCAAACAAAAAACTATGATGGACAGATTTTGGTTAGGATCCTTCTTTGGAACAGGAGAAAGTGAAATAATTTTTGTGGTTGTGGATTCGGTTCATATTTTCATCCAGGCAAGCTCATGGAAAAATCGTTAGATCTAGTCATCCAGCCTCTTTACCAGAGCAAAACATATGAACTTGAAGATTCTATACACGTAAAATTCGTGAATTTATGCTCTCTTATTTTTGGTAGGCACTTGAATTGAGCTAAAATGGGAGCTAAAACAAAATCTAGACAAAGAATATCCTACTGGCTTACTCCTTATGTTAAGGTACCTTGAAGTAGAGCTGGTGTAGATTAATGCACTTATCATTATCCCTAGCTGTAAAAATCAAAGTAATAAAAGATTTCTGTAAAAGATTATTGCAACTTTCAGATTTGGAAAAAGTAAACCTGACATCCAATAAAAAATGTTCAATATCCAGCATTCTAATAGACGACATTATAATATTGGAGAGATTCTATATCTAAACTATATTTTGCTGTATAGTCATATCTATAAAAGTTCAGGTATCGAGAAATTTCTGTACAGATCCATGAAGGTTATACCTATATAGATTTAGGAGAAAATAAGCTCTGATAACTAATAAAACTTTTTCAATATCATTATAGTGTAAAAGTTAGCCTCCTACCAGAATATTGCGTAATTTAATAAAGCAAACTTCCTTATTTGTAGACGTTTTTCTGTACATCATTATTAAAGTTGATGTTATTTGCAATTCGAGGATAAAATGAGCTCTAGTAGCTTCCTTGCGTTGAAGAGCAATTGCCTTTGTCTCTAGTCCCTAGAGCTGGCTATATAACTCCCAGCTAAACTTATTGACCCAAAATCCTTTGGAGTTTATATCCCTTTGTCCTTCTACAGACAAAGCGGGCTTGCCATATCAGATACGGAACTTGATGAAAATGCTTTAGTGCTAGGATTTTATTATACATGCAAGAGCAGTAGTTGTACTTTCAATTTTCCAAGTTTCTTATTGTGTGTCTCTGAAATCCACAGTATGGCAAGTGACAATTATTATAGAAATTAGTAGATGCTATAAACCTAACTACTATAGCACAAAAATAAAAAAGTATGTACATTGGAGCAAATTGTAAAACACCGCTAAAAATGGATATTGCTTCTAGATGTCAGCTTATTTGGAGTTGACTCCCCAAATTTCGAGTAAATATCAAAAAATTGCGGGAAATTGGAGTAAAAGAGCTCATTTTTTGTATTTCGATACGCTGAATCCAAATCTGAAGTTTATTTAGCTAGCTGATCATCGAGTAAATTGCGAAAAACCGCTTCAAATCGTTGTGAAAAGTGGCAATCATGCAAGCAAAAATCTGCCATCAAGTTGACGTTTCACCTTCCTCGATACCGATTTTCCTTGGTGAAATCGTTCTACTTATTCTTTACAGTAGTCTCCAAGATTAGAAGGAATGTAGTCAAAATAGTAAGGATGAGATCGTCGAGAGATCTATTTGTCAACATTGATAAAAACATCATAGACCACGTTCCCAGTACTGAATCCAATTTTGAGAAGTAACCTAAGAAAAGTATGTATTTCATTTCAGCCCTATGAAAAATTCTAAAAGTACAGAACCTTTCGAAATAAATGTTAATATAATAAAAACTTGATAGTATAATACTTTAACTACATGAATAAATATGTGCATTGAAAATAACATTCTTCCCATATTTTTCAAAATTAGCCGCTTTCAAAAACAGAACAATCCGATGATACATCAAATTTCGTTCCAATTCAAACCAATTTTTTTTTAAATATTGACGAGACGCTCTATTAGTGAACATTTTGAAGCCAATGATTTATTTTTATTACTCAGTTTAGATATCGTACCGGCATTTCAACAAAGTTGGCGACTAATCACTATTAATTTTATTGACCATAATCTGGAGCAGGCCATGTATAGTTTCTTTATGTCCAGCATACAATTTTGTTAAAAAAGCTGCCCATCTATGGCTTCAGTCAGAATAGCTTATCGTTGGTAAGTTCCTGCTTAGGCGACAATACGTTATCTACGGGAACTGTACATCCAAGACGGAAATTATAAAGCACGGAATACCGCAAGGCACAGTTTTAGGGCCTATACTCTTTTTAATATACACGGTGGTGCATCGAAAACGAAACAGACGCATTTACGGGCAGCTCAGTTTTTTTTTTGGAAAAACGCTCAGATCCTTCGATTTTCTTTTCGAGGGAGACACAAGTTTGGCAAAAAATCACGTTACCACGTGCAGCCCCCTAAGCGGGGGTGACACCACCCCCAAAATCTTAAATGGAAAGGGGGGTCGAGTGATACCTCATTTTAAAGGTCTTTCAATTCCCTTTATAATGATGTAAAATACATGAGCTTCAGTTCAGTAGTTTTGAAGATTTATTGATTTGCGCCACCCTGTGTATTAATGACCTACCCAACTACAAATTACAAAACATGATATGGTCATTGGCACGATGTTTGTGGACGAACTGAAGCAATTTGGAAAGGCAGTTATCAATATAGCTCTGACTATTCGAAGCTTCAATCATAGGAGCTTCCGTAAATTTCGTGAATTCTCATAATAAACACAAGCAGCGACAACACTGCGGTGAGCGATCTGTTCGAGAACGATCTCGATTACTTTGAACGGCACAAAGGCCAACGGTTGGGTTAGAGTTGGCCAGCAATTAAAAACATTATGAGCAGGAGTAAGAAGATCAAGACTTACCATTTCCATTAATCAATGTTTGTACCTAGACGCTTTTTCTCTTGATTAAATTTTATCGCTGACGATATAATGGTTTTATTTTAATAAAAGTTGGTGAATGTATTTATCTTACTGTAAATAACAAGTGAAAAAATGTTCAGCCTTATCAGTGGGACATTCCGGTTTTTATACTGCTTTTTTTAATTCACTAACGCTCTAAAATGAATATTTCAGCCGCAGTAAAGAATCAACGTTGGCGGATTTTGGTTCTTGACATCCTTTAAGGCGCGAATACACATGCCAGTAAAATAGCATGCCAGTGGCCAGTAACTTGTATGCTAACTACTTGTCCTACGACATCCCAAAATACACATGCTAGTTTTGGATATGCCAGTCTGTGAACACTTTCCTTTATCTTCTTTAACTCTTGGTGGTAGGTTGTTCTTAGGTTTTTTATCTTATTTTTCATAAATTTCAATGTTAAATTGTTATCAGTCATTTGCTTCAATAAAGATTTGTAAGCATTGTCTCTAGCGATTTTATTTTTATGCAATGGAGATCATGTATTCCATAAACACGGATACTCCCTATACTGCATAACAAACAATAAAGTCTTTTCGTCTCCCCAACGAGCCATTTTGCCCGGAACTAAACAAATAGTTCTATAGTTCAAGAATCCGTTTTTCACATGCGAGTTTCTGGTAACGATGTCGTTCACACACCTTTGAACAAGACTCGCATGTTTCCTCCTCTCCATTCCCTCTTCGAAATCCTGCTACTGGCATACAAAAATCAAACGTCTTGCGATCTACTGGCGTGCTTTCTTGCTGGCAAAGAAAGTCACACATGCAAGTAGCACGCACAATCCAGTAACTGGCATGCTTCTGTGCGTGTAACAAGCATGTGTATTCTCGCCTATACGATCGGTTACGATGCCTAGAGTATGGAGACCTATACGAATTCGTCAACTTAGTGAGTTTGATAGGGCCGTATAGTGGGACTTCGGGAAGCTGGACTTTCTTTTCGGGCAATTGCAGTTTGAGTGCAAAGAAGTGTAGACACTGCGGTAAGGTGTTGTCAGGCATGGCTTCGAGAAGGCCGTACGCAAAGAGCAAGGGGCACTGGACGCCGCCGTAGAACAACAGACCGTGAAGATCGCCGCCTAAGATTATTGACCTTAAGGGACCGTTTCTCCACTAGCAGGTCCATGGCAAATGAATGGTTTGCAGAACACGGAAGACCTATTGGCATGCGAAGTGTTTACCGACGAATGAGAAGTTTTGGCTTGTTTTCATAACGGCCACACTGGATCCTCCCTTTAACTCGAGAACACCGACGTAATCGCCTTGAGTGGCGCAGACAACGGTCACTCTGGGATCAGGAATGGAACAGTATTATCTTTAGTGACGAATCTCGATTTTGTTTAGGCATGCACGATGGTCGTGCCAGGGTTAGAAGGCGACGTGGTGAAAGGAGGAATCCACAGTTTTTTTGTTGAAAGACATGTTCATCACACTGTTGGAGTTATGGTTTGGGGTGCTATAGCTTATGGTTCCAGGTCACCTTTAATCTTCATCAGAGGTAACATGAACGCGCAGCGTTATGTCCACGAAGTTCTAGAACCCCATCTTTTACCCTGGCAGATCCAACTTTCCAGCAAGATAATGCCCGACCACATGTTGCAAGAGTCACAATAGACTTCTTTCAACATAATGATGTCACATTGTTACCATGGCCACCAAGATCTCCCGACCTATCCCCAATTGAGCACGTGTGGGATATGCTGGGTAGGAGATTGCTCAATTTGCAACGTCCTCCTCAGACTCTAGAAGCACTTCGAGAGGAGTTGGTGGTTGCCTGGAATGAGATATCACAGGAGGACATTGACCACTCGATCAGAAGCATTGGAGAATGCGTAGCACATCAGGGTGCATCCACACATTATTAAAGGTCAAAGGGCTTTAAAGCAGTGCAATCATTTTGAAATTTTTATCATTTACTTATTATGCTTCATTAAGTACTTATACAAAATTTTATTAAAATAAAACCATTTAAAACTGGGTGTTCGGATTTATATGTCACTTAGTATATATTGCATTCGTCCAGGCATTCATAACACAATGTAATATGTTAACACATGTTCAAAATATGCTGGTCCGTGGGCACCATTGTTTGCGGAATTTATATTAGTTTTTTTCATCCAAGTAATGGCTACAGCACGATTGGCCTTGGCGAGTTTGGTAAGGTTATGCAATCGAAATCATCAGCAGCAGGTTGCCGAGCGAAGATTTTTTTTAATCATAAACCAACCGAAAAAGTAGCTCGTAGAAGCTTCCTTCTGTTCTTTTACATCCCGCGCTACTGGAAGTATTGCAATCGCAAAAAAAAACTAGATTTGTTATTTGTATAAACGTTCCATTCTTGCTATTTGAGGTATGTCGCAAAGTGAACCGGGCTTTTAAAAGATACCCATTACAAGTAGCGCCATCTTTTATCGTTCGATAACTACATCTTTGATTAACGCCCTGTCAAAATTTCATGACAATCGAACAACTTCACGCGTAGTTATAGCTCTGTGTTGAACATGATCCAAAATCTTCTTTGAGAAACATAGAAATGGAATTAATTATAATAATAATAATATTTATTCACTCAATGTACAAAGATAACAAACAATATGAGTAAATAAATATAAAATCAAAACAGGCCCAATAGAAGGCATCGCCTGTACATGGACCAATAATTTAAGTTGAAACTGTAGAATGCAAAAAAGGACAAAAATTAGCTACAGTAGATTATGTATTTAGTTGATGTTCGTATTTATGAGTTTATGAATTTCAGTCCTAGATATAGAATGTAGCCACTTTTTTAAATTTCTTTTGAAACAATTTCCGAAACGTAAATCTTTTAAGTCTTTAGGTATAATTTCATAAAATTTAGGCGCTAAATAGAGATATGATCGCTGCATTATAGATTTATGCGGTTGAGGAACTACTGTGCCACGAATTTTGTACCTGGTATAATGATTATGTTTAATTTTTTGGTCGGTGTTTACAAATTTATGGTAGTGAGTGATACTGTGTAAGAAATAAAGCTGTCTTATATCATACATTCGAACATCTGCGTATAATTTTTCAGTGGGATAAAGTTTCGGTTTTTTAAATATCATTTTTAGAATACCTTTTTGAAAAACATCTAAATTATAGATATGTGAGGAACATGCAGCTCCCCATGCTAATATACCATATGTGAGATGAGGCTCAATCAGTGCATGGTATAATGTTCGAAGATATTTTTCTGTCAATATATTCCCAAGGTATTTAATTTTGTAGGATACAAATCTAACTTTCTTTAAAATATAATTGACATGGATGTCCCATCGTAAGTGAGGATCCAAGACCACTCCAAGGTATTTTATGTTGGGCACTCTATTAATTTGCATTTTTTGATCATTAATGTTAAAGGAGAAATTTGTGTAATTTGGCAGATGTCTAGCATAAGATCCAAATGGTAAAAAATGTGTTTTAGAGTAGTTAATGCTTAATTTTCTACTGTTAAACCACCGAATAATTTTGATAAAATCATTTTCAATTACATTTTTCAGATCAGACCAGTCAGTACCTTCATATAATATTACAGTATCATCTGCAAAACTAGTTATTTTGCCAACACAATTAATTTGGAAAATATCATTTAAATATATATTGAATAACAGCGGACCTAAGACAGTTCCTTGTGGGACACCACACTTAATATACATTTCTTTACTAAATGATCCTGATATCTGCACAGATTGTGGGCGATTTGACAAATAATTTTCGATCAGTGAGTACGCGTTTCCTCTGAAACCAATTCTCTCCAATGCTTCTAATAATAATTTGTGATTAACTGTGTCGAAAGCTTTCTTTAAATCAACAAAAATGCAGATTGAAGGGATTGTGTTATCAATATTTTGATGTATTTGATTTACAATTTTAGTTATTGCGTCCGATGTAGCCTTCCCTTCTGTAAATCCATATTGATTTTCACTTAAAATTTTGAATTTTGTGAGGTATCGAATCATTCTAGTAGATAAAACTTTTTCAGAAACCTTTGCTACACTGGATATTATTGATATTGGTCTATAGTTGTTAACATCTGTTTTTGTTCCTGATTTATGTATCGGTATTATATTACCTTTTTTTAAAATTGAGGGATATATGCCAGATTCAAAGCATTTGTTGATTAGGTAAGTGACTGGTTCTGTTATGTCCTCGGCTATAATTTTCAAATGCTCGCTTTTAATACCATCGAACCCAGGACTTTTCCGATTTTTTAAGGACATAACAGTGGTGTATACTTCACATTGCTCGACTTTATCCAAAATAAATGAGTTCAAAGTTCTTTTTGGAGGCTGAGTATTTTGTACATTTGCTTGTATATTACTTGCTAAATTTTCGCCTATGTCAGTAAAGAATTGTACAAATTCATCGCTATCTGTTGAGTGTCTTTTAATACTGTTCCCGATGTTGTATTTAACTCAGTGACACACTCTTTAAATTTTGTTTTTCCAGTAATCTCATCAATAGTTTTCCAAAGCCGCTTAGGATCATTTAAGTTATTATTCAATTTATTTAGGTAATGTTTTCGTTTGGTTTGCCTTGCAAGCTCTATAAATTTATTTTTATAATGGTTGTAGGAGTCGGTATTCTCTGTAGTTGGCGTTAGTTTCATTACATTATATAGTCTTTCTTTTTCTATTGCCGATGTTATTAATCCTTTGGTAATCCAGGCATTTCTGCTTTTCTCTTTGTGACTAATTATTACTTTATTGGTACTAATATCTATTAGTTTTTTTATTTTCTCTATGAACAGTCCCGTTGCTTTGTCTATATTATTTATAGAGTATAATTGTTCCCAGGATTCTTGTTTGACATTTGATATTAGTTTTGAATTGTCGACAAAAAATTTGTAATTTTCCAGGTTGTTATTAACGATAGGGATGTTAGAATGTTTTTCATTTGAAGATATCAGTAAAATAGTGGAGAAGTGATCAGTAATATCGCTTTCTAGGATTATTGGTATACAAGTAATTTTGTTGGATAGGTCTTTCACAAAGCAGTGATCTATACATGTGCCACTGATTATCTCTAAAGATGCAATCCATCCATGTTGACCAATGATTTGGGCATGAGAAAGGTGTTTATTCATTTAAGATGCCTGACAGGTGAAGAAACGTGGTGTTTTCGATACGAACCAAGCGTCAAAGTGCCTTTGAAACTTCCAACGAAGGCGTAGGAAGTATAGAGTCAATCTACTTGACGCTTTTTTGCATAAGCATTGTCTGGTTTCTGGGCTACCAGATCTGATTCCACGACACAAGAGCTGAACGAACTTCAGGAAGGCAAACCTGCTGCTATAAATGGATAGTGGAGACTCGCCGACATTTATAACGTTTTAAATTCGTATCATAATTTCTTCCTATGTACCAAAACCGGTTGTTTCAAACCGAATTCATGTACGGTTCGCATTAAAAACGCATATTAAATCGTAGCATTAAATTTGTCGTTCGACAAGAACGAACCATAAAATCCAACCGACTGCATTCAGCGTTATCAGTGATGATTCAACGCTGAATAAATTCGAGTTCGCCAGCACCTGTTGTAAAAATGCTAGTCCGTGGGTTTGGAACCTATTGTTCGCGAAATCATATCTACTGGAATTTATATTGGTTTTTTATGTAGCTGAATTGCTAACCTTGGCATAACTGGCGGATTTGTGCATTGTATGTTGCCCAATGAGAGTTTTTTTCATCACCATACCCGCACCGAGTAAAACACTTAATCAAACCGGTTGGAATTTCAATTAAGCTAATTAAACAATTCAATTGACTATGCTAACAAGTTTGGTTTGCAATAGAGGCGAAATATCTAGGCAGTCCTAAAGCCCTCTCCAGACTCACGCGGGAATCGCGTTCGAAGCCGCGTACTCCCGCGATCCATGAGTGTGGATCCCATTCGCGGCTTCACGTCGCGTTCGCGCATTGTTCCCGTTTGTTGTCGGTTTTTTGTGCCGCGACAGTGGGTTCGCAAGGCGCGAACATGACTAGGCTCGTCATTCGCTGGTGTTGCAATTGCCCTTTTACTTATACAGGGTGTCCCAGAAGTCGACGTCAAGCCGAAACCGGGTGATAGGCAAAGTCATAACAGCTATCAGAAAAATATTTAAAAAAGTTTTATGTACCTAGGTGTTTTGAAAATTATAGGTCTTTAAAAAAAATATAGAAATTTCACACCCTACGGCAGTCTGTCAACTCCTGCTACTACAAATATTAACTTTTTTTGGATTTTATTTTTACAATGTAATGATGAATAATGCATCTTCAAGCTGGTGTCTCAACCTTACTGCCAACTTTTCTCGTTCAGGAAAAATTGCCACTTATTTCCCAACCAAGTATTCCAAACTAAAACTTTGCTCAACTTTAACTGGCTGTACTGGAAAAAATGTACCACGAGAGTTTGGCAAGTAACCTTAAAAGTTTTCGCATTTAATAAGGATTCCAAAATGGTAAAACACTTAGAAGATTACTCGTTAACTTATGCACAATCTTTATTTGAAGAAAAACTGATAAAATTTTTTCAAAATTTCCTAATTAAACAGCGATTATGAAAACGCACAAGGACCCTTAAGGATAACTGTTTGCACAACAGTGGGCGTCAAAATGCTGCTGTTGATGATTTACCTTTACAGCAAATGCTCAAACTGTTTTCCTTCAGCCGCAATACACGCTCGACATCTTAAAAAAGATCGGGTTATTAAACGAGCGAATCCACGGTTATTAACAAACTCAGCTGTTTTCAATAGTCTTTGCCATAGCTCATCTACATTTTGAATCGGCTTGAAATACACTTTTTCTTTTACAGTTGCCCAGTAAAAAAATCTAAAGGATTCAATCAGGTGATCGGGCTGGCCACGGTATTGTACCAGACCGCCCTATCCATCTGCCTGGAAAGTTTTGATCGAGATACTATCTCACTGAGAGTGCATAGTGCGCTGGGCAGCCATCATGCTGAAACCACATGTCCCTGTAAATACTCAGTGGCACGTCCTCGAATAAATTTTCTAAATGATTTTGCAAAAAACCTAAATAAACCTCAGCAGTCAAAGTCTCTGGGAACTCAAACGGACCGATTATTTTACCATTTAAAATAACTGTCCAATGGTTTATCTTGAAGCGATATTGAGATTTATCTTCTCTCATCAAATGTGGGTTTGCTACGTGCCACTCGTGTAAGTTATGCAGGTTCATGTACCCATCTTTCTTAAATGTGGTCTCATCTGACGATAAAAATTTTTCAAAGAACCGTCGATCGTCCCTGTCTTTCTAACCTTGTGCGACAAAAAGCAACTCGGGGCTCATAATCCCGGGGCAGAAGAGCTTGAACACGCTGTACGTGGTATGGATGGAACACGTTTTTTTGAAAGATTCTATGGGCTGTACTTTTGGGCACACCTGTTTTTAGTTCTATTGCACGCACTGAAGTACTCGGGTCTTCTTCGACAGCTCCTAGCACCACGTCTTCGTAAGGAAGGAAAGATCTTCCCTCACCGTGTGATTGGTTTGGTAGTTGGCCCTCTGAGAACAGTAAGCGGTGCACATTTGTGAACACTCGATGATCTGGATGACGAGCTGCATTCGGGTACCTCTCACAGTAAAGTCTCGCTGCAGCACTAGCGTTGCATCTGCATTCCCCATAAATAAGGTGCATGTTAGCATATTCTTGTACGGTGTACACACGGCACTGCACAATCACACTATCAAAGATAATCTAAGGAAAGCAAATGTTGTTTTGAAGAGCAATTAAACAGTCCAAATCCAAATCACAAGCAATCAACAGTCCAGTTCACGAATCCAAACTTAGTAACAGTACGAAATCAACAACGAACATGTAAAGAAACGAAGGAGTACTGATCGGTATCAAAGTGTGCAATAGCAAGTAAGTGATGTGCTTCATCCATACCACATACAGCGTGTTCAACCTCTCCTGCCCCGGGATTATGAGCCCCGAGTTGCTTTTTGTCGCACAATATTAGAAAGACACAAGAAAGATCCACAGTTCTTTGAAAAAATTTTATGGTCGGATGAGACCACATTTAAGAAAGATGGGTACATGAACCTGCATAACTTACACGAGTGGCTCGTAGCAAACCCACATTTGATGAGAGAAGATAAATCTCAATATCGCTTCAAGATAAACCATTGGACAGGAATTTTAAATGGTAAAATAATCGGTCCTGAGTTCCCAGAGACTTTGACTGCTGAAGTTTATTTGGATTTTTTGAAAAATCTTGTACAAAATTTATTGGTGGACGTGCCACTGAGTATTTACAGGGACATGTGGTTTCAGCATGATGGCTGCCCAGCGCACTATGCACTCTCAGTGAGAGAGTATCTCGATCAAAACTTTCCAGGCAGATGGATAAGGCGGTCTGGTACAATACCGCGGCCAGCCCGATCACCTGATTTGAATCCGTTAGATTTTTTTACTGGGGAACTGTAAAAGAAAAAGTGTATTTCAAGCCGATTCAAAATGTAGCTGAGCTACGGCAAAGACTATTGGAAGCAGCTGAATTTGTTAATAACCGTGGATTCGCTCGTTTAATAACCCGATCTTTTTTAAGAAGATGTCGAGCGTGTATTGCGGCTGAAGGAAAACAGTTTGAGCATTTGCTGTAAGGGTAAATCATCATCAGCAGCATTTTGACGCCCACTGTTGTGCAAACAGTTATCCTTAAGGGTCCTTGTGCGTTTTCATAATCGCTGTTTAATTAGGAAATTTTGAGAAATTTTTATCAGTTTTTCTTCAAATAAAAATTGCGCATAAGTTAACGAGTAATCTTCTAAGTGTTATACCATTCTGGAATCCTTATTAAATGCGCCAACTTTTAAGATTACTTGCCAAACTCTCGTAGTAAATTTTTTCCAGTGCAGCCAGTTAAAGTTGAGCAAAGTTTTACTTTGGAATACTTGGTTGGGAAATAAGTGGCAATTTTTCCTGAACGAGAAAAGTTGGCAGTAAGGTTGAGACACCAGTTTGAAGATGCATTATTCATCATTACATTGTAAAAATAAAATCCAAACAATACAATGTCAAAAAAATCGACATAATGTCAATTCCAAGTTACGTAATACTCGTGCGAGAAGGAGTTGTATACTGAATACAGGTAGTAGCCGATTTTAACAAAATACTAGTTGGGATGCATCGAAATCAAGCAATCAAAAGCCGACTGTGGAGTAAACGGCGATGAATATGACAAAAGAACATCAACAATTTGCACGATACATGTAATTTGTCACGACTGAGTAACAAGTGAACTCGGCGTGGCCACCCGCCATCACGAATATGAGCGTTTCTTACGCCGCACATACGCAGGAAATTTCGTAACGCGAACACTTCTGCATAGCAACAGCACAATACGCAAGTTGTTCAGTTGTTCTTTCACCTACCGACATAAACTCTTGGGAATCGGGTCGATTGTTATGGCCGTGTCTAATTTACATCGTAAATTTTCTTCAATTATCTCGGTAATGCTAATTGCGAAATTAGAGCAACGATTTTTTTTTACAGTTTAGATGTTAAAAATGAAGTGTTCCAAAGATCGAGCGTAAAAGATATACAGGGTGTCCCAGAAGTCGACTTCAAGCCGAAACCGGGTGATAGGCAAAGTCATAACAGCTATCAGAAAAATATTTAAAAAAATTTTATGTATGTGTTTTGAAAATTATAGGTCTTTGAAAAAAATATAGAAATTTCACACCCTACGGCAGTCTGTCAACTCCTGTGACTACAAATATAAACTTTTTTTGGATTTTATTTTTACAATGTAATGATGAATAATGCATCTTCAAACTGGTGTCTCAACCCTACTGCCAACTTTTCTCGTTCAGGAAAAATTGCCACTTATTTCCCAACCAAGTATTCCAAAGTAAAACTTTGCTCAACTTTAACTGGCTGTACTAGGAAAAAATGTACTACGAGAGTTTGGCAAGTAACCTTAAAAGTTGGCGCATTTAATAAGGATTCCAAAATGGTATAACACTTAGAAGATTACTCGTTAACTTATGCACAATTTTTATTTGAAGAAAAACTGATGAAAATTTTTCAAAATTTCCTAATTAAACAGCGATTATGAAAACGCACAAGGACCCTTAAGGCTAACTGTTTGCATAACAGTGGGCGTCAAAATGCTGCTGATGATGATTTACCTTTACAGCAAATGCTCAAACTGTTTTCCTTCAGCCGCAATACACGCTCGACATCGTCTTAAAAAAGATCGGGTTAATAAACGAGCGAATCCACGGTTATTAACAGACTCAGCTGCTTCCAATAGTCTTTGCCGTAGCTCAGCTACATTTTGAATCGGCTTGAAATACACTTTTTCTTTTACAGTTCCCCAGTAAAAAAATCTAAAGGATTCAAATCAGGTGATCGGGCTGGCCACGGTATTATACCAGACCGCCTTATCCATCTGCCTGGAAAGTTTTGATCGAGATACTCTCTCACTGAGAGTGCATAGTGCGCTGGGCAGCCATCATGCTGGAACCACATGTCCCTGTAAATACTCAGTGGCACGTCCTCCAATAAATTTTCTAAATGATTTTGCAAAAAACCTAAATAAACCTCAGCAGGGGGGAACTCAAACGGACCGATTATTTTACCATTTAAAATTCCTGTCCAATGGTTTATCTTGAAGCGATATTGAGATTTATCTTCTCTCATCAAATGTGGGTTTGCTACGAGCCACTCGTGTAAGTTATGCAGGTTCATGTACCCATCTTTCTTAAATGTGGTCTCATCCGACCATAAAATTTTTTCAAAGAACCGTGGATCTTTCCTCTGTCTTTCTAACATTGTGCGACAAAAAGCAACTCGGGGCTCATAATCCCGGGGCAGAAGAGGTTGAACACGCTGTATGTGGTATGGTGTAAGAGTGAGAGAGTATCTCGATCAAAACTTTCCAGGCAGATGGATAAGGCGGTCTGGTACAATACCGTGGCCAGCCCGATCACCTGATTTGAATCCTTTAGATTTTTTTTACTGGGGAACTGTAAAAGAAAAAGTGTATTTCAAGCCGATTCAAAATGTAGCTGAGCTACGGCAAAGACGATTGGAAGCAGCTGAGTTTGTTAATAACCGTGGATTCGCTCGTTTAATAACCCGATCTTTTTTAAGAAGATGTCGAGCGTGTATTGCGGCTGAAGGAAAACAGTTTGAGCATTTAAAGGTAAATCATCATCAGCAGCATTTTGACGCCCACTGTTGTGCAAACAGTTATCCTTAAGGGTCCTTGTGCGTTTTCATAATCGCTGTTTAATTAGGAAATTTTGAAAAATTTTCATCAGTATTTTTCAAATAATAATTGTGCATAAGTTAAGGAGTAATCTTCTAAGTGTTATACCATTTTGGAATCGTTATTAAATGCGCCAACTTTTAAGGTTACTTGCCAAACTCTCGTAGTACATTTTTTTCCAGTACAGCCAGTTAAAGTTTAGCAAAGTTTTACTTTGGAATACTTGGTTGGGAAATAAGTGTCAATTTTTCCTGAACGAGAAAAGTTGGCAGTAAGGTTGAGACACCAGTTTGAAGATGCATTATTCATCATTACATTGCAAAAATAAAATCCAAAAAAAGTTAATATTTGTAGTAACAGGAGTTGACAGACTGCCGTAGGGTGTGAAATTTCTATATCTTTTTCAAGGACCTATAATTTTCAAAACACATACATACAATTTTTTTAAATATTTTTCTGATAGCTGTTATGACTTTGCCTATCACCCGGTTTCGCCTTGACGTCGACTTCTGGGACACCCTGTATAATTATGTTCAAAATTAACTAACCAAATAGAGATGTTTGTAATACATCCCCTAGTGACAGAGATATTTTTGGTACTCGTTGTACGGTATCACATGCTGCGGAAGCGGTCACACGCAGAACTGAGGTGATCTACAGGGTGTAAACGTTATGATAGTCATTATTGAAATGGGTAATAATAAAAAAAAGTTTTTTTTTATTATTTTTTAAAAAACCTTATTAAAAGACGACACTATGGAGGTATTTTCAGTTTATTCTAAAAAAATACATAAACAGTTAGTTTTTTAGGATGTACTATATAGTACATTAGGAATAAAGGTAGCTATAAGAATAATAATAAAATAAATATTGAAAATAGTACAAATATTTTGAAAAACATCAATATTGCAAATTTTAAAGATTATGATATTGAACAAAACATTTCACGTGAACGCCGACATCACATTTTCTACATCTAGTAGACCCTCTATCACCCATTCAAATAATGACGCTAACATCCTGTATTTTATCCTTATTTTCAAACACAGCGATTTGCGCAAAAATCTCAGACCGGTTAGATATATCGTCCGTCAAGAATTAAAGTTGCAAATAATGCTTAGCGGTTCACCAAAAGCGATGCAATAATTCATCTCGATTACTCAATTGACTTGACCTCTGTTCCTAATTCGATGATCGCTGATTAATTTTTTATGGCGGTTACAGTCTTATAGGGTCAACTGTTAAATTGCCAATATTCGTAACAAAACGACCGTTCAACTTCGCTGGCGTTGATGAAAAGATACACAAATTTCAGGCAGCTTGAAGAACTTCAGAAGCCAGGAAATATATAAAAATCAAACTCTATAAGGCCATCGCGACGCGTATTCTGTAACCCGTTTTACATCAACAATTTCTTCACGAATTTTTTCAGATGGGTTCCTTCAAGGTCATCCCGATTATTATGATTTGCGGTGTTATTTTCTCATAAACAGAAACAATTTTGTTCGATCGTGTACGTTCTTCAAGCCTATCATGATGTCAAGTTCAACGTATTATTAGGAAACAACAATCTGACTATAGCATCAAAAGTTTACTGTCGCCCAAATGGTAGGAATTCTTCGACGAGCATTTTCATCTCAGCAGTAACGTTTTCCTCTGTTACTGACGTTCGCGCGTCCTCCAGGATTTTTTATAATTCTCTGTACCACTTGAATATGGTCGTACGATGAGGCCGATCATTCTTTATTTCTTCTAAGCACTCGTCTCTGCTCAAACCACGCGTAAAGTGATACCTTAAAGCTGCCCTTATCTCACTACGTGACCACGATGCCATAGTCCGCACTTTACTTTGTCAATACGAAAGAATAACTAAATCAACAGACGGCAGCTACTATGCATTCATGGACATGTCTCAACATGCAGTAACGTACAGAGTGTGTATATCATATTGCAAAATTCTTACTTTTGTATCATTAGCAGACTATTATCCTATACTGATTCAATCTCCTTGACCCCAGTTTTTACTAATCCGGTCTGTATCTCCAACCACAAAAAAATGTACACCGTTGATTGGTTCTTCATTTTGGTTTCTATATCAATACTTTTCAGGCTAACAGTAAAATTTCGTTCTGTGTGGTACTATCATCAGTGAATTTATCATCGTTTCCTCTTGTGTGGTTTTTTATCCGTCGTAGAAATGGGGCCGCTTGATAAGGCCTAGCAATGTTGTCAAAACTAATGTGCATATTAAACAGCTCGTCAAGTGTAGGAAGAGTTGCGATTTTTTTAATAATGTGTGGATTCAGAGCAAGTTATTTTGAGAGCGACAATACAAAATTGTAAATAATACTTCCTAATATAAAAAAAAATAAAAATCAGACTCATCACTTAATTTACAAACCTCGGAGTTAAAGTTTGATACTCCTTGGATTGTATTTTTGCAAACATCAGCTCGCTCGCACGTCTTGAAAACAATGTTTAATATTAGAAAGTGTTCATCCTCTGAAGTGAAAATCCTTTTAATTACTTTCACTCTCGTGATTTTTTCGGTTTATAATAAAAGTCTGTAGATGGATTAATGCACGAGTCGTTACTGCATTCACACAGAGCGAATGTCTTCGGTTTTTATTGAATTATACTCACGTAGTCAACATCGGAAAATATTGATGCGTCTGGGGTATGTTGCCAGGCACAGTCTTGTACTTACAGAGCTTTAGAGTATTTTAGGTTGCTAAAACTGAATCCGTGGTAATTTCACCTTTATTTCAAGCACATTCTATACTAAGTGACATATAAATCCGAACACCCAGTTTAAATGGTTTGATTTTAATTAAATTTTGTATAAGTACTTAATGAAGCATAATAAGTAAATGATAAAAATTTCAAAATGATTGCACTGCTTTAAAGCCCTTTGACCTTTAATAATGTGTGGATGATGTGCTACGCATTCTCCAACGCGCCTAGGCATGCTTCTGATCAGGTGGTCAATGTCCTCCTGTAGTATCTCATTCCAGGCAACCACCAACTCTTCTCGAAGTGCTTCTAGAGTCTGAGGAGGACGTTGCAAATTGAGCAATCTCCTACCCATCATATCCCACACGTGCTCAATTGGGGATAAGTCGGGAGATCTTGGTGGCCATGGTAACAATGTGACATCATTATGTTGAAAGAAGTCTATTGTGACTCATGCAACATGTGGTCGGGCATTATCTTGTTGGAAAGTTGGATCTGCCAGGGTGTCAAGATAGGGTAAAAGATGGGATTCTAGAACTTCGTGGATATAACGCTGCGCGTTCATGTTACCTCTTATGAAGATTAAAGGTGACCTGGAACCATAAGCTATAGCACCCCAAACCATAACTCCAACAGTGTGATGAACATGTCTTTCAACAAAAAACTGTGGATTCCTCCTTTCACCACGTCGCCTTCTAACCCTGGCACGATCATCGTGCATGCCTAAACAAAATCGAGATTCGTCACTAAAGATAATACTGTTTGTTCCATTCCTGATCCCAGAGTGACCGTTGTCTGCACCACTCAAGGCGATTACGTCGGTGTTCTCAAGTTAAAGGGAGGACCCAGTGTGGCCGGTATGAAAACAAGCCAAAACTTCTCATTCGTCGGTAAACACTTCGCATGCCAATAGGTCTTCCGTGTTCTGCAAACCATTCATTTGCAATGGACCTGGTAGTGGAGAAACGGTCCCTTAAGGCCAATAATCTTAGGCGGCGATCTTCACGGTCTGTTGTTCTACGGCGGCGTCCAGTGCCCCTTGCTCTTTGCGTACGGTCTTCTCGAAGCCATGCCTGACAACACCTAACCACAGTGTCTACACTTCTTTGCACTCTAACTGCAATTGCCCGAAAAGAAAGTCCAACTTCCCGAAGTCCCACTATACGGCCCCTATCAAACTCACTAAGTTGACGAAGTCGTACAGGTCTCCGTACTCTAGGCATCGTAACCGATCGTAAAGGATGTCAAGAACCAAAATCCGCCAACGTTGATTCTTTACTGCGGCTGAAATATTCATTTTTAGAGCGTTAGTGAATTAAAAAAAGCAGTATAAAAACCGGAATGTCCCACTGATAAGGCTGAACATTTTTTCACTTGTTATTTACAGTAAGATAAATACATTCACCAACTTTTATGAAAATAAAACCATTTAAACTGGGTGTTCGGATTTATATGTCACTTAGTATATTATTTAGTGAAAAATTGCAAAACTATGCGACGTTTGTGACTTGGTGCTAAAAATCAAGTTTCTTTATCGGTCGCTTTATGGGAATGATGCTTTGTACATTCAGATAATTTGGGGCGCTAAATTGAAGTATCATAGTGAACAAAACTTTTAAAAGTCACGCCGAGTTAGAGGTGAAGAATTGGTAAAAAACGAGGCCACCCTTAAACGAGAGCAGTGCATTGATATCGAATTCGGAATCCACACACCCGATTTACCTAGAAGACAAGCTTCCATCTAGATAATAGATGGTGAACAATTTTTTAGTTTTTCATTAGTACGTTTTTAGATAAGTTGAATTCCTGTGTTTGATAAGAAAAAAACTAAGATTTCAATAGTTGGGCCAACTGAAGTGGTAAGGGGCTTATCAATGCTTTCAACTTCGTATGAAACTTCTGTCAAAATCATACGAAGAACGACGATTATTCCCCCCGAATGTCTCTCTCCCTATAATACGGTTCTGTAGGTCTGGAAATACGTTAGAACTTTGACGAAAAACATAACTTCTCCCGCTTGTTCCATCCAGGTTCTCATCGGTATGGGACTTCGTCGTTTAACGTCTGCCTCTTTCCGCTAGGGGGTCTTTTAATATCCGTTCCATGGTAATTTCCTTGCGTTTACATTGTTTTTTTAGGCTGAGCCCACCATCGACGCTCTTATTTCGTTGTGCTCCAGCTATAATCTAAGGAGATGCAGGAATCTGTGCGATAGGCATAGTTATCCGCCATGAAGAAATTTTTCGACATGACATTCGTCGTATCAGTATCGAAAAATCATACCCGCAGGGGTATTATTTAAAAAACCTAAAAAACTTTACAAAATGTCATCTTGCAGACTGGATAGTTTTTTGTGTGCAAAGTTATGTTCAAAGTTATAAATTACGATTTCTGTTTGTTTTAAAAAACTTTGAGGGGAATTACGGGAAATCACCACCGCGCTCGCGTTTTGTGTAATTACTGGTAGCATGTACGAGCCCCTTCCCACTTCAATTGGCCCAACTATTGGAAACTTAATTTTTTCTTATCAAACACAAATAATAAAAATGTAGCGGGGTGTTATAGGATTGAAATATTAACAATGAGTATTTCGATAATACCTGTATATAGTAGAAAACAACAACTTTATCACTCCCTAATCAAATTTGTAGCATAAAAATAACACGTCGCAATTACAGCATATCAACCTATTTTCATTTCAATGTAAAATATACTAAGTGACATATAAATCCGAATACCCAGTTTAAATGGTTTTATTTTAATAAAATTTTGTATAAGTACTTAATGAAGCATAATAAGTAAATGATAAGAATTTCAAAATGATTGCACTGCTTTAAAGCCCTTTGACCTTTAATAACACTGGACAACAAATTTTAGTTTTTTAATTGTATGTTGTGGAAAAAGTGCACTTCTTTGTTAATTTTGGGGCGCTGAATCCAAAAATGACAATGAAATAAAAAAATTAGTTGCGGTTTAGAAAAAAAACTTTTTATTTTTAAGGATATATTAAAAAAAGTAACAAGATTCATATACTTATAAGAATCACTATATGCGCTGTCTTTTTGCTGTTCTTTTATGGATCGTTTCTGGAGCATCTCTACCAAGAGTCCAACAGTAGTCTGCAAGCATGGAAGGATTCCACTTTCCCTGGTACCTTTTTTCCACTGTTGAAATATCCTGATGAAAACGTTCGCCGTGCTCATCACTTACGGCTCCGCAATTGTCAGGAAAAAAGTCCAGGTGTGAGTGTAGGAAATGTATCTTAAGAGACATATTACAGCCCATCTTTTGATACGAAGACAGCATATGTTTGACAAGGGTTTTATAGTTGTCAGCTTTTCTATTTCCCAAGAAATTAGTGACCACCAGACGGAAATCATTCCAAGCAGTTTTTTCAATACCTGTTAAAGTGTTTTCAAACTGTGTATCTTTCAAAATATTTCGAATCTGTGGCCCAACAAAAATACCTTCTTTAACCTTTGCCTCACTTAGTCTTGGAAATTTCTGACGCAGGTATTGAAAAGCTGACCCATCTCTATCTAATGTCTTGACAAAGTTTTTCATTAGGCCCAACTTGATATGCAGTGGTGGTAATACATTTTTTTTCGAATCTACTAATGGCATATGCTGTACATTTTTTGACCTGGCTCTAGGAATTGACGAACAGGCCAGTTTTGTCTGGTGTAATGAAGTGCCTTTGCTCGACTGTCCCATTCACACAAAAAACAGCAAAACTTTGTGTAGCCTAGCTGCAGCCCAAGTAAAAGTGCAACAACTTTCAAATCGCCACAAATATGCCATTGGTGCTCATCGTATTTTATGCATGTCAATAGGTACTTCATATTGTCATATGATTCTTTCATGTGAACTGCATACCCCCATGGTAAAATATTTCCAATATGCAATAACACTGCCTTTAAACTCAATGTTGAACTGTCTATAAACAATCTCCATTCTTCTGGGTTATAGTTTATATTTAAAGCCGCCAGTAAGCCGTTAATGTTACTGCAGAAAACCAAGTTATTCTCCATATTGAAAAATGGTTCTAAGTCTTTGTGGCGTTTACGAAAAACACATACCGAAACATCGTCTTCTAACAAGTTCCACTGCTGCAGTCTTGATCCAAGTAACTCTGCCTTACATTTTGGAAGTTCTAAATCTCTTACAAGATCATTTAATTCTGACTGTGTTATTTTGTGCGGTTAGTGGCATGACGTGCTCGGTATAAAATCAGGATCTCTTGACGTTGATGGCATATCTTCTTCCTGACGAATCACTCGATCGCCATGATCTGATTCGTTTTCTGATTCGCAAGTGTAGGATTCTGAGGGTTTTGGAATAGGGTTTTCGTCACTGTGAGGCACAGGTCTCATCGCAGATGGTATGTTTGGGAAGTTAATAACCGATTTTTTTTTTCTTGGACATACCTGTGGCTTGTCCAACACAAGGTACCATGCAAAAGTAACAATCATTAATATGATTTGTAGGCTCTCTCCCAATCATTGGGACAGCAAAGCGCATAGACCATTTTTTGCCATTTAACCAACTCCTCAGACTTGAAGCACATGTATTACAGCAGATTTGGGGTGCCCACTGTTTGTCTTGATCACCTAGTTTACAACCGACATAAAGCTGATATGCCTTTGTTGTTAGTGGAGTAATAGACCGTCTCTGAGACGCAAAAGTCACATCACCACACACGTAACAAAAGTGATCTGGATTGTTTACACACTTTCGAGACATCTTGCATGAACGCTGTCAGCCAACTGAGGAAAAAATGGCTAATATAAAACAATATAATGTACACGTGTGTATAACGTAACACAATCATGTCGATTACATCATCTTTCCTTGCCGAATATAAAAATGTAGCACGTGCATTCTTGTGAATCACAGTATATTAACACTGTCACAGCAGGAACATATATAAATACCGTATCTCTAAAACTTGAACTTATATTGAAAAAATAAGTTTCATTCCAGTTTTAGCACATTAAAAGTAGTAATATTTTGTTGATTTTATTTAGGTTATTTTTTGGCTGTTGATCAGTGTTATTATTGAATATGCTGCCAATGGAGTATATCTATTACCTGTGCCTGATGGGTTATTTATGTGTTGTCTTTTCTGAAGACGAGTTATGTTCAAAGTTATAAATTACTATCTTTCCCGTTTTTTTTTTTTGAATTTTTGGAAATCACAACCGCGCGCGCGTTGTGGGAATGGGCCTTCGATCTGCTCGCAGCCCGCCGTCGACAAAATGAGGCATCCGCCACTTCACGTGGCACCGATATAAAAACGCGACAAATAAATCTCGAAACTTTTCATCTCCTACGCGGCGCTTTTTTTCAGGCGAGTCTCTCTCGAATGCAGACTGTCGCTGTATCCCAAGTTAGATGTCTCCGATCTCCCGCCTAGCCTCCATTTTTAATGGGCCATAAAGAAAACCCGTCGCTTCATAGACTAACGGCATTGTTATTCGGAATTTATGGCTGGCCAAATTCAAATGTATGTCCCCGCAGGCGTCACTATGAAACGCCTCCGAGCGACAATCTTGCGGCGGACTGAAGATTTGTCGACGGTTGGACGTTATGTAACTCTTGTCAGTTCGGTTTCAGGATAGGTATGTCAACGATAACCGCGATAAACAGTTTCAAATTATACGTGAAGGCTGACTTCTTCGGTCTATACTATAACTATCTAAAACTGTAATGACTCATCGATGTTCACGTGAACATCACTTAACTACCAGTAGTCGGCTGTTCATAGGCGGGGTATGAATGTTTAACATGGGTGAACTAGATTTGTCACATGCTTAATAGAGAGTGGTTTGAAACATATTGTAAGTCAAAAATTTGGGAATTACCTTTATTCATCGTCGCTTCCACTTACATCTGACAGTAATAAACTGTCTCTATCGCTTTCCTCGTTGAAATTGACTATTACTGGCTCTATGATGGTGTCGATGTGGTGGTCAAGCTGCCACATTTTTGTTTCTTCCTTCACAACAAGACGGATAGCATTCTGCCAAGCTTCGGGCGTTACTAGCTGTATGGAAGTTTCAAGTAAAACCTTAACGTTTGGTAATTTGAAGGTTGTGTTATGGCGCGCAATATAACCCTTCACTTGAGCCCAGATGAGCTCTATTGGGTTCAGTTCACAGTGGTAGGGCGGTAACCGCAGCACAGTGACACCACATTGACGGGCCATCTCATCAGTCACGTAACTAATGTTCGCAGGTTTGTGCTGTTTAATTTTTTCATACAATTCCGCTTTCACACATGAATCGTCAAGCGGGATTCCTTTTTCGCGCAACCATTGCTGCATGTCACTTTTTCGAGATCCCATAGTCGGTACACGTTCGGTTCGACGACTATGGTAGGAAGCATTATCCATGACGATCACACAGTTGGGCTCAACTCGCTGAAGCACCCCTTGAAACCAGCTCTCGAAGCAGCTGGCATTCATTTCGTCATGGTAATCACCTCCTTTCTTAGAGACGAAAATCAAGTCACACTCTTCTAAAAAGCCACTATCGCTACCAATATGAGTTACGATCAATCTTTGACCTTTCCCTGACGGTCCACGAAGACCTGTTGACAAACCTTCAATGCTTGCTTGTCGGTTACTCACTACGTTTTTGTCTATCCAGGTTTTTTTTAACTGTGTGACCTGCATTTACCCATGTCTCGTCCAAATAATAGATTTTTCTGCTTTGTCGCCTATATTCAATCATTTCGCGAAGGTATTTTCGATGCCAGGCGACTATTTCAGATCTCTCTATCAATACTGACTTCCGATTACGCGTTTCGTAACGAAAATTAATTTCGTGCAGGGATTTTCTCATTACCTCGACGCTCATTTGGGGTATAATTTCATTTTCCTTGATCGCTGCATGTACAGCCTTGAGGGTTGGTATCTCATTCCTAAAGAAGAATGAATGTACTATTCGCCTTAACGCCATTTTGCTATCGTCATCCAATTTAACGGCCTTTCGTCCCTTCAAATTAAACTTTCGATCAGTAGTAGCTCCAGTTTTCTTCTTTTCATGCACCACCCTGCGAATGGTCCACTCTGGAACGCCTGTCATACTTTCACAATGCGCGAGTGCATCTCCCTGCGACATAGTTCTGTTCAGATAATTGAACACGTTGAGCATGATTTCTTTCGCGTCCCTCTTCAGTGCTTTACGAAGCCGTCTACCTGTTCCCTGGCTTTCAGAACTTCCACTCGTGCCATTTGTACTCTCCATGGTTAAGTATAACCAAAACAGTAACCACAGAAACCACAACAATAACAATCACACAACAATTCTTATAAAAACACACAATATGCGATCGCTCAACGAAACACGTTCCAATGCGTTGCCGACGCCTATGAGTCTGCCGGTCGAGGCGCGTCTTTGATTTCATTGGTTCTATACCGGCGGAGAACAATCAGCCATTATTTCCATCTCTGTCTGTGCTGTTGACCACCGCAAAGCCACAGAAACGACATATGTCGTACGCTATTCGGCTGTACTGGAAGGAAACCGGGATCGAGCTCTGATCACGTGTTGATCACGCGTATGAGTCATTACAGTTTTAAATATTTGTAGTATAACTAAAGCCTTCGATTGCCTGCAGCATAAGATACTTCTTAATCTTCCTTTCTCCATCCAGTGTGCAGCTCATCAAGTGTTACCCACATAAACAGTTAAGTGTAAGAGTAGCTTTGGCTAAACTTCGCTGTTTATGTCCCTCCGGGTTATCCAATAAAGACGTTATTATTATTATTATTATTACACTGATCAACAGCCAAAAAATATCCTAAATAAAATCAACAAAATATTACTATTTTTAATGTGCTAAAACCGGAATGAAACTTATTTTTTCAATATTAGTTCAAGTTTTAGAGATACGGTAATTGTATGTGTTCCTGCTGTGACAGTGTTAATATACTGTGATTCACCAGAATGCACGTGCTACATTTTTATATTCGGCAAGGAAAGATGATGTAATCGGCATGATTGTGTTACGTTATACACACGTGTATACTTTATCTGATGTCACTTGAAACACTGTGAAATAGCGGGTGCGTTTTATATATCTATATTTAACACGCTCTGTTGCTGCAAAAATCGCCAAATTTCGCAGCAAATATCCCCCGTATAAGATCAAAGGCAGTTTCACCGGTCCACGTGGAGTAAAGCACGCCTATGCGTGGACATAGCCAATGAGAAAGCGTGTATTTCAGAGCTCCGAACAAGTGCAGGTGGCTACTGAAAATTGAAACAGTTTAGCCAGTGCCGTGTAGCGGTGAATAAACGTGTTTTCTTTAGTCTGTCCGTGTTTTTTCATAGATTTTATTAGTTTGTGCGTTTTTGACTTTTGACTACTCAGTTTACTTGTTGATTTAATTGTTGTGTTGATTGTTCTTGTGTGTCCTAAATATGGCTCTTTGGAGATCTTGGGAAAATGCTCCAAGCCACGAGGAGATGGTTGATGAACCTGTGCAGGCAGAATTCTTTCATAAAGATTTAGAGGAACAGACCCAAAGAGTAATCCTAAATATGTATGATTGTTTGAAAAACGAAAATCCAGATTCCTTGCAAAATCAAATTTTAAACAGAATTTGTATCCTGACAAAAATCAGTCGGTCTACCATTTATCGGGTTATAAAAAGGGGAGATGTAGTCAACCATTCCTTCCACAGAAAGCGCATAGGGCAAAAATTAAAAAGAATAGACGTGGGTTTTCAGGAAGATATTCGTCGTATAATATACGGATTTTATAAAGAAAATTTGGTGCCCACGTTGGAAATGATACGGGATAAATTAAAAGATTATCCTGAAGATTTTTATAATTACAAATGCTTAGACTCACTGCACTGTATTGTAAAACTGTGTGGTTTTCAATACAAAAAATTAGATAAAAGAATGGTGATTATGGAGTCGTCTGGAATCGTTGAATTGCGCCAAGAATTTTTGCACAAAGTTAAAATCTATAGAGAGCAGAAAAGAAATCTGATTTACCTGGATGAAACGTGGTATGATACCCATGATGTTGTGCAGTACGGCTGGATTGACGACAGCAACAGGTGCATTTTAAATGCACCATGCAACCGTGGAAAACGAATCATTATTCTCCATGCTGGCAGTGAAAATGGATTTATACCTAATGCCTTGCTGTTATCTGCCAAAAATATCAAAGAATCATGTGCCGACTATCATGAGGACATGACCTCCGACTTATTTGAAAAGTGGATAGAGCAGCAGTTAATACCAAACATTTCCCCAAATTCAGTGATTATTATGGACAATGCGCCATACCATTCCCGACAGAAAAACAAAATTCCGAATACAGGAACAAAAAAACAAGACATTATTGATTTTATGAAGGATAAGGGAATGGAAATACCACAAAAATCAACCAAAGCCATATTATTGGATCTTATTAAAAGACAAAAATTTGAAAAAGAGTATCTTGTTGACAATCTGCTTCAGCAAAATGGCCATGAAGTATTACGTCTACCGCCCTATTACTGCATTTTTAACCCGATTGAGTTGGTCTGGGCTGCTTTAAAAAAAAAAGTAAGAAAACATAATCTGACCCCTCAATTAAGTGAATCGCTATTGGCCACAATAAGAGATGCAGTATCTCATATTGCTGCCACAGACCTATGGAAGCAGTGTTCTAGGCATATTATTGAAAAAGAAAATGAATATTGTGTTTTGCCTCCTGTAAATCCCGTTGTAATTCCTCTACAAGATGACTCTAGCGACAGCTCCGAAGGCGAGGATGATATATAAATACCTATAATGTAAGTCTTTATATACCTTTTTATATACCTACCTGCTATGTAAATATTTGCCTATGTCAAACGTTGGCATTCTGTAATTTTTCCATTTCTTAACTTTCAGTCAACATAAATTAAACTCCCAATATAAGTATTTTTTATCCCAAATCAAAAAAATAAGAAGATAGTAAAATCCATTTATTGTGATATAAAAACATTATTATTATCGTTCTAAATAAATGACCGCACGCCTATGATACGTCATGAAATTACAAAGGACGCGCCGACCAAAGGTTTTTATGCTATTTCAAGTGACTTCAGATAAAGTATACATTATATTGTTTTATATTAGCCATTTTTTCCTCAGTTGGCTGACAGCGTTCATGCAAGATGTCTTGAAAGTGTGTAAACAATCCAGATCAGTTTTGTTACGTGTGTGGTGATGTGACTTTTGCGTCTCAGAGACGGTCTGTTACTCCACTAATAACAAAGGCATATCAGCTTTATGTCGGTTGTAAACTAGGTGATCAAGACAAACAGTGGGCACCCCACATCTGCTGTAATACATGTGCTTCAAGTCTGAGAAGCTGGTTAAATGGCAAAAAACGGTCTATGCGCTTTGCTGTCCCAATGGTTTGGAGAGAGCCTACAAATCATATTAATGATTGTTACTTTTGCATGGTACCTTGTGTTGGACAAGCCACAGGTATGTCCATGAAAAAAATCGGTTATTAACTACCCAAACATACCATCTGCGATGAGACCTGTGCCGCACAGTGACGAAAATCCTATTCCAAAACCCCCAGAATCCTACACTTGCGAATCAGAAAACGAATCAGATCATGGCGATCGAGTGATTCGTCAGGAAGAAGATATGCCATCAACGTCAAGAGATCCTGATTTTATACCGAGCACGTCATGCCACCAACCGCACAAAATAACACAGTCGTTTTGTCGTACCAAAAAACCCTTATATACCAATTTTCACTGTTATACATCAAATATTGTTCGAAATATTTAAAAAAAACTATTTTAAAAAGTAAATTTAAACACCCTGTATTTCGGAAGCCATGCATTTTTCGACCCATGTTTATATAGACTTTATGCATTAATTTTAAAAGTTCTATCGAATCTTAAAGTTATGCAACAATAAACTGAAACACCCTGTATATAAAATACACTAGGCCAATGAAAAGTTCATCCCGATCATTTATGTACAGTATAAATAACATATACCCTAACATAGATCCTTGGGGAACTTTCATATTCATATCAATACCAGACGTTTCATTATTATTTCTGTACCGTAACTGGTTAATAAAGACACACATTGTGTCCTATATTAAAAAAAGACTTGATCTATACAAGAGAACTGCCAGTATTTCCGTATCTATGTAGTTTTTCAATAATACTTCATGATGGACGCAGCGTTCGTTAATGCCAGTGCGCTACATGTAAGAGCTGTAGCTGATAAGATATTACCCACCCCTCTTGCCCCGCACATGTCGGTAATTAGCATTAGCGCCGTCGAATATCCGATAGATACCGATAAACTCTGCTGCTTTACGAGCAGTTTATTCTTCGCAAAGGCTTATCTGCCATTTGGGACCAGACGCGCCCGTCGAAGAGAGATACGATGCTCTGATCCCCCTTTATCAGGGATGTATTCACACCAAGTATACAGCACGTTATCGCGAATACTACGCAAGTACGAATCAGTATACTGCATCATGACTGTCCAGTGACCAGTAATGTGGTTAGGATGATCACATACAAGAAAGGAGGTCGGTGATACATTAGAGGGCCCAACACCGATCCCTGGGGAACACCCGCGTTGCCATTGTGCGCTGAAGCTTGGTTGATGTTCAACATCGAGAGATTCTTTTTATACTGAGTGACAGAAAAAGCAAACATCTACGTTTGCTTATTAGAATTCAATAATGTTTTACATAACGATTTATCTTGCCATGAACAAGTGATAAAATGGTCAGGCTTTTCTGCTGAATTTTTAAGGTGACTGCGTGTGTTGTTTGGTGATAAAGAGCATCGTAGGTCCTTCTACTGTGGAAGTATGCATGATAACTGAAGAGCAGTGTTTTCCGAGACACATTTCTCAGATTACGTACCAGAAAGAATTTGTGAAAAGATTGACACTCTCATCTCAATTCAAAGAAGAGAAACTTTACTGTTTCTGCGTTATCACCATTTGAGTCAAAATTTAATCGAGAAATACTGATTGTCTGAGTTTTTTTTCATTTAACGTCAGCTCATTAACAACAAACCAGTTTTAAATGTCCCGTCTGCATACTGATGATTCATTATCTAGGTTTTCTAAGGTGCTGTGAGTTGAAAGAAGAAGTACTGTTACTTGTATGTCGTTAATGTCTAACAAGAATAACAACGGCCCAAGTACATATCCTTGAGGACCCCGTGAAAAATTGTGGTAACGGTAGATCTGCAATTTTTGTATTTCACACAGGTAATAATAACACTGGACAACAAATTTTAGTTTTTTAATTGTATCTTGTGGGAAAAGTGCACTTCTTTGTTAATTTTGGGGCGCTGAATCCAAAAATGACAATGAAATAAAAAAAATTGTTGCGGTTTAGAAAAAAAACTTTTTATTTTGAAGGATATATTAAAAAAAGTAACAAGATTCATATACTTATAAGAATCACTATATGCGCACTATATGAACGCTGTCAGCCAACTGAGGAAAAAATGGCTAATATAAAACATATAATGTACACGTATGTATAACGTAACACAATCATGCCGATTACATCATCTTTCCTTGCCGAATATAAAAATGTAGCACGTGCATTCTTGTGAATCACAGTATATTAACACTGTCACAGCAGGAACACATATAATTACCGTATCTCTAAAACTTGAACTAATATTGAAAAAATAAGTTTCATTCCGGTTTTAGCACATTGAAAATAGTAATATTTTGTTGATTTTATTTAGGATATTTTTTGGCTGTTGATCAGTGAAATTGTAATAAGTAATATTATATTTCTTATCTCTAACTACACTTAAAGAAAGACGTCTGGGATGCTCATCATGCAACCCGAAAACTACCCGAGACGGACTCTTGGCACACCCTGTATATGTCCAAAAGAACAATAAACTATTACTGTAGGTGCGGGAAGTAATAAACATTTCAGCCATAATTTGTAATTTCTGTTTTTAAACTTTTTGAATGTTTGCGTGGTCACCGTGGCATAGCAACAGAGACTGTCCAAAAGCATAGCAACATGACGTAGCGCTACATAATCTTAGGTATTTCACTAAATACGAGCGTTGCCGTGAGGAGCGTCAGCCGGAAAAATTGCTCACGGGTGTATATTAAAAATTAGCGGAGTATAAAGAGTATAAAATGCCGGAAACGAACCTTTCAACGACGGCAGATAACAATTCAGCACTCATAAATATTTATAAACTTGTGCTGATGTGATGACGAGCTTTAATGGAAATCCGAAACATTCTGAGCGAGACGAACTTCACTTCCCGCGGAATCGTATTGTACGAGGAGAAAATCCAGGTTATGATATGCATAATACAGATTCACGTAGAAAAAAAATTAGAATTTTGATGAAGTATTATGACTGGACATTAAAAACCGTTCTTTTTTAAATCGGTCCACAATTTTGGTCTCAATTTTAGGTTAGAAACAACATTAGGCTACCTTTTCATAAAAAAAATCATACCAATGCATGTAATTTTTTTGAGAAAATTAAGCATGTCGGAATGTCAAAGAAGGCCTTTCAGCGGCCACATGTGAAACTAACAAAGTTTAAAATATCCTAGCGTGTGTAGCCCAAGAATAGCAAGCCTCTGCGACGGATAGGTTCCAAGATTGAGTACCTCGCATTCTTAGTTGACCACCCTGTACAACATCACATCATTAAAATATGATACAGGGACTGATCACCTATGCCAAGTTTATAAAAACTGAAGGAATGCTCGGCTGAGGCTATGAAACAAATGACTATCTGATAATTTCAAGGCCTACCTAAAACATTCTGTTTTTTAAATAACTAATGCTTGTATGACATTTTGGAATAGGAATTGGAAACTCATTCGTACAAAAATTCAATGTGGCGTCTATGAGAAAATATAAAGTTGATAATTGAGGTCAAGAGACGAAACGTTAAGGTTATAATTATGTCATCTTGTAGAGTTAGGGTGGATTTCATGAGGATTGTCAAATCAACAGTCCGTTATTCTCCACATATAGGGAAACATACCGTCGAATACAGCGAATGAGCTTCAAGTTCCAATCAACGAATTTTAGCAACCAATAGCTGTGAAATGTTGAAAACAAAATACTGTCAAAGTATGAGATGACAGCTTGGCATTGAAACATCACCAGCTTATTGAATATTAAGAAATTACATATGATTTAGTCAAAATTTATAAAAGTGTTCGATTTTTTCATGTTTATATTATTTTAGTTTTCTTTTAAATATTTCGAACAATATTTGATGTATAACAGTGAAAATTGGTATACAAGGGTTTTTTGGTACGACAAAACGAACCATGGGCATAGTTTTACTGTAGCCGCTAGAGGGCGCTCTCTACTGTACCTGTGGTGTATTAAAATGACCAAAAATTTTTTCTTAGTGCAATTTTTGCTTTTTGAATAAAAAACCGATTCTTCGCACTTTTCAACATAAAAAAGCTCTCTCTGTGAATTTTCGTTATAGTTAGCCGTTTTTGAGATATTTCGATTTTTAAGGTTCGATGCATTTTTAATTATTTATGATAAAATAACGTTAAAAAGTCAGTATCTCGATAATTTTTAGAAGTAGGCTGTGCCTCCAAATATTTTTGAAATTGAAAGCAGAATAAGGTTAAACGTCAATTAGCTGACAGTTAGTTTTGTTGTCTGTTGAAACCTGAAACGTTTTTTTGCAATTGTGAATGCACGAAATTTAGTTTCTATTACCTGTTTTTTTTTGTAAGTTTTATAAAAATGCCATTTTTATTCTCGAATCAAGAGTTAGCGGATATTCATTTTGTGTATGGCTTTCTAAATGGAAACGCAGCAGAAGCAGCCAGAGAATACGCACGAAGATTCCAAACAGACGACATCCAACTCGCTCAGTATTTGTAAGAGTGCATCGCCAAATAATTGAAAATGGTTTTGGAAATCTCCAAAGGGATCAAAGCATAAATGTTCGTCAGCGCAGATTTACCCGTATGATTCTGCGTGAGTTTGATAGAGATCCGACCACAAGTGTTAGGAGAGTTTCTGGTGCCTTGGGAATTTCAGCAAGCCATGTTCACAGTGTTTTTAGAAATGACCATAGACGTCGTTACCATTTGCAACCTGTGCAAGGACTACAGCCAGGGGACGGAGAACGAAGAATCACATTTTGTCAGTGGATTCTTGATAGAACTGATAATAATAGGGAGTTTTTAAGTAACGTTTTATGGACCGATGAGTCATGCTTCACTAGACGTGGAGTGGTAAATTTTCATAATCAACATATTTGGTCGCATGAAAATCCGCATGCAGTTCGGGAAAGAAATTTTCAACATGAATTTAGTGTGAACGTGTGGATTGGTATCTACCGTAATTTGGACCCTACCTTTTGCCTGCAAGGTTAAATGCTGCGACCTTCTTGGAATTTTTAAAGGCTGAACATGCAAATATGTGGGATGATGTTATGTTAGATTTAAGAAGATTGGCCTGGTCCAAGCTTGATGGTTGTCCAGCTCATTATTCGAGAATAGTTAGAAACTGGCTGGACGAAAATTATCCAGAAGATGGATCGGCCGTGGAGGACCAGTCGCCTGAGATATGCTAATAGACAGAATCAGGAATGCATGTGATGAAATAAAGCCTTATTTGAATAATGCTATACCACGTTCGATCATTCGTAGATGTGAATTGTGTATTGAACAATTGGGTTACATTTCGAGCAACTGCTTTAGATTTTGTATGTTTGTCCTAACTATCCAATAGCATTTTAGTTGTAAATAATTATTTAATTTGTTAAAAATAATATTGGAAATTAAACAAATTAATATTCTTTTTTATGTTGAGAAGTGTGAAGAATCAGTTTTTTTATTCAAAAAGCAAAAAATTGCACTAAGAAAAATGTTCGGTCAATTTAATACACTACAGGTACATTAGAGAGCGCCCTCTAGCGGCTACAGTAAAACTATGTCCATGGTTCGTTTTGTCGTACCAAAAACCCTTGTATACCAATTTTCACTGTTATACATCAAATATTGTTCGAAATATTAAAAAAAAACTACTTTAGAAAGTAAATTTAAACACCCTGTATTTCGGAAGCCACGCATTTTTCGACCCATGTTTATAAAGACTTTATGCATTAATTTTAAAAGTTCTATCGAATCTTAAACAATAAACTGAAACACCCTGAATCTAAAGCACAAAGACATATTACAACATTTCAATAGAAATCACTGTTATTAAGAGAGCTTTGACAGCTTCCGTCATATTGCATTTCGACCAGGCCTTTTCCTACTGGTCCAGATGACCGTCAAATATTAATATAAATTAATAAATTGGCCCTTAGTGTATTTTTATTTTGAAATCCTTTCTCCAATGAAGTCGAGAAAATATAAAAACGATTTCGGGAATCGAGCTCCGAATGGCGAGAGTCGAATATGAAACACCGAGTAATAATTTTGTCTGAGAACTTGCCTGAAAGGGCTCGGCTAGAGCAGCGTTAGTTTCTGACAACCTGACCGTCCGACCGCGAAAAACAGCAATTATGATAATTGAACGTCACGCCGCGTGATTGACGGCCATTGTGTCGGAAGGAACAAACTCGCGTCACGGTTCATATTGTTACGCCGAGTATAGAATCGAAAACCGGCGTTTTTTGATTTACTATGGCACCCACATACGACTCTTTCCTATTGTTCGAACCATGTACCAAGGCACGGTCCACGTGTGAATACGAATTTTAATTAGGGATAGAGCTGAGTGGTTTCTGAAAGAATTGTTATAAAGGAACGATACCTCAACAGGAATCAAAAGTTATGATCCGAGCAGATTCGTGGATACAAGCATATACCTATTTGAGCATAATTACTGCTATTGTTACGGGTTTAATGCGGCTGTTTTATCTCACTTCCGCTGTGGAACTCTCTTAGCTCTACTACTAACTGGGTCCAAACCTTGTAGGAACTGCCGTGACCCTGCAATAATCGTAAACACTAAACAAGGGTAGACATATTTCTAGTTTAACTACCTGAAGATTTTCTCTATGGTTTATACGTAACTCTCCACCTATTATCTCATTTTGTAGTTCAGGCCCCTTCATCTGAGAATTGTTTACGGTCTTCGTTTCTTCCTAACCTCAATGTTTGACAAGTGTTCGGTCCTTTCAGTCCGCTGTTGTTCCATCGCTCCATTGCTCCTCTCGAACTTTGTGTTCCGTGTCCACGTTGAAGAAACTTCACTTTTTGATCGTAGCTCTGTTGAGAAGCACGCATTTTGCGGATCTTTACGCCAAATGAAGTCTAAGCGTTCTTCCTTTTTATGTCTCATATAATCCTACGGGGATGTGGGAGACGGGAGTCTTCGACGCTTTTACGGCGTTCTAGGCCACACTCCAACAGAGGTAAGCAATTCGGCTTGCGTTAAAATGGAACCCGGCGCCATATTGAATTTTTGTTTCAGGCCTTTTTCATCTTCTTCTTTCCAACTTTTCGTCTTCTTCACCTTACGTTTTCCTCCACCAAACTACTGCTGATACCTTCAGATGAAGCCCTGACGACTTTTCCACAGCCTGCCCTGTAATGAGAGTTCCAAGCAGCCCTGAGGAAGGGAGCCGATTCAGCTGTTGCCAATGTCCACAGGGACGCAGGAAAGTAAACGCATATTAAAACAAGAAAGATTGATATTCAAATCAAGTTGGGTACTTTATTTTGAAGGTTCATTTATACCATTTATGTATGAAAAATATATCGCTCAAATCAATGTTCACCACGACTGGATTTACAGACGTCCACGCGATGGTCGAAATTTTCAATGACATTTTGCAACATGGTGGGTTCTATGGCATTTATCTCGGCAATGATGTTGTTTTTGAGTCTTGGAGGGTGGCTGGTTTGTTGACGTAGACTTTGCTTTTCAAATATCCCCATAAAAAGAAGTCCAAGGGAGTCAAATCGCACGATCTTGGTGGCCATGGCACATTTCCTCTGCGCGAAATCACGCGATCACCGAAGAAGGACTGCAATCGATGGATATTGACGTTGGTTGTGTGGCATGTTGCACCGTCTTGGTGGAAATAAACATCGTCCATATCCATTCCTTCAAGTTGCGGCAAAAATAGTCCACTATCCTCACGTGATATCGCTCAGAATTGACGGTAACGGCGTCCCGGCCGCATTTTCGAAAAAGTAAGGTCCGATGATGCTTTTGACCACAAAGCACACCACACAGCCACTTGTTGAGGATACATCGGCTGCTCTTGATACCCACGGGGATTTTCAATCGCCCAGATGTGGCAGTTTTGCTTGTTTACCATCCCATTCAAAGTGAAATGCGCTTCGTCGCGGAACATGATTTTTGATGAAAAATTGGCGTCAATTTGGCGGTGTTCAAGGAGCCAATCTGAGAACGTTCGGCGCGAAAAATGGTCGGCCCGACGCAGCTCTTGCGTCAGTTGGATCTTGTAGGCGTGTACATTCAAATCCTTGTGGAGAATGCGGAGCCAACTGGTTCTCGAAATGCCCAATTCTTGGGATCGACGCGTTGTTGATTGTTTCGGATCGTCTCTCACACTCTCCTTCACAACAGCAATATTTTCCGGTGTGCGAACGCTCCTTGGCCGGCCAGAGCCTGGCAGATTTGCCACAGAACCTGTTGCCTCGAATTTACGCACCAGACGACCGATGGTTGTTTCGTCTGGGCGGTTGTTGCGACCGAAATGTTCACGAAGCGCGCGAAACGTGTTTTTTATTTTGCACCATTTTGTAGTGCTCTTGAATAACTTTCATGCGGTCTTCAATCGAATACGACTCCATAGCGATCAATGGTAAACATTCAACTAACAAAATGACATGTCGGTGACAGAAACAAAGATGGCGTCTACGTCAAATTGACGTTTACTTTCCTGCGTCCCTATTGGACAACCCTTTAGTTAAGCAGCTAATTTCACTTAACTAACTTCATCTTTCATTTCCCCCGGCACCCTAATCCTTCAAATCAAACAACCACTTCGAACCCCAGAAGTAACATTCATCGTGCAGGGAAGTGCATCTACAACCACCCCCTGGCACGAGGGTAACCTATGGCGCCCAACGTGGGGCACGAACCCACGACCCTGAGATTAAGAGTCTCATGCTGCACCGACTGAGCTAGCCGGGCATTTATGTAATAAAAAGATTTGGAAGTACTGGAACTGATCGATTTTCAGCAGTTGCATAGAAATGACAGGAGAATCAGTTTCTTAGTGCGCATGTGTCCGATCATCCTTTCTCTTGCTCTGGATGACTATAAAACGGGTATAAGAACCTTGAGATTCAAAATTAAAGTAAACGAGACTCAAAGTTCAAATGTCAGTTGTACCTATTGTGTATCCATCAAAAAATTTGGTTTGTCTCCGATATTTTCATTTTTCAATGTTGTGGTTACGAATACAATGCTGTTAACAAACCTTCCGCTCGAACTGAGGACTCAAAGAGACAAGCAGTCAAAATTACGTAACACCTGTTCAGGTAAAAGCCCAGCGGTAAGGTACATGTCCTTTTGCAACGCGATATATTGACACTTGATCAATTATTCTGTTTGAAAGGCTTTTTGCATGCCACCTTCACCAT